>JAUMJK010000561.1:0-344884 GCA_033558105.1 Coccyzus lansbergi
TGCGTAGGGCGAGGAGTGACAGCCAAGGCGGCCAATGAACGGCGCCACCCTGCCCCCACCGCGCGGGGCACGCAGCACCGCCCAACCGACTCCGGCTCCCTTCGTCTCACGTCCTTTTATTTATTTTTTTATTTCTCCTTACTTTTTTTTTCCGCCGCGGGCACTCCATTGGCGGCTCAATTCGCCAATCGGTGGCTCGGGCCGGGCCTCCGTGCCCGTTGCTCAATCCTCACCCTCTGTTTTACAAGTGACGGGCAGTATAGCCAATGCACTGCCTGCCCGCCCCTCGCCGAGGGCGGGGCACAGCGGGAGCCAATGGGCTCGGGGAGGGCGGGCGCGCAGAAGAAGGCAGTGCTGAGGGAGGAGGGAGGCTGTACAGTTCGTTAAGGAAGAGGTTGGTTCTGGTGCGGTTTCGGTGGGTGTCTCGTTGGCTGGGCCCAGTGCTGATGGGGGTGCCTCTTTATGCACTCTTTGTTGTGGTGAGATGCGGCCGGCGCTTGAGGGCGGGCGGGCGGCTGCGTTAGGCCCCGGCGGTGGCCCGGGGTTTGGAGAGGCCGCCTCGCCGGCGGCGGGGAGTGGCTCCTGCCGGCCGCGGGCTGGATCTCCTTCAGGGGAAGCGAGGTGGGATCGGGAGGGTGTAGCTATTAACCATTGCTGCCCGCTGGGGCTTGGGGAAGGGTGGAAAGGGCCGACTAGTGGTCCCCAGCCTGGGAGGGGGGGCGAGGGGAAGGGGAAAAAGTTGTGCTTCTCTTTCCTTTCTCCCTCCTTCTCTGTCCGGTCTGTTTTGCTTGCAGAGATCAGATGTGCAAAACGTTGTGCTGAGGCTGGTGAAATTAGGAGCAATTTGTAGTGAAGTATTTAGGATTGCAGGTTTCACTTCAGCCAGTGCCCTTTTGCCTGTTCCTCTCCTAGTCTAGAGCTATGGATGTGAAATATGTGCTGCCTACGTGAGACACATAAGCGTGCACTGAGATTAGTGGTTCTTTTCACGGACCTAGTTTTAATGCTGTAACTGTCTATGCATTGTAAGATGTAAACAAGCATAATCTGTTACGTGTTTCATCTACCTAGATGAGCACATGGGAGAAGTGTGGTGATAAGTGCAAGTAGTTAGTGTTGCTGTAGAATTGTAGAGTTACTAGGTGCGTTTTTGGGTTTTTGTGGGGAGTGGAGGGGAAGAGAAAGTCTGACACAGTATGGTCTTTTAGTCTTCACTCTGGGGAAGTAAAAGAAGGGAAAAAAGTGGGTGGATGAAGAGCCTTCGTGGTAGTCTTGGAGAGCTGTTGAATTGAACAGCTGGGATTCAGTCTGCAGCCTAGTCTTATGACTTTTTGGTTGTCCATCACAGTTTTTGACAAAAAAAATAAAAAAATCTAAATGCATGTTGTGCTCTCTTCTAATACTTTACAAACAAGTGGATAGCATTCAGAAAAAGCTTGTTTACTTGGTTTACCAAACAAGTATTTCTGAAAATGCTAATGAGTGCTGCAACCTGTGAAAATTGTGTATAGAGCTCATATTATCAAAGTTCATAGTTATAGAATAGTTCCATCTGTAGGAAGAAACTTATAATGACAGCTTATTAGGAGACCACACATAACGGCAGGTTTGTCTGTTCTTCAGTGTTCCTCTCTTAGCCTGGTGAGCTGTACTTTCAGCGTGATTTGTAACATTATTTCTGTGGGGACTGGACTCTAATGAGAGACTGATTGGTCTTTCTGTTCTCCAGACTGGAAAAAAAACCCCAAACCTCTAGTTAAGGCAAAAGGCTTCTCTTGGCAGAATAAGGTTGGTGTTTAGACTTTCCTATGCTTTATCAGTGTTAGAGTTTACGTGATGTGCCAGTAGATTATTTGTGTATGTATGTTCTGAGGCATAGCTTTAAAACTTTATGTATGAACGCTAGTGAATTAGAAGGGAACGAGCATGTAAGTAAAAGGGAGGTTTTTGAAGTCCCATCCCTGTTTTCTTAGCACTGTCACTATGAAAGGTAGCATTAGTTACAAATGACTTTAAGAAGGGGAGGATCTCATTTAAGGTTGTTTAAACTTAACTCAAGAATGAATCTAAGCACACATTTAACTTTTTTTTGGGCTGTTTAATAGAGTAACTTGGTAGTTGATCGTTGTTCTGCAGTTGTGTGGGTCAGACTTGGGCAATGCTGGCAGTCACCAATAGTAACAGAAGTGTTTGAAGTTCCAATTTTCTTTATGGGAGGAGCTGGACATGTGTAACATAATCTTGGAGACAGATTTGTCAGCTTTCCCGAGGTTCTGTTTGATGATAAAAACAACATACTTGGAAAAATTGAAGTTAAAGAAAATTGGTCTTTTAACCAGTCTCTTCTTTTCCTCCATCCAGAAGCTAGATTCATGAACAAAAGTAAATAAGTTTGAATTACACAGTATATCTCCAAATTGAAAGGCGCTCCTGGGTTGTCCTTCATCTTCATATTCCGCTTGATCTTTCAAAAGTGCTGCGTACTAGTTAATGTGGTTTTTTTTTTTTTTTTTTTAGTTCAAACAAATTCAATCTTGGCTATTGAAAACAAGTTTTGGAAGTTACTCTTGTCTCTTTAATCTCTTTCCCACAAAAGTACTGGGAGAACAGGCTTTGTATAGGTTCTGGATAATGGTGAATCTGAGCTCTGCTTAAGACTGAAGACAATTCCCAAGTTTTCTTTATATAGAGAACAGTACACAAACTTTAATTGTCATAAAGTTTTCTAGAGTTTTCAGATGTATTCAGTGCTGCCTTAATTATTGTTTATGTAAATACCCTATAATTGAAAGCATCCATTTATGGGCCTGACTTGCTAAGTGAGCTGTAAATTCTGCTTTTCAAATTAGATTTAATGACTTTTATCATAAAGTCACAAACTGGTTGTGAACTGTGCTGAGAGGCAAACAATACCTAAGCTTACTTTGCCAAAATAATTGTAATTGTTGATTTGTTAAACTGAATTGCTGCAGGTCATGGGATGGGATTAGTTTTTTTTGCAATAGAATGGAGAGTACAGGCAGCCCTGTGGTTCAATACTCTCTGGACTAGAAGAAATTGGCTACTGCAGAAAACCTTCCTAAACAGTGTTCTCCTTTTCCAGTAGAGAAATGGTTACAAATGACAGAGCTTCTCTTCGGGTGATGTTCTATTATGATGATGTGTTTGATAGCCATAGTAAGACCAAGAAGAGACTGAGAGCAGTTCCTGGGTCTCCTATCACTTTGGTCTGGGGCTCAAGCTTGATTTAATTACACTAGAGTAATATGTACTTAACGTAAGACACACTTCTGTGCAGAGCGAACTCTGCTTATCAAGGAGGTGGAGGGCTGGCCTATTCGAAAAAACATTTGTGTTTGGCCTGTATTGAAAGCGAACTTGCATTAACTAATTGTTAAATGCAATTGTTTGTGGTTTAACAAAGTGGAGAAGCTGCTAAGCTATACAGATGAAACATGTACCTGATAATCAGTTCTGTGAATATTCCTGTCAAATGTAGCCCTGAAGAAACTGACACTTGCCTGTTACCGGTGGGAAACCTCAGTCAAAACAATTATGTGAGAAGGGCTTAAACTGGTGTGGTTTGGTGTGCTTATTCCCTGCTTTTGTGGAGCAGTTAAGGCCTTTTAGTTTTAAGGAGCGATACTGTGAGGTTGTTCATCATACTGAGTAGGTAGAAGTAGTTTGCTGCTTTGCAGAGACTGGTAGATTGGCCAGCTGCCATTGTGACTTTCCTCTTCTGTATTTCTAGGGGAGTTGCTGAAATACGCCAATTCTATCAGTTTAATCCAAGATCAGTAAAATTAATGTGTTTTTTTTTCTCATAGCTCCAATTGCATGCAGTTTTAGTGTACTGTGAATGCATGTGTTAATATTTTGTGCTAATTTTCTAATAGCAATATAGCTTTTCATCATTAAATTTGTCTGTAATTGGCAGATGTCCTTAGTAATTAAAGAAAAATCCTGCTTCTGAAGCTTTCATAACATCATGATCATGTTTATTTTGGTTCCATGTATGAGAAACACAAGCTTTCTCATTTAATTTGTAATCAAACTTCATTAAATGAGTAAGAGGAAAGAAGTCTACTTTCAAAGTAGATGGTCAATTCTGTTTTCAATGAGCCTTATAAAGATGTTATGCAGAGTTTCAAGATTCATTGCAATGGTAGAGCAGAATAAACTTAAAAATGAATTTGTAAATTGGTTCTGTGTATAGGCACATTATGGAGTTGCAGAATTGGTTAGGTTGGAAAAGACTTTTAAGATCATAGTCTGACCCAAAATGTGACACTACTAAATTAACCACTAAACCATGTCCCCAAGTGCCACATTAACATGTGTTTTAAATACCTCCAGGGATGGTCACTCTACCACTTCCCTGGGTAGAGTTCCAGTGCTTGACAACACTTTCGGTGAAGTAATATTTCCCAATATCCAGTTTAAACTTCCCCTGGCACAACTTGAGACCATTTCCTCTCATCCTATGGCTTGGGTGAAGAGGCAAACACCCACCTCTCTACAACCTCCTTTCAGATAGTTGTAGACATTAATAAGTTCTCCCCTTGACCTCCTCTTCTCTAGAGTATACAACCCCAGTTCCTTCAGCTGCTCCTCATAGGACCCCGCTCCTCATAGCTGCTCCTTCAGCCTCTTCATCAGCTTTGTTGCTCTTCCCTGGACATGCTCCAGGATCTCAATATCCTTCTTGTTGTGAGGGGCCAAAACGGAACACAGTATTTGAGGTATGGCCTCACCAGTGCCAGAGTATGGGGGGGAGGGGGGGAGACACACATGACAATGACAGGATGGGACACGCTGGTCCTGCTGGCCACCAGGATGCTGTTGACCTTTTCGGCTACCTGAGCGCACTGCTGGCTCTCATGTTCAGTTGGCTGTCAACCAATGCTCCCCAGTCTTTTTCTGCCAGGCAGCTTTCCAGCCACTCTTCCCCAAGCCTGTAGTATTGCATGGGGTTGTTGTGACCCAAGTGCAGGACCTGACACTGAGCCTTGTTGGTCCCCATGCAGTTGAACTCAGCCCATCGATCCAGCCTGTCCAGGTCCTTCTGCAGAGTCTTCCTGCCCTCAGGCAGATCAATACTCCTTCCATCAATACTCCCTGCCAACTTGGTGTCCTCTGCTAACTTACTAAGGGTGTACTCAATCCCCTCATCCAGATCATTGATAGAGAGATTGAATGGAACTGGCCCCACCACAGAGCCCTCGGGAACACCACTTGTGACTGATCGGTCACCCACTGAATTTAACTCCATTTGCTCTTTGGGCCTGGCCATCCAGCCAGTTTTTCAGTTTTCTATCCAGCAAAGAATATGCCCATCCAAGCCATGAGCAGCCAGTTTCTCCAGGAGAATGATACGGAAAACATGTTAAAGGCTTTACTAAAGTCTAGGTAAACAATATTCATAGGCTTTCCCTCATCCACTAGGCAGGTCACCTCCTCATAGAAGGAGATCGGGTTAGTCAGGCAGGGCCTGCCTTTCCTAAACATATGTATGCTAGCTGGGCCTCATCTCTTGGTTTTTCTGTATGTGCTGTGTGATGGCACTCAAGATGATCTGCTCCATAACCTTCCCCTGTAGGTCATAAATGAGTTTTGTTTTGTTCTTGTTCAATGCAAGATGTAGTACTTGTTTTATAGTTTCTCTAAGTCTTAATGGCTTTGGATTAATAGGGGGACATGCAGTACTGCATAAGTAATACCCTTTAAAACTTTGACTCTCGATATTTTTTTTAGCCTAATGTAAGGTCTTGATGCTGCCTTAAATAGGCTGTACTTCAATTAATGTTACCTTATTCTGAAACCACTCATATGACAGGGGTGCATGTAAAGGGCAGGGGTGGATATTCACTCCTCTTCTGAAACATTGTGCACTGGGCCAAATTGATAAAGGAATCCTGGTCAAATTCCAGGATTAATGAAAAAAAAAAAAATGCCTTTTAAGAAACAAACACACACAAAACCAGAACTAAAATAGGGAGGAAATGAATGTGCAAACTTTTTCTCAAATACCACAAATTATTTTCCTCGATCTTCTTTCCTCGGGAGTTTAACTTCTGTCCTCTTTATTCCAGAACAGCTCTTGCAAATGAAATTCCTTGAAGTTGAAATACTTCTAGTAAAACCAGGAGAGATCAGATTTCTCTATTTCAAGATTAAGATGAATATGATATATGAAATATATCAGCTTGATATGAAATGTGTTGCATAAGGCTTTAGAATAAATTAGCCAGAAATCACTTGATATATTTGGTAGCACTGGTGTGTTTAAAGTATGCTCCAGACACTCGGGAAAGGAAGGTTTCCCTTGATTTTAGTCTATCATGCTGCCCTTAATGTTTTCTTTATCCTTTATGTTTAGTTATTGCTGGGATTGTGGGCTTTAATTTCATGTTTGTTTTGGATAACCACACTGCATAACCACAATAATAGCAGAGGTGACTCGACTTTAAAAGTTGCTAACTATGACACTGTTTGACCAACTGTAGAAACGGGTGCATCAGAGATACACTACGGGGGTAGAGATGAAACAAATACCACTGAAGTTAAGCAATTGGTAAATTTTCCACTATTAATCTGTTGGGAATAGTAGCATGTGCTCTGTGTTCCATCAATTTAAAGAAATACTCGTGTCTGTGCAGCAGTGTGAGTACTCCTTGAGTATTTAAAGTTGAAGTTTTAAAGCGCAATTCGGAGAATGTGGAAAGGCATAAAATAATGGAAATCTTGTGCTCTGTATTGCACTGCTGACTTGATACTAATAGCTCAACTATGGTCGAGCTTAGAAAGAGCTTGTTGATGTGTTGTGATGGGACTAATACACAGGAAGATAAAAGATCAAATTTGAGCTATGATGTTAGCCCTCAAAAGTGAGTGAGTAAAGGAGAGACTGTAGAAAGAATAAGCAATGGCAAAGCATGTTTAAGGTCCTTAAAAGCAAAGGCCATAAGTGAGTAAACAGTTTGAGATGGTTTGCTGTAGACCATGAGGAAATCAGAAAAACTATATTGCAAAAAGTTATAGTATGTGTTTAGCATGTGTTTAATCTGCAGCCATTTTAGCAATGTGGAAATGTTTTTTGCAGTGTTTTCTGGGTGCATTTGGGGAAAAAGCATTTTATATCTTTTTGTGGATGAAGAAAGTGTACAAGGAAAAAGACTAGAGGAATGTTTTTAGCAGAGGCTAGTGTCAACAGGGGCAGTACATGAGACGATGGTTCTTTAGGAACAAAGATCAGATCTCCTTATGTTGCTGTATCAATTTGTAGGTTAAAGTTAAGTGATCGGTTGAAAGGGATTGGCTGGTCAAAAAGGAGCTGCAACAGTGATTTCTAAACCCATTATTATAAACATGGTGTCTGAGACTGTCTAGGTGGATACAGTTAGAACCCAATGGAAATATGGGGCTCCTAATTTTTATTTGAGCTCCTGACAGATGTTCAGCAGTAGACATAGAATCACAGAATGATTTGGGTTGGACCTTTAAAGGTCCCATCTAGTCCAACCCCCCTGCAGTAAGCAGGGACATCGACTAGATCAGGTTGCTCACAGCTCCATACATTGGAAACATCCTTGAATGTTTCCAATAATGTGGCAATATCCTGGCATGTGCTGTCCACCTTCTATCTCAAAATCCCTCATAGAGTGCACATTTGTCTTTGTACTTTTTATTTTAATTACAACGTTGAGCTTCAGGATAATACAGCTAAAAAGATAACCATACAATTTTTCTGTGGCCTTTAGATCAGTCCTTATGCAATGTCTTCAAGTACTTGTAAATGCAATTGAAGTGGTAAAGCTTTCAGGCTTGGTATCTGTACAGAGGAGCTTCCCAAACTGTATGAACTGTGTTTAGATACTTTTTGTGACAAAAGCCTGATTGATAGCCCTCCATTTGAGGGAGGACTGTGATTCAAATGTACAGAATCTTAAAGATTGTGGATGAGATTAATATGAATAGTTCTTCAGCAAAGTTTGTGGTGGTAGAACCAGAAGCACTTCCTGAAACAGGGAAGAGAATAAATTAAAGTAGTACTTCTAGCTATTTTAAACAGTAGCCTGTTAAATTCTGGTGCTAACTGCCACAAGAGGCTGTGAAAGCAGGTTCAAAAAGTAGTTAGATGGATTTGCAGACAAGAGGTCTATAAATGGACGCTAAAGGGAATAGGTAGGAATGTAGCGTTTAATTTCCTGCTGTGACAATTTAAGATGCTGGAGAGTTATGAGGAGAATGGGCTACTGAAACAAAGAAACTTATGCTTAACAGTTTAATGTAACCATTAAAGCAGATACACTTTATTCAGAGCTGGAGAAGACTCGGGATTTGTCCTCGGAGTGCTTCTGCTGAACAGTGATTTATATACACAGAATTGTTTCCATATCTTCCCTGAAATGACAAGCATACTTCATTCCTGGAACCTCATTGCATATCCAGGGGGAGATGAGATCAAACCCACCCAAGTCGTTAAGGTGTGGCCATATCTGAGTGGTCAATCTAAATGACTCTGGCTGACAAGGCTATAAGGCTCATTATCATTATCTTGGTTGTTAATCTTGTTTCTAACACATTACAGTCCATACCACCATTTACAAATCACCATTTCACTACAAAAAACAGCCAAGTTCATGTGCTTTCCTTGAGTAGCATGTCCTTTTGTTATGTTTAGAGATGGAGCACTAAGCTAGATGCCCACTCTTCTTAGTCAGTAGGCAATTTCTTAATTTTATTCCTGCTCTGTCCTTGAATAATTTGCATCTATTGAAATTGTTCAGAATTCAACCTAACCCTGCCTTGCACTTTGCAGTGCTTCCTCTAGGCTCAGAGTGCAACTTCTGCAGAAATTAAACTGGCTGAAATATTCTATGATTGCTCATCACAGTCAACTGAAGAATTAAGCTGAATGAAATTGTGTGCTACTTGTGTCACGCTCTATCTGCTCAGCCTTTGAAAGATACAGGGTGACTACTGGAATAAGTGAAATTCTTACTGATACTCCTGGAAAATTCCTGACGGAAGAGGTTGGTTTGAGCTTCCCAGACTCCTAGTCTGCAACTGTGGTGTATGTTGCCGTTTATTTCTTAAATAGCTGCTAAGCTGCAATAATCATTGGAATAAAGAGCTCTCTTATGCATGTCCCTTAAAAAGGCAAGCTAATTTTCACAGGGGTAGCAGATAAGCTTATGATTTCTTACAACTTCTGCAAAAACTGGCTGAGTAAATACTTATACTTACTTTTAACTAGTTCCCTTATAATATCTGGAAAGTTATGATTAGTTAGGTCTGAGCTGACAGTCTTTTGGGTTTCTTTTTGCTCCCGAGTATGTCAAAATAGTATGAGAGTTTGAGTACAAAGAAAAACTGAAATAAGATTTCTAAATTCTTTCCTGCTGTGACACGCGGAATCAAGACTCCATAACTTATAAAGTTATAAAGTAGGTATGTTTATTCAGCGCTGAGACGCACGGGAGAATCGTTTCTCCAAAACAACGTGCGTGCCCATCATGGCAACTCCTCTTAGCTTTATACAGTGAACTGTTACATATTCCAAAAATGCTTATACATATTAATGAGTTTAAGAAGAAACCTCTTCTTGGTTTTTTCCAGGAATAGGGGCAGTTATTTTCCTTCTGCATCCGTGCTCTCAGGCCGCTCTTATCACAGGTTCAGATGACTTGTCCTGCTTCTCAGAAGTCTTTTAACAATGGGCCCCCTTCCTACATAAGGCTTATAGAGATATGTTGTTTTAGCTAAACAACTGTCATCCTGGTGTATTCTGTAGGTATAAGCAGTTTCTATTCCGCTATCCTTCAAGTGTCAGTTGTTTTGTTAAAATATTTCTACGTATCCTGCAGTGTTAGTTCTTTCTTTGTTTTCATCTGGGGCTGCTAAACAATGGTTATCTGTAAGTATTTCCCTAGGCCCCAAATCAATCCCCCCTTTTCTATAAGATTAGTAAATTCTTTTACTACTTAACATGAGGATTCTTTTTCTAGCATCTTCTCAAAATATTTGTTTGATTCCAACTTCTGGCGAAGCTGATGTTTCTTCCAAGTACTATATGTGTCTCCAGTACTTTGAAGGCACGACAGGGGACATTTGACTAAAATAAGGATCATTATTACCAAAACCCAGGATGCAGCTATTGTTGTCAACAGCTGCCTCAACCAATTTAGATTCAGGGACCAGGATGTAAGTTTTCCCCAAATGTTAGTTAATCCCTATGAGGTGTTATCCTGAGTTATCATATGTAATTTCCCATTTTTTCCCAAATTTGGCGTGTGTCTGTTTCAATTCGGTTTTTGGTGTTTTTATTTGTTTATATACCATATCCTAGGGTCAAAAACACAAATAGTTTTCTATTTTTATAGTTCACTTTAGTTAGCCTTATTCTTTAAAAGGTGTTAGCATCTGTTGTCCATTGGCTGGTAGGTGATTTCTACAATAGATCAAAGTCCTTTTATCTTGATTGCTGTGAAGGCTGTTAACAATACTTGGTACAGTCTATTCCACTTCTCTTCTAGTAGTTCTCCTGTAAAATCTTTAACATAAAAACTCATCCGCAGTTTAAAATGATGTGCAAATTGATCTAAACCTCTAACCCATGTAGATTTATTTTGTTTTATTTTGTTTTGGTTTTTCATTTGTTGGTTTGTTTTTCTTTTTCCTTTTGTTGGATCTTTCTGCCAATTAGACAAATTCAACCCATTCTGCGAGATCTTCTCCCTGTATATTGCAATTATATATACAGGGTTAATGCTTTCCTTGGACCTTGGGTTGGTTCCTGAACAAGGCCAAAGGAAGTGCTTGATATCAATGTAAATTTGGCTTCTTGCATTTTCTCCCCTGGCCACTAGCCTGTGGTCAGCATGGAGGATGTCACAAATAAGTATCTCTACCTGATAACATTACGGCAGGCGCTCTAAAATGAGGTATAATTTCATTTAATAATATAATTGTCACTTCTGCTTTATTTGTCCTGCAAGGAAAAGCTTCTGGCCAACCTGAGAAAGTATCTGTTAATACTAAAAATATATCAGTACCCCCCTTTTCTATTGAGAGTTCTGATAGATTTATTTTCATTCCTATTATTTATACAGAACATCTGTGCACCAATGGGTTGGTTTTGGTATTCCCTGAGGTTTTTGTTTCATTTTTAGTTCTTATAAGACCAATTTTCATAGCATTCCTGATGGCATTATTATTTGTCCATCTGGAACATAACACCACCCATTTACTACTTCTCTTTCTACTCTATTGATAATCAAATTTCTATCTTCCCTTGGATATTTCTCCAATTTTAAATTAGAATCAGCGATTTGAAGTTTACCGTCTGGAATTAAAGCAGATATTACCTCTACTTTTTTCTGCAGCCATCTTGGCCTCAAAATTTCCTGCCAATTTGTTACAAATTTTCTGGCCAGTATTACCTCTCTGGTGACTTTTGTAGTGTCTTCTGTAATATTTATAGCTTCCAGCAGCTTTAGGATTTCTGCTGCATGTTTAATGTGTTTTCCGTGGGCAGTAAGGAGTCCTCGCTCTTCCTATATAGTACTGTGAGCATGCACCGCTTCAAAGACGTATTTTGAATCTGTCCATCTATCTGTCTTCCCTCCTTTTGCTAATTCCAGTGCTTGACTTAAGGCGATTATTTCAGCTTTCTGGGCTGATGTTCCTGGGGCAATGGTCTGGTCTCGATCGCTTCTCTGGTGGTAGCCACTGCATATCCAGGCTTGCGATGTCTTTGCTTCACAAAGTTGCTTTCCTCAGTGTACCAGGAATCTTCCGAAGCAGCTCTACTAAGGAAAGATGCTGGATTTACAGTGTTAGTGGTGATTATATTCACATCATCTTTCTCTATCATTATGGCAAAATTCTAGAAGGGGAAAGCCAGTGACCTCCTTTTTGCTCCAACACCACTGAGACTGTGTGTAACACTATGACAGGCTTATAGTGAATTTTTGGGCTTTCAAATGCCTTTCTTGCCTCCCCAGTCCAAGCCAATTTTGATGATCCCATTGGATATTCTTTCAGTGGTTCATATAATGGTTTCACTATGATATTCATAATCAACACCAACCTGTCATTCGCAGAAATGTTCTGAGTTCTTTTACCATTCCTGGCATGTGTGCAGCAAATAGCTTTCTTTTGGGCTGTCTGTATCCTCTGGAGATCTCAAGTCCAAGGTAAGCAAGTTGTAGGTTGGGCCTTCTGCTGAAAGACTTGATACCTGCTCAGTCCAAAAGTTCAATAGACTTATGGTCTGTTGCTCACAATCCTTGTCTGTTTGTGTAACTCTCAGGAGGTCGCATACTGCTGCAGGGTTCTAGTCCCATGTTTCCAGGTCTCAGGTTCTCTGGTTCTCAAAAATAGTTCAGCTGTCCTTAAGACCTTGAGGCAATACTGTTCAGGTTAGTTGTGTTTTACTACCAGTCTCAGGGTTTTCTCATTCAAAGGCAAGTCACTTTTTGCTTTCTTCAGCCAATATCAAGCAGAAGAGGGCATCCTTCAAATCCAGTACGGTAAACCACAATTGATCTTTAATTGGTTGGCAAGGCACAGTAATTTGCCACCACTGGATGTAGTTCCTTAAATCTTGCACTAAAAAATAACATTTAATCTACTTCCTTTACAGGAAATATTCTCATTTGAATCATTTAAGTAATCCCAGTTGTCACTAATCATTTCTATCCCCTTAATCATAGAGGGTATTACCTGGCATTCACGGGGGCAAATTTTACCTTCGCATGGTCTGCATTTCTGGCCTTGCCAGGTATCTCAGAAGCTGATGTGCCTGGATAAACCTCATGCAAAATTTCTGCAGTTACTGGTGTTTCTTTTCCACCTGTTTTAAAGACAAACTCAATACTCTGATTAGTTGATGATCTCTCACTTAAAATTTCATACCTCCTGCTCCAAATATTATTTCTGTATCTAACTGCTTTAATAAATCTCTTCTCGATAATGGTCCAGAGTCTCCTGACAAAATCATATATACCTACTTGTTTTCCCAATTTAAATTTAGCAGACTGTATAGAGAATGCTTTTTCAGTTTGGCCAGTAGCTTCTATTATGATCACAATACTTTATTTTTTCTCTGTAGGAATCAGTTGTTAGTTTACACAGAGGCTTCTGTATCTATTAAAATATAACCTCTTTACCTGTATTCCCCAGATTTATTTTAAGCAGTGGATCCTCTAGGGTAACTTCCCCAGGTCTTTGCTATTCAAGCTCATCTACAACACCTGGTCCTGATTCTTCTATAGTATGCACATCGATTATTTCTTAATCCTAGACCCCATTCTCTTGCTACTCCAGGTGATTTTGCAAACTGAAAAACAGATCTGCACACAGTACATTATCCAATTCTCCTTATACTTTAAGAACAACATTAATTACAATAAGATATTATGGCCACTTTTCTCATAATCAAGCTTATACACCAGCCACCACTAATTATCAAAAAGGTTTTGTCAGGGTTTTCTGTTTGTCCACCCTTCAGTGGACCACCGATTCCCTTATAATTAGAGATCTTATTGTTCTAAAATACATCTCAGCTGGCTTTTCTTGTTACACCACGTGCACTACATCAGGATCCGATAAACATCCACTAGTCATTCGTATACAATCTGGACAAAACCCACCATTATTTCTACAACAAAACAAATACAATCTTATACAAATACCCCGTTTCACTGAATGAGGGAATAAATCATGTTAAGGGTTTCCCACAGCAGGAACACAAGGCAGGCCTGAAGCCACAAGAAGGACTGAGATAAGATAAAGACTAACAGAGGCAAACAGAAGACACGAAGAAACTGTGATGTGCATCCCGGAAAGCAATAGGCAGGCAACATATAACTGCTTAACCAGCATTACCCGAAACCCACACAAATATATGTGTTTAACCAGTATAAAGTCATGCAGTCAATGAGGGGCTCATTAGTGGGACACATTAGTTGGACTAGCCCATATGTGCTCCAGAATTGTTTATTAAAATCATTCCTGCTTAATAATCGAATTGGCATTGATAATTGGATTTGACTTTAACATCGCAGCATCATCACAAAAATAACACACACATGACACAACAACAACATTAACTTGAACAAATCAAATTGGCACATAGAAGCCAAATATTCACTCAAGCTTCTACATAACTCTAGTTTCTTTGGTTAATATAATCTGTTACAACCAAGACTTCCTAATCAAACTGACAGAAACTAGCTATTCATGTAGATCTTCAGTTACTATCAAGATGTCCACAGCAAAACCCAAATATTTGCTTTTACAACCAAGACTACTCACAGAAACTGAATATATTCCTTTTACGATTAACACCCAAACAGCTTGAATATATGCCTATAAGACACTAACAGTCCAGCATACACTCACCCTGCCTTATACAGTAACAACTTATGAGGAGCCAAACTATGTGGACTAGTCCTCAACCCAGAAAAAGAAAAAATTAAAGCATACCTTTTTATCAAAGAAAAATTTAAAGCACGCTTTTTGTCTGATGGTCCTTGTCTACCCCTGCAGAGATCCAGTTGAGAAGAGGACTCTCTCCGGAGAAATCCCCGGGGGTACCCAAGAGATTCTTGTTCTCAATGAATCCTGCAGCCAGGCAGAGAAGGTCCTATCTGGGTCACCAAATCTGAAACAAAGAAACTTAGACTTAACAATTAAGGCAGGTACACTTTATTCAGGGCTGGAGAAAACTCGGGCTTTGCCCTCAGCGTGCTTCTGCCAATCAGTGATTTCAGAACTCTATATACACAAAATTATTTCCATATTTTTCTTGAAATGACAAGCACGCTTCTTTCCTGGAACCTCTCTGCATATCCAGAGGGAGATGAGACTAAGCCCACCCAGAGCCATACAGGTGTGGACATACTCAAGTAGTCAATCCCAGTGACTCTGTCTGACAAGACCATAAGGGCCGTTATCAGTATTTTAGTTGTTAATCTTGTTCTTAATACATTGCAGTTGATATTCCACATCACCATTTACAAGTCACCATTTCATATTCCTAAAAGATTTAATAAAAGTCTTCTTATTCTCTGTGCCCCCAGTTCCAACAATATCCATCCAATGTGTTAGTATGCAACCAAGGGGGCTTTTCCTTAAAATATCTTTATTCTGAGTATTACCTATTTTTCTTTTGCTTTTACTCAATTCTCGCACCGAACCTTCCTCCCAAACATCACCAAATTACTTTTTCCTTTTTTTTTTTTTTTTTTCCTCCTACTGCAGCACTGTCACCCCCCCTTCTCTGTCTCAATTACTGATCCTTATCTCAGGCAAACACTTGCTAAAAGCTTTTAACACTTAACTCCTATAGACCAAAAGGGGAAAATTTCACAATCAAGGAGGAGAAGCCGGAGAGGACAGGGTTACCCACAGCTACAGGTTTGTCCCATGATAACCAGCCAAGTCCCCACCCGTGATGTATTCAAGGGTTTAACTGGTTGTTAAAGTTCAACACACACAAACACCTCTCCGTTTGTTTTAAAAATTAACTTAATATAATGTTGTGATCACTCTAAGTTGTTCACTTTCAAATCCACAATTTCCTGATGTTATGGAAATGTGATTTATACACGGTACCGAACACACAAACAAGACAACACTATCACTCAAGGCCTCAATACTCACACACAGCACTTTTAACACAGAATCAATTCCCGGGCACGCAAATATTACTTCAGTTTGGATCCCTCCAGCAGCTGCAAATATTACCTAGGTAACTCAGAGGTTGTGCTTACCCTTCTCCCGCTTCTCACAGTCATTAGCAGGTCTGTCCTGGCTCCCAATTGGGATGCAGCAACAACCTAGGTTTGCTCAGTCTACCCCCAAGCCTGCTAGCGGCCTTTCCTTCGGTCAGCAAACCCCTTCAACCGGTTTCAGCCAGAGGGTACCTTCCTCAAAAAACAAAAAGATTGTGCTTACCCTTCTCCCGCCTCTCACAGTCATCAGCGGGTACGTCTTGGTTCCCAATTGGGATGCGGCAACAATCTGAGGTTTGCTCGATCTACCACCAAGATCGCTCGCGGCTGCCCTATCAGTCAGCAAACCCCTGGTACCCTCCTTCCTACAGGGGGAACTACGCTGTACGCCAGACGTCTCTGCACGCTTTACCAGCAGCCCCAGCCATGCGTGGGCGTCCCCAACGACTTACTGGCCCTCCCAAACTTACAAACTTTTCCAGCTTTCCAGAACTCCTTAATCTTCCTTAATCTTAGTTAAACATACCGTTTGTCCGCTACTACAGAGGATCTTTTTTTGCCCTGTAGTGAACGGCTGGGAGAGGAGTTCCTCCGAGGAATAAGCTCGGTGCGCGCTTAGGATGTCCGCTCCACAGTCGGTCCCACAGCCGGCAGAAAGCTCTCCTGGCTGGCTCGCCAAAACTGACATGCGGAATCAAGACTCCATAACTTATAAAGTTATAAAGTAGGTATGTTTATTCAGCGCTGAGACGCACGGGAGAATCGTTTCTCCAAAACAACGTGCGTACCCATCATGGCAACTCCTCTTAGCTTTATACAGTGAACTGTTACATATTCCAAAAATGCTTATACATATTAATGAGTTTAAGAAGAAACCTCTTCTTGGTTTTTTCCAGGAATAGGGGCAGTTATTTTCCTTCTGCATCCGTGCTCTCAGGCCGCTCTTATCACAGGTCCAGATGACTTGTCCTGCTTCTCAGAAGTCTTTTAACAATGGGCCCCCTTCCTACATAAGGCTTATAGAGATATGTTGTTTTAGCTAAACAACTGTCATCCTGGTGTATTCTGTAGGTATAAGCAGTTTCTATTCCGCTATCCTTCAAGTGTCAGTTGTTTTGTTAAAATATTTCTACGTATCCTGCAGTGTTAGTTCTTTCTTTGTTTTCATCTGGGGCTGCTAAACAATGGTTATCTGTAAGTATTTCCCTAGGCCCCAAATCAGCTGGAAGACTTCAATCACTCTGTGCAGTTGAAGCAGAAAGTCAAAACTTAGCTTACAGAAGAGGATAGCTAGATCAGTGTTATATCTTAAAGGAGAGAATAGTGCAAAATTGGACACCTCATCACAAGGGGTATTGTAAAGCTTGGTACTGTGAAATGGGCTAAACTCAACAATTGATGCCAATTTGATTATTAAGCAGGTATTGCTTTAATAATACAATGCTGAACACCCAGGAGATCATTTCACCTAATGTGTGTGTCCATTGTGGCTGGTTACAGGACCAGGTTACTGGTTAAACATACATATTCATTATGGATTTTGTGAAACACTGGTTACATATTTCAATATTTCAATAATAACTGCATAGCTGTTATTAAACAGGTATTCCTTTTATTATCAACAGTGCTGGATTCGTGGGGGATTAATCCTCCAAAAACATGCATGCCAAGCAAGAAAACTGTGTATCTTTTATTACAGATCTATGCATATTCATTCCCTTTCGAAGAGTCATTAACATATCTTCTCACTGTGTTCATATGCCCAGTATGTGAAGTCAGTCCCTTGAGTGTTCTGAGGACCCCCTCCTGGGGTTCAAAGATGAAGTCTAGTAGTAAGGGGAGTACAGCTCAGACTTTGAGAAAACACAGTCCTTTTTCTGCTGGCAGCGTGGATTCCAGGCTTCCTTATCTTGTCTTGTGGGATGCCCGTTCCTTGCAAAGCATGTCCCCTTAGATAAACATCCCTCAAGCCATATACCACTATAGGGTATACAAGCTTAGACAATTACTACAGATGAAGACACAAGCTCAGACATTTACCATTCATCAGTCTCCTTTTAGAAAAAAAACCCAAACATTTCTCAAGACACATATTACTACAAGACATGCTAACTTAAAATTTGCCACTTATCAGGGCCACGACAATATTTGAGCTATTTTGGATTTGGCAGCCAGGTTATAAGCTTTTCTCAGATTTTCAGAAATCCCTGTGAGGTGTCATCCAGTGAGATTCTATGCATTATATCAGTTCATTTCCAAGTTTCATCTAAGTGTTTCTATTTGTTTTTCTCTGCTGATATAAGAGCGACAGCTAGCATTTATTACTACACGAACATCACCTTCTTTGACAGGTAAAAGATCTAGTACCATTTGTAATATTATTATTGTATTATTAAAATTATTGTATTGTAATAATACTTTACTAAGGGAGGATACGTCTATTTGCAAGTTACCATATGGCATCTATTGTTCAGTTTTCAATTTGTTCTATAGTGGCTGAGGCATTAACAAATGCCTTTTCCAATTCACTTACTCTCAACTGAGGGAAGAACCACCTAACAAAACTATGATAACCTGTGTGCCATCCTATTCTTTATGCTGCAGCCAAATCTTTTCCAGGGAGTGTGTAGTTGTCCTGGAGGGGTATGAGAATGGTTATAAATTCGGTCCTGGGATGCATGTGCCGTACCAATGTGTTGGTACCCTTTCCTAGCATACCCATCTCCACACAACCACCATAATTCTTTGGGTAAACAACCACTGGAATTGTTTCCTCTTAAGTCTTGTAAAATTTCCTTCTTCTAAGGCATCAGAATTGGTTTTCCTTATAAAGGTGGCACTTCCCGGGCTTTGCAATTCAAATTGAGGACCTTTGGTATAATTTTCCCTTTTGCTGACATCTGTGGTCCGTGCCATTAAATGGCCAACTTCACTTACTATAACTTATTGGAATCCCAAATAAAGGGGACTGCATATTTCCTCTGGGAAGAGCTGTACGTACCCTGCAATCTGACTAGTTAAGACTATTACCCACTTCTTGGACCAATTACAGATACATATTTTGATCCCAAGCAATTATAATATTGACAATACTAGCTATTAGAATCAATACTTGTGAATTCTTCATCCTGTTGTTGTTGTAGTTTTGGCTTTAAAGGCCTTAAATCCAATGTTTTCCCAGGGCTTCCTTCCCTTGGGAGTAGTAAATCCAAGTGAGTTGTTCTTTAACTTGTTCATGATCAATAATAGTTGATATCCACTTCTCTCTCAACCAGATCACCTGTAAAATTAACATGAACCCAATCCCCAGGTTTAAAATGATCTACAGGTTGATCTCGATCTCTAGCCTGTGCAGCTAATACAGGTTGGTTTTGTTTGTTGGTTTTTTGTTGTTTATGTTTTTGGGGTTTTTTTATCAAGTTTGAGCGGCAGTTCGAGCGGGCAGGGCGCAGGAAGGTCCCTAAGTGCAGAGAGGGGGCAGCAACGACCATGGTGGCTACGCGGCAGAGGGTTAAAGCTACCCCGAGTGCTGCGGCCGGCAGGAAGGATGCTGCTACCCAGACGCAGCCACGAAGGGTACATGCGGCTGCCCAGACCCTGAGCTGTAGGCAGTGCCCCCCTCTCAAACCGGCTCGTGCCTCTGCTCCTCTCATGGGCTCCACTTGCGAAGGCTGCCTCCGAGTGGAGGAACTCCTTCGCATGGTGGAGGAGTTAAGGGAGGAGGTAAGGAGGCTCAGGACTGTCAGGGAATGTGACAGGGAGATAGATGTGTGCAGCAGGGCCTTCTCACTCCCTCAGCAACCTGTTGCACCTGGTGTCACTGATAAGCACCCACCTGCACGCTGCAGGCTTGGGACTAACAGGGATGGGGAATGGCAGCAGGTTCCTTCCAGGGGAAGGAAACCTGCTCCCCATAAGCAGTCAGCGACACCTGAGATCCCCCTGGCGAACAAGTTCCGGGTGCTCCAGGAGGAAACTAGTCCTGAGGATGGTGGTCATCATAGCCTAGTATCCTTTCCTAGGCTACACAGTCCTCAGAAGAAAATCACAACAACCTCTGCTAAGAAAAAAATCACAACCTCCTCCACAAAGAAGAAGAGGAGGGTGATTGTTGTAGGGGACTCCCTCCTCAAAGGAGCGGAGGGACCCATTTGCAGACCTGACCCGCTCCACAGGGAGGTCTGCTGCCTGCCAGGGGCATCAGGGCTGGAAGTAGCTGGGAAACTCCCCTCCCTGATCCATGAGACAGACTACTACCCTCTGGTAGTAATCCAGACTGGTAATGATGGCCTAGCCAACAGAAAGGCTAAGGACATCAAAAAAGACTTCAGGGCCCTTGGGAAGACGATGGAGGGCTCAGGGGCACAGGTGGTGTTCTGCTCCATCCCCAGGATACATGGAGTGGACCCACAGGACACTAAGAAGGACTCAATTAATGCCTGGCTCCGAACCTGGTGTGAGGAAAAGGGCTTTGGGTTCTTTGACCACGGAGTGGTTTGTGCACCCCCTGACATGGGTGCAAAGGTTGGGACACGTGGGTCTCCTAGTGGGGCTAAGGCCCTTGCTAAAAACCTAGCTAAGCTCATAAATAGAGCTTTAAACTAGGTGTGAAGGGGGAGGGGATCCAGTCCAGGCTAGACAACCGCGTGCCTGGATGTAGGCCACTGAAGTTTAGGAGGGGGCGTGCTGATGAGGACCACCAGCGTGTCACCATTCAGGTAGTGGGGGAGAATGCAGCCTCGCTCAACAAGGGAGATATAGATATTCTGGCATCAACTACTCCAGGAGGAGTAGTCCCCTCTAGGAGGGCTGAAGGCTCTGCTACTCAGCTGAAGTGCATTTACACCAATGCACGCAGCATGGGGAACAAGATGGAAGAGCTGGAAGCCGTTGTAGGGCAAGGTGCCTTTGATGTCGTTGCCATCACGGAAACGTGGTGGGATGACTCTTATAACTGGAGTTCGGGTATGGTGGGGTATAAACTCTTCAGGAGGGATAGAAAGGGTAGGAGAGGGGGTGGAGTAGCCCTTTTTGTAAGGGAGGACTTGGACACCTCTGAGATGGACTGTGGCGATGAGGAGATTGAGTGCCTGTGGGTTAAGATCAAGGGAGCCCATAACAAGGGAGACTTTGTGATGGGAGTCTGTTACAGGCCACCCAGCCAAGGAGAAGCAGCTGATGAGCTCTTCTACAAACAGCTGGGGTCAATCTCCAAGTCAGTGCCTCTTGTCCTTGTGGGAGACTTCAATCTCCCTGATATCTGCTGGAAGTACAACACAGCAGAAAGAAAGCAGTCTAGGAGGTTCCTGGAGTGTGTGGAAGATAACTTCCTTGCACAGCTGGTCAACGAACCTACGAGGGAAGGTGCCCTCCTGGACTTGCTGTTTGTCAACAGAGAGGGGCTTGTGGGGGATGTGAGAGTAGGGGGTCGCCTAGGTCTTAGTGATCATGAGATGATAGGGTTTTCTGTCCTAGGTGAAGCGAAGAGGGTGCTAAGCAGGACGGTTGCACTAAATTTTCAGAGGGCAGACTTTGAATTGTTCAGAAGGCTGGTTGGCAAAGTCTCCTGGGAGACAGCACTTGAGGGCAAGGGAGCCCATGAGGGCTGGGAGTTCCTCAAAAAGGAGATCCTAGCAGCTCAGGAGAAAGCCATCCCCATGTTCTGGAAAAAAGGCCGGCAGGGGGAAAAACCAGCTTGGTTAAGTAGGGAAATCTTGAGTCAAATTAGAAAAAAAAGGAAGATTTATAGGCTCTGGAAGGGGGGACAGGCCTCTTGGGGGGACTTCAGGAGGGAAGCGAGGCTATGTAGGGAAAAAATCAGAGGGGCTAAGGCCGAGCTAGAGGTCAGATTAGCTAAGTCAGCAAAAGACAATAAAAAATCTTTTTATAAGTATATTAACAGTAAAAGGAGGACTAGGGAGACCATACAGTCCCTTTTGGACTCAGAGGGAACAGCAGTGACAGGGGACGAGGAGAAGGCCGAGGTACTTAATGCCTTCTTTGCCTAGGGTTTTGAGGGAGCTGGCGGATGTATTGGCCAAACCCCTTTCCATCATCTTCCAGCAGTCCTGGAAGACTGGGGAGGTACCTCTGGACTGGAGACTGGCTGATGTAGTTCCCATTTACAAGAAGGGTAGCAGGGAGGATCCGGGGAACTACAGGCCACTCAGTCTGACCTCAGTGCCAGGGAAAGTCATGGAACAGGTGATCTTGAGTGCTATCATGAAGCACATGCAAGAGAAGCGGGTGATCAGGCCCAGTCAACATGGGTTTACCAGAGGCAGGTCCTGCCAAACCAACCTGATCGCCTTCTATGACAAAGTCACTCGGCTGCTGGATGAAGGAAAGGCTGTGGATGTGGTCTTTCTGGACTTCAGTAAAGCCTTTGACACAGTTTCTCACAGCATTCTGCTGCGGAAACTGTCAGCCTCTGGCCTGGACAGACACACACTCTCCTGGGTAGAAAACTGGCTGTATGGCCGGGCCCAGAGAGTGGTGGTAAATGGTGTTAAGTCCAGCTGGAGGCCAGTGACGAGCAAGTCCAGAGAAGAGCGACGAGGCTGGTGAAGGGGCTGGAGAACAGGCCCTATGAGGAGCGGCTGAGAGAGCTGGGGTTGTTCAGCCTGGAGAAGAGGAGGCTGAGAGGAGACCTCATTACTCTCTAAAAGTACCTGAAAGGTGGTTGTGGAGAGGAGGGAGCTGGCCTCTTCTCCCAAGTGACAGGGGACAGGACGAGAGGGAATGGCCTCAAGCTCCGCCAGGGTAGGTTTAGGCTGGAGGTTAGGAGGAGGTTTTTCACGCAGAGGGTCATTGGGCATTGGAACAGGCTGCCCAGGGAGGTGGTTGATTCACCTTCCCTGGAGGTGTTTAAGGCACGGGTGGATGAGGTCTTGAGGGACTTGGTTTAGTGTTGGATAGGAATGGTTGGACTAGAAGATCCGATGGGTCCCTTCCAACCTGGTTGTTCTGTGATTCTGTGAAGTTCACCTTTTTTTTTTTTTTAGCTAATTAAGCATCCTTGTAGATAATTCTTACCTAATTGTGTAAGGTCTCCTCCTGTATACTGCATTGATATAAGGGACCAATGCATTCTTTGGACCTTGGCTTAGTTCGAATCCTAAGCAAGGCCAGAGGAAGTGCTTCATATGAATACAAATTGGCTTCTTGACAAATTTTAGGTAATTGTTTTATCAGCAACAAGCAGGTGATTCATTTTCTCCAGCTGACGGCTAGCCTGTGGTCCTTGTGGAGTGTGCAATTGCCAATCGATTCCTAATGTTCTATTAACTTCTTGTACTACTTGTGCACAAGAATGAATGCCTCTATCTGACAAAATAATCATGGGTACCCTGAATTGGGGTATTTCCTTCAACAAAGCCTTTGTCACTTCCCCTGCCTTATTTGTCCTGCAAGGAAAGGCCTCTGGCCATTCAGAAAATGTATCTGTGAATACTAACAATTATCTGTACACCCCTTTTCTTGGGAGTTCAGAAAAATAAATTTGCCAGCACTCTCTGGACGCGTTTCCTAATTATTACTAATTGTATCCGATTTCCTGTATTAGGATTATTCTTTAAACATATTTCACACTGTTGAGTCACTTGCTGAACAGTGGTATATGAATTCCTCCCTATCCATTTCTGACTTAAGAATTGATATAAGGGATATGGTTCCCAATGGGTTTTATTATGTTCCCTCTTGACAAATTCCCAAACCAAGCTGGCAGGTACAATAGTTCTTGCCGTCTTTTAATTGTGCCCACTTCTGGAAAGGGACCTGTCCTCCAAGTTCTTGTATTAATTCCCAGTCAGATTTGGAGTATCTAATATCTTCCTTATTTTTTTAAGTTTTCATCTCTATTATCAAAGATTAGAGCTAAAATTTGCCCTTCTTGCATTCTTGCTGCTGCTTGTTTAGCCTCGTAATCAGCCAATCTATTTACCTGTTTCCTAATCAGTATTACCTCTCAAGTGCCCTTGACAGTGCCTGATGGTGACTTTAGTTGGCAATTGTCAGCATTTGTGCCGTCAACAACCCGTGTTCCTTTCCAAATTACTTAGTGAGCATGAACAACTCCTAAGGCATATTTAGAATCTGTCCATATACTTATCTATTTCTTTTCACCAGTTCTAAGGCTCTGGTCAAGGCAATAATTTCAGCCTTTTGAACCAAAGTCCCAGCAGGCAATGGTTGGGATTCAATTACCTTGTCTCTAGTAGTTGCTGCATAGCCAGCTTTGTGGGTACCTTGTTGGATAACATTTCCATCTGACAACCAGGAATCTTGTGCATCCTCCAGAGGTTCTTCCTTCAAACCTGGTCTGCTGGAATACATGGCTTCTATTGTTTCGAGGCAGTCATGTGTTAGCGGTTTGGTTGTCATTCCACTGAGAAAAGAAGCTGGGTTCACAATGTTATATCATCTGACTTGACCTGGATGGCTTGGTATTTCAGAAACCTAGATGAGGCATCTTCTGGTCTAAAGTGCCTTTTTAAGGATCTCAAATGCATTTTTAGCCTCCATAGGCCATGCCAGTTGGGGAGGATTGTTCTTAAATGTTGTTCTTAAGAGCTTTACCATCACTCCATAGCTGTAAATACATAAGTGGCGCCCACCTGTCATTCCTAAGAAGGTTCCGAGTTCTTTTACTTGTCAGCAAGAGTGGAGTCTGACAGATGGCTTCCTTTCATTCAGTTCCCATTGTTCCTTGGACAGTCCATACCCCAAGTTTGTCATTCGTTCTTGCACCATTTGAGCTTTCTGTTGAGAGACTCAATATCTATTTAATCCAAGAAAATTAAACAAATGTACAGTTCACTGAATGTACTCAGGTCTTACTTCAGTTGCTATTAACAAATCATCCATATACTGTCAAAGGATTTAATTTCTAGAGGAGGAATCCCATGCTTCAATTTCTCGTGCTAATTGATTCCCAAAATTTGTTGGGCTATTGTTAAAACCTTGGGATAACACTGTCCAAGTAAGCTGGGTTTTCCTACAAGAGGTAGGACTTTCCCCTTCAAATGCAAGTATCTGTTGACTTTCTTTGGCTTATGGCAGACAGAAAAATGCATCTTTTAAATCTAACACTGTAAACCATATCTGGTTATTTTTAATTTAGTAACGTACGGGGATTAGCCACTGCAGGATGCAAATCCCTGACAGTCTTATTTATATCTCTCAGGTCCTATACTACTAGGTAAGTTCCATCGAGCTTTTTCATGAGTAGTATGGGGTATTATATTCACATTCCCATTCCACTAATAGTTCCATGTCTTAAAAAGTTATTGAGCTTTCTATTCCTTTGCAGTCTTTTCACCTCAAAGGGTATTGTCTCTGTCGTATTCACTATTGTCTGTGCCAGAGCCCAGCAGTTGCTGATCTGATAAGGGAAACTCGAATGTAGAATGCTGCTAAATCAGTTTGCTGTGAAAAAATAAACCCTTTTCTTTGAAGATCTGGCATCTATTTTAAAACAAATTACTCATAAATATTCTTTTTTTTCCCCAGGTTAGGGTCGACCGAATAGTCTACCTCCTCTCATGTACCAGCTGTTGAACAATGAACACTCTTCTATGAATTTATTGAAAGAACTAAGCTAGGTGTTAATTTTATAGTTCTCATATCAGTGCTTGGATGGTTCAAGCTATAAAATAATCAGAGCAATTAAATTACCAGAGGAACAGCTAGCAAATTTATTGTAGCTGGATACTAGTCTGTTGTATTTCAGCAGTGTTATAAAACGCTGATTGGAGTTTTAAGAAGTTTACAAATCAGTAGCACATGCATGTGTGTACTGTTCCCTAATCACACATACAAGACAATAAAAGTGCCTCCAGAAGTGCTTCTAGCAGAGTCTTTGTGGAAGGGTATTAGTATTGGTGCTGTGGTGGTGGCACTGGAAAGAAAGGAAGGAGACTTGGGCTTCCTGTGGCAGGAAGCTGTTGCTGTACCCAGAGTGTACTAGTCAGTGTTTAATTTGAAAATGTTGGATACTGAGTTTTTCTTGTTTGCTGTGGCCAGAGCTCCAGTGCAATGTTTCTGCAATCTACAAAACCTGCAGTCTGAAATATTGGGGACAATTCTGTAATAATTTAACATTATTGAAAGAATAAAAGTTCTTTTCATATTATAGTCTTGTATGAAAATTAATGTTTTGACTTTTTACCTATACTGATAGGACAAGGAGCAACTGTTTTACACTGAAAGAGTAAATTTTACATTGGATGTAAGGAAGACATTTTTTATAATGAGGCTAGTGAGGCACTGGTACAGGTTGCTCAGAGAAGTTGTGGATGCCCCCTCCCTGTAAGTGTTGAAAGTCAGGTTGGACAGGGCTTTGAGCTATCCCATCCAGTGGAAGGTGTCCCTGCCTGTGGCAGAGGGTTGGATTAGATTATTTTTAAAGGTCCCTTCCAACTCAAATCATTCTGTTTCTCTGATTTAGGATAGATTATTTTTAATCACTTGCATGAAGTTACCAGGGTCAATCTTAAGTCCCTAGTAATTGGAACCTCTGTTGTCTTGATCCCAGAAAACTATAATCCTTGCTTCAGTCATATTTTTAGGTGCTCTCAGAAATATAGTTTATGGAGGTATAATTTAGTTGAAAATGAAATGTCATTCCTACTGACTGTTCTGTTTCATGGAATTTGAAAAGTTATGATTTAAAGTTACCTGTAGAATGTAATTGTTTGACTTATTGATCCACACTGAAACTGCAAAGATGTGGCAAGGCATAAATTAGCCATGAATACTGTTGCCTGAAGTGTCCCAAATCAACCATGTTGTTTTGCAGATGAGAAATTTCAATAAGATGAAGTTGGTATATTTTAGATAGAAGTGAGGTGCGTGTCTGTACAGGATGGAGAGTCGTGTAAACTGTCTTGAAAGCTCAAATCAAGTAGCCTGAAGGTAGTGTTCTCTTAGCTACAACAAGGTATTTTCAACTGACTGAAATAACTTATACGGCTTGGAAATAAGATAACTTTTCAAATACCCATTTACTCCCTGGAAATAAGGTTGTTTTTGAGTTCAATGCAATACTTATATCCATAGGAGCTTTATGTCATCCAGCAATTTCTAACAGCTTTCTGCCTGAAATAATACGGTTGATTTGGGGCTTATGTTTTAATACCTAAAACTAGCCTAGTAGAAACTGCAAATCAAGATGCCTTTTTCTAAATGTCTATCATTTCTATTTTAAATGATTTGAAGTGTAAATTGCAGCAAATGCTAAACATAGCCCAAGTTTCAGTATCCCTTCTAATCTTTCATTTTACATAAACGTCCTGATCAGGTAGTTGATACTGAATGAAAAGCTCTTAAAAACTGAAAGCAGGCTGTTCTGCTACTCGGGTGCCTCCAAACTAAGATTTTAAGTTATCTTTTAATGAATTTTGAAAGACTTAAATAATGCCAGTTGTGAAAATTCATTATCTGTAGGCCATTGAACTCTTGAAAGATGGGAATCAACCTATTACTGAATGAAGTGAATTTTAAAATGGTGTCCCTAGTGGAACAAAAACTCATAGGTATTTAAAACGGGACAAAATGAGAAAAGGCTTGTGAAATGGGTGGCTGTTGGAAGACTACTGTCAAGCTGTAATGACTAAATGACATTCCAAATGCAATTTTGCTTGCTAAATTAATTTTGAGATGGGCAGAACATGCGTATATGTGTATGCAATTTGTCAGTCACTTGTGGAAAATTTTAATAAATGACTAAAACCAGCCAGCCTAGATGCAAAGCTAAAACTGCCCAACTGTGATGCAAACTACTTCTCAACTGTTATCTGACTTTTGTGATGCATTGTCCTATGGCATTTGGTAATGAAAGGTCCTAAGTGAGGTATTTTTCATGTGAAACCTCAGTGCTAATGTGTCTGTTCTGGTTTGTTTTTAGGGATCAGACGGGAATATCTTAATTTCTTGCTTGCTGAGTGTTCTGTCTGGTGAAAATCATGTCATCCATATTGCCATTCACTCCACCAGTTGTGAAGAGACTTCTGGGATGGAAAAAATCCTCTGGTGGCTCTGGAGGGGCTGGTGGTGGTGAGCAAAATGGTCAGGATGAAAAGTGGTGTGAAAAAGCAGTGAAAAGTTTGGTCAAGAAGCTAAAGAAAACAGGACAGCTGGATGAGCTTGAGAAGGCAATTACTACTCAGAATTGCAATACAAAATGTGTGACAATACCAAGGTAAGCGCCTTTCTGTTCGAAAGGGTTATAACTACTTAAGAAACAACAAAATGGATGTTTACACTATCCTGTGAGCAAGTAACTAAAAAAGCAGTTGCATGCTTTTGATTCCTTAAATTATTTAGAACCCATTTGGGTTTTATATAGTGCTTGCTTAAAACTGAAAGTAAAAGTCACAATTTCTAATAATAATTTTACATTTCAATATTCATTACTATGTGGATTCCAAATTATCTGTATTCTGGTGATGCCTAGCACAGCTCTTAGTTTGTAGCACTGCCTTATGCTTTTATTTAGTAACCCTGTCTATAATTGAAAGGGCATATTTGAAACTACCCTTCCCCCTTTAAAAAAAAAGAAAAGACTAATTTTTCCTTGGTCAACACTTCAGTCATCTAATTATTTTCAGTTGTATGTGATAGTTTCATTTAAGTTGTACAAGCTGCATCCATTCTTCCTTTTGAAGGGAAATTTTGTCTTTGGAGGCAGGTTGTCTGAACACCAGTTTATTTACTGTAATATTATTTGGTTATTGGTTAATGGAAGTGCTTTTTATTTAATGATTTGGAGTATTTCCAGAACTACTCTTCTGCTCCTGATATGTATATACGTTTAGGTGAAAAACTTGCATTCTCAACTCAATTCATAGCAACTGCTGTGCGAGAAGCAAGGATTACGTTTGTAAGTATAATGCAGTCTGCTCTTGATTAATGCTGTACAGAAATCCCACTGAGGTGCATGCGTAAGATAATTGTGCGACATAAGTATCAAATCACTTCACAGGTGTTTCCTATGAGAGTTAGCATCTGTTGGCACAGGTATATTCTGGGCACTTAGCCCATAGACCCTTAAAATAAATTCTAGGGGTGAGGAACTGCATCAGGTTTATAATCTTAATTTCTATATTAGTGAATTCATCCCATCTACTTTTAAATTTTATTAATCATAGTACAAACTAGATTTGACTGGTGTCAATAATGATTTCCATGTATCAAATGCATTACAGCTGTTATCTGGTAATGTTTTTAGCACTCTTTCAGATTTAACATAACTTTCTGGGAAAATCATGCTTTGAATTAATGACTACTTCAGTTCTGTTCTCTTTTCTATTAATATTTTGTTTATAATGCTGCCCTCTGCTTTTATTTTCTTCTGTAGAACAGTCTCAAAATTCTCTGGGTTTCCCTTCTGCTTTCTTCCTTTTGCCAGCTAGAAAAAATCAAAAATAAAATATTAGAGCTGTCTTGTCTTTATGTATATCAGTAAACTAAGATTGGAACCTGTAGGGATACTATTTCTTAGCTTGATATGGAAAGACTGTGTTTAGCAAGTCTTAAACATTTCATCTTTGTCATGGTAAATTGGAAGTTGTTTCATATGACAGAAGCTAGATATGCAATTCTCTTGACATAAAACGTGTATCTAACTTTGAGCTCTTAGAGACTTCCTAGGGCTCTCTTGCAGGGGTACTGGGGCAGTAATTATCGTAACTTCAAAAGAATAGTTGTCCAAGTTTTAAATTTGAGGATAATGATAGAAGATACAAACAGCATGCCAATTTATCAGTTTTCCTAGTCTACTAGTCATCTGTATTTGAGTATCTCCTCTTGTTTGCATGAACTTTTGTGTTAAAGCAGACATAGTAATTTTTTTTTTAAACTGAATGCCAAGCTGTTATACTCTGTATAGCATCCATGTTGTGACCAGCATTTCTTGCTGGGATGTGATATACTGTTTCCATCTATCCTCCAGTCAGCTATAAAAAAGAACTGGACCTAGGTTTTTGCTTTTTGACTACCTTAGAAGTAAGCTGATAGCTAGAGAGCTCTTTGAGTGGTTTTGGCTATTATGCAAGGTTTAAAATTAAACTAGGAAATAGCTTTGGTATTAAGGGGTGAGATGATGTCAGGTTTGCCAGCAGCACTATACAGAAGTATTGAGTTTCATAGTTGACTTTTGGACTGTTGATATTATTTCACTTTAACAGCAGTAGTCTGGATTCCCAAGAAAGAACAAATGTCAACTCAGTACTGTAATGACTTCTGGAGATTCTTCTTCTTGGATTTAGTTAATGAAACTGCTGCTCAAGATCCACTTTAATGAATGTATTGAAGATACGCCGATCAGCAGGGATAAATAATAAACTGCTGAATTTGAAACTTTTCTTCTAGTCAGCAGAAAGTTTGAGGTTGTTAAGCTGTTGAGATGCAAGTCTTGTGTGACAGCTGTGCTAACTTTCCAAATGTTTTTCTGTATGGGGAAAGTTTTGTGATTGGTTTTGGTTTTTTTTTTTTTTTTTTTTTTTTTTTATTTGTAACTAGCTTTAGGTTTAATTTGCAGTACTATTTAACTCATTGTAGGTATTGACAAAGGTTGTGAGAAGCTTCTGTTTGCAACTGTTGCATTATTCCCTGGAGAGAAGTTTCAGTTGTGGTTTCACAGGTTTCTGGTCCCCTTGGAGATTTCCACAGAGTTTGATAGTGCTTAATTTTAATATACTTTTTCAGCATTGAAATTTAAAGCAACTAAACACCTACAAGCTTTTCTCAAAACTGAGAACAGCTTGGTCAAAATTTGAATTAAATCACCTCTTCAGAAATCTGCATATACTTGTTGTCACTGATAATCCTGCTGTAATTAGAACTGGTTTTGTTTCTGTTCTGTTTGTCAAGGAGACTAAACGTACTGAGTGAGTCTGCTACTGTATGTATTATGCAAAAACTGTTCATGTGGTAATTAATGCAATTTCTTACACAGACTAATAGAGATTCTGAGAAAGCAGAAGCAAACAGATGGAGTGGGTGTTGGAATTGCACAGCAGGGCTGCTTAGCTCTTCATAAGTGGGTCAATCTAGAGCAGAAGCTAAATAAGTGCAGAGGTCCTTTTGACGCTATCTCTCTAAGTAATTTTAGTTATCTTGCTGAATCCTCCCAGCAAGCCAGTGGGATTCTAATTGCATAATCCCTATGTATCCTGAACGATATTGGCACAAGTTCACTTTTCTAAAAATACGTAACATTCAGTAGAACTTAAGATTCCATCTTTCTGGTCTCCCTTGTAGTTTTGACACAAATGGAGCACAAGAAGCAGTCAGTGAAGGAACAGCATGAGTATCCATTTATACAAGTAATCTTCTAATGGAGCAGCTTCTTCCTTATTAGCGTGCATTGTTCTGTTGAAATAAATACTTTAACTAGTGATAACTAAAATCTAAGCCTTTAACAAATCAAGCTATGCAATGTAGTGAATAGTCAACTAGCATATTCATAGTCTATCTTCATATTTAAAAAGTCATTTCAGTGGTGACAGTACAGAGTATTGTCTCCCTACTTTGGATTCTGAATCACTAGTTTCAGTGTCCCAGTATTTTGTTGGGATCAGCTGTGTGGTTTTTCTGTTTAAGAGTATAGATATGATTCATGATTTCTTCTTGCTTCTTTTACGTAAGTCTTGACAAAATGCAAGTGCTTTTGTAAAACACTTGATAATGTGCATCTAATAAAGAGTTTAGTTGTATCAGATTTGGGATAATGTTGACCTGGTGTTACGGTTTAGCTCCACTCAGCCAAACCCTGCAGCTAAATCCCTGCAGTTGAGTGTCCAAAATCCTCTGCCCCCACAGGGAAGGAGAGAGGAAAATGAGAGGAAAAAGACTTATGGGTTGGAAACTAAAACTACAGCTTTAATATAATGATAACAATGAAAATAATTAGGAAGTAATAAAATATATACAGATATGTGAGATTGCGCCCCTGCCCCTTGATGACTATGTCACCACAAATTCTGTAGAGCAGATGTGAGAGGATGGGTCTGCAACTAGGAGGGAGCTGGATTCAGGAACACACTGATTTTGGGATCAGGAGCAATCAGACAGACAAGGTCCTCACTGGATGTCAGCCATTCCAAAAGAGAGCGAGACCCTTGTGATCTTTTAAGTTTATACAGAGTATGATGTATATGGGATGGAATACTCTGTTGCTCAGTTTGGGGTCACCTGCTCCATTTGCCCCTTGTCACAGGTGTGGCTCCTTTTCTGCCAGTGACTCTTAGACTTAGGCCATTCCACCAGCTTGAGGATGGCCTTGATTTCTATAGGAATAAGTATAAGCACAGGCCTTTCTCCATTCCAATGCCCTGTGTTATCATTTTAGAGAATACTGGCTTAAAAACCTAGAATCATAGAATCACCAGGTTGGAAGAGACCCACCAGATCATCAAGTCCAACCATTCCCACCAGTCTCTAAACCATGGCCCTCAGTACCTCATCCACTCACACCTTAAACACCTCCAGGGAAGGCGAGTCAACCACCTCCCTGGGCAGACCATTCCATTGCCTAATGACCCTTTCACTGAAGAATTTTTTCCTTATGTCAAGCCTGAACCTACCCTGGTGGAGCTTGAGGCCATTCCTTCTTGTCCTGTCCCATGTCACTTGGGAGGAGAGGCCAGCTCCCTCCTCTCCACAACCTCCTTTTGGGTAGTTGTAGAGAGCAGTAAGGTCTCCCCTCAATGTAGTTAGTTTTCAGAGAAATGAAGTTACATGCAGTGACTTGGTCACAAAACTGACTCTAATTTACATCAAGCTACAACTGGGCTGTTGTAGTTCTTATATTTTTAAAATAAAATAAGAGGAATGGAATCATTGAGTTTTGAGTCCGTTGTGATGTCCTATGTTTCTCTAGAGCATATATAACTGAAAACTAATGTAGAACTGACTGTTTCCTTCCTGAGCTGTAAGTGGGTACATCTGTATCACACATTGAATTCTGCTTCCATGCCAACATTTGGGTAATGTAAGCGCTGTATCAGGGCCTTACCTTATATAAAGGATGAGTAGTAATGGAAATGACTAGCCTATAGGGAGTACTCCCCAGATACAATTGTAGTCCTCATTTGTCGCATGTCATAACCCATTTGCTCTTCCCCAGAAGATTCAGTCTTACACTGTGCTTTCACTTACCTTTTGATGAACCCACAGAGCACTGCTGTATCTCATCTCCTTGCTGACAATTTCCCTGCTCTAATGCTGAACTGAGGCATATGAGATTACTCGATGTGTAGGTGCACCTTTTCTTTCCTTCCAGTATAGATAGGAGGATAAAGAAGAGATGGGTGCCTCCCATCAGACTCTGTATCTCTAGCTTTCATTGTTTAGCTTTGCATAGTGAATATAGCTTTTATGCATGTTCTGTAAAATGCAGTTGGGAGGAAGGGGGCAATTAAAAGATGCATCTATAACAGTACACACCTCTTTTTTTATCTTTCCAGATGTTTGTGTACTCATCTCAGCAGAGCATCAAACAACTTTCTGACTGATAACAACAAACTTTGTTCTTGAACAGATAAAACCTTTGTTGGCATTAATAGTAGTAGTTTTATTACAATTTTTATGTAAACATACTTTTAAGTACTGTTCCACACATAATACCACTTCAAATCTTACCTTAAATTGGAAGTCCTGAGCTTCTGCAGAGGTAAATTTTATCACTGCTTTATATTAGAGGAAACTACGATGCAAAGTGATGTTGAATGTTGATGAAAAGTGTCTGGTGGATCACTGGCTGAAGTAAGGTTTAAGACCAACTTCCTTAAATCCAAATTCTGAGATTATTTGGTAGAGTGCTAGTACCATGCAAGTTCTTTAGAGTCTTAGGTGAAATGCAGCAGTTGCTTCCAGTGCAGAGAGAAGATCAATATTCCTGTCAAACCCTTGCTTTCCAGCCTGCTGTGCCATTAGAGTTTTAGAAAGTATTATCTGAAAAATGTTTTTCCTGCTTAACAGTTCAATATGTATGTAGAAAATTTAGTCTTATCTGCCCTCTGTCCCTCTTGTTTAACATAACATCCATGTGCTATGCTTCCTGGTTTTTAGAAGCTTATTACTGCTTTTTCTGCAGCCTCTTAATTCTGCCTTAAGTGAGAGAGATGGCTAGAAAGGCTCAAATCCTGATCCTGTCCTGCCGTTGTTTTTTTTGTTTGTTTGTTTGGTTTTGAAGAGTGTAGCAGATTTGTGGAATTTGCAGTCAACAACTAGACTTCTGAAAGTGCCTTGCTTCTGCTTCAAATATGAGATGAATTCTCCATTTTTTTTTACCATCCAGAGGCAAAGAAGAAAAGCCACAATGGGTTCCATGGTTATGGGAAAATGGAAGATTGTGAGGGAATGTTGAGAACGTGAAGCAGACAGCTGCAAGTGAAGTGATTGTTTGGTATAGAGATTGGGAGCTTCTTACTGACTTTAACACTGGTGTTTCTTTGAGCTTCTTAGGATGAAGTAGTAATATTCTAAAACCATACCTGTTGCGTTATTTTTCATTTATGCCTATAGTGAAGACTAGTAACTTTTTAAACTGCTGTTGTGAAATCAATCACACTCAAATTATCCTGGGGAAATAGTATGGATGGTGGCATTTTAGCATTGTGTTCAGAATGCCTTTTAAATATTTTTTTTCCCTTAAGAAAGTAAAAATGGAGTAGCGTATATTGACTGTTTCTGAAGGCTGTAATGTTTTTTGGGTTTTTGGTGGTTTTTTGTGGTGGTGGTTTTTTTTTTTGTGAAGCAAAAATCTACATATCCATGTGACTTTTGAACCTAAAAGCTACTCCTGATGTTGAAGTGGCTAAGGCTGTTGAAGTTTGACAGCTTTTCTTAGACTTGCTTAAACTGTCCAGGAAATAAATCCAGTATGTCTTAATTATGTTGTATTTCTACAAAGATTCAGATAGTTAAAACTGCAGAATCTGGTAAAAGTTCATGAAACACGTGAAGTTGAGATGGTTTGAGATGGTCAAACTTCTGTAAAACAACCATGAATCTCTCTATTATGCTCGTGTTATTCTTTTGCTTTCTTGTCCTGTAGCCCTTTCTTAATTCCCTGCAGTGAGTTAGCACTTACGGATAAGAGAAGCAGCCTAGGCATAGTTTATGACATGTGTTAAAATTGTTTTCTGAAGACTAGCTCTCTTTATTAGTTAATATGAGCTTCCATATATGGAACTTATTAGTGCAAATCAAAGAGTCTACAAGGGAGTTAACAGCAGAAGTAAACTGGGCAAAGAAAAGACCTGTTTAAAGGTCTTGGCATGGCTGGCTTGGAACTGCTGTTTGAGAGCAAACAAATATTTTAAAACCATGACTTTTTGATGCCTTTTTCTTTATACCACTGAGTAAAAAGTAATTTTTAATTTATGTATAAAGTCTGTTTCTCTTGACTGTAACTTGTGCTACCAGTTAGCATGTTTTTTAATTCCTTGGAAGCATTTGTCCAGAAAGCAATCACATAGGTGCATGCAGTAACCTAGTTTTAGGGATGGTTTTGATCACTTGAGGAGGAGAGTTGTCAGGCTAATGTGGCTTCAAGAATAAATTGTTTTCAAGTTTTAAGATGTTTCCCCAAAATATGTTTTAAGAGGATAGCAATACAGAAATTCCCTTTTTCCCTTCTCAGATGAGTAATTTCAACAATTACATGAGGGGGAAGATTCTTTTGGAAACTTTTAAGAGAGTTCCCAACACCTGCTGCTAAGTGATGAGTGCATTAGTGAAGAGGACAACAGCAAGCAGTTGGCAGAGGAGATCCTAAAATAACATTTCGATCCAGACAGAGGTGATGTCTGTTTCCCAGAAACAGAACTTGGCACTGTCTGTTAGTTTGTAGCAGAGCTGGGGTAATTCACAATTCAAGTTGGGGATGAATATTGATTCTTACCCATAGCTCACAAGTTGAGAACTGGGATGTATGAAGACTGTCATAGAACTATAGAATAGAATTGTAGAACGTTTTGGATTGGAAGGGACCTTAACGATTATCTAATGCCAACCCCCCCTGCCATGGGCAGGGACACGTCCCACTAGATAGGCTGCCCAAGGCCCCATCCAATCTGGCACTGAATACTTCCAGGGAGGGGGCATTCACAAATTCCCTGGGCAACTTGTTCCACCACCCTCATTGCGAAGAATTTCTTCTTAATGCCTAGTCTAAATATTACCCTCTCCAATTTAAAGCTGTTTGCTTTTGTCCTATCACTACATACCTTTGTAAAAAGTCCCTCCCCAGCTTTCTTGTAGGCTCCCTTCAGTTACTGGAAGACTGCAGTAAGGTCTCTTCGGAGCCTTCTCTTGTCCAGGCTGAACAGTCCCAACTCTCTCAGCCTGTCCTCATATGGGAGGTGCTCCAGCCCTTGGATCATCCTTGTAGCCCTCCTCTGGACCTGTTCCAACAGCTCCATATCCTTATGTTGAGGATTCCAGAACTGGACACAATACTCCAGGTGAGGTCTCAGAAGAGCGGAGTAGAGGGCCTGAATTACCTCCCTTGACCTGCTGGCCATGCTTCTTTGGATGCAGCCCAGGATACGTTTGGCCTTCTGGGCTGTGAGCACACATTGTTGGCTCAAGTCAAGCTTCTCATTAATCAGCACCCCAAAGCCCTTCTACACAGGGCTGTTCTCCATCACATTGTCCTCCATCATGTCTTGAAACCATGGATTGACCTGACCCAAGATGTAGGACCTTGCACTTGGCCTTGTTGAACCTCATGGCTTTGCGCAGGCCCACTTCTCCAGCCTGTCCAGGTCCCTCTGGATGACATCCTGTCCCTCTGGTGTGACAACTGCACCACCTCATCTTGGTGTCATCTACAAACTTACTGAGGGTGCACTCAATCTTGCTGTCAATATCATTGATTTGAGGATATTAAACAGCACTGGTCCCAGTACAGACCTCTGAGGGACACTGTGGCATATTAAAAGACACAGACTGCTTTCATTTCAAGACAAGACTAAGTTTATTGTTTACAAGCTCATCTTTATACCTTTGTGAAATGTCAACTATGGTCCTGCAAGTCCTTCATAAGGATTTCCACAGCATGTTCTCCTTCCAAGCTCCTCGTGAGCACTGTTATTGTTTTCATGCCTTCTTGTTTTTGCTACTGATGCTGAATCTTCCCAGGCTGGAGGCTAGCTCATTATCAAAGCTCCCTGCACTCTTGCTCCAGAGGAGCACCTGTCCCATATCCCTCTGAACCTTGAACTCCACCAGTGCACGATCACTGCAGCCTAGGCTGCCTCCGATCTTGAGGTCATTGATGAGCTCACTGGCATTGGTGACCCATCAGGTCCAGTATTGCATCCCCTTAGGTAGGGATGTCCATTACCTGGGTTAAGAAATTATCTTCGATGAACTCCAGGAGTCTCCTGGATTGCCTACAGTTTGCCGTGCTACTTTTCCAGCATATGTCAGGGTGGTTGAAGTCCCCCAGCAGGATGAGAGCTTGTGAGCATGAAGCCTACTGTAGCTGTAAGAAAGCTTCATCAGTAGACTCTCCTTGATCAGGTGACCTGTAGTATGCACCAACCACAAGGTTTGATGCTTCCTTGGTCTTTTATTCTGACCCACAAGCTTTCAACCTGTTTGTGGCTAGTCTTAAATGACAGCTCTTTATGTTCTGTCCCTTTCCTGACATAGAGGGCAACGCCTCCACCCCTCCTTCCTGGTGGGTCCCTTCTGAACAGCCTGTAGCCATCAATGACCACACTGTAGTCATGGGATTCGTCCCACCAAGTTTCCATGATGACAACTAGATATGATAGCTTTCTAGTAGCATGGTAGCTTCCTGCTCCTTTTGTTTGTTGCCCAGGCTGTGTGTGTTTGCGTAGAGGCGCTTCAGCTGGGCTGTTGGCTGTATCACCTTCTTAGTGGAAGACCTTATTTCCCTTAAGGTGTTCCATGGAAGTTTCCTTCCTGGCACCTACTACCTCAGGAGTCCTCCCCTCATCTTTGCAGGACTTCAACTGTGCTGCAGTGCCCCCAGCATGCCCCGGGGCAGCAGGTGGAGGGCCCATCTGAGTACCCTATTCCTCCAAGCATTGTGTGTGTCCTTCTGCATCTTGTCACAGGGAAGCCTGATATTAAACTAGATGTGAAGGGGGAGAGTGTAAAGCCCTATCAATGAGCCCTGCAAGCTCCTGAGCAAAAACTCTCCTCCCACTTTGAGAAATGTGGCTCCCATCTGATACCTGTAAACCTGGTGCCATGTAGGCCATCCTGTTCTTAGAAACCCCAAAGTTGTTATGGTGACACTAGATGTCTGTCCCTCGTTTCCTCGCTACACAGAGCTTTTTTTTCCTTGATCTAGTTATGGGTCTTACTGTGCCTGTCACAGCTTCATACCAATTGAGCAATTGTCTTCAAACAATATACTGCATTTCCATCTGTAATTTGGTTCGATAAGTGTTTGAAGGCTATGGTTGAATATCTTAAACTTTCTAAAATAAGTGTGGATATTTAAGGCAGTTGTCTAGAATACACTAAAGCACTATTTTCATTGCTTATATTACAGGAAGGGTCTGCTTGTAAATTTTTTTAAGATGACTCCTTTTTCTTGTGACAGGATAATTGAGGATGAAGTAGTGGTGCACCCCACCCCCAGCCTACTTTTCTCTTCTTGGAATTTCAATAACAATGTTTTAGAACAAAGTTGAAGAGATCTTTCCTGGAAGTATGGCAAGAGATGGCTGAGAGTTTTGGAGAGTGCTGGCCAAGATTGGCATCAAAATCCCATGATCCTCCTTGTGATACCTGATGCTGTAAAGACTTTTGATGTGTTCACTAGTGAGGTGTAGCAGGAGGATCATGTTGTCCGTGATCTTCTCAGTACTATAATTATGATGGGACTTGAATGTTGTCTCTACATTCTCTATAAAAGGCTAAAAGAAGTTCTTGGTAGGTTTTAAGTGTGTTATACCAGGCTCTGGCCTACATAGGGCAGTAAGGATGGAATGGTGTGCTTTGCAGTGGTTTCCTGTTGTGTGCGACATCTTTTCATCTCTGAGTTGGCCCTGTGCGCTCACTTCATTCATCTCCTTCATTCATCAACTTTACACTTGGTCCATGGTAATTTGGTATCTATCATTAGCTTGGTAATATGTACATGTTCCCTCTGGACAAGTTCCCAGACCAAGCTGGCAGGTACAACAGTTCTACTGTCTTTTAACTGTGCCCACTTCTGGGAAGTGACCTGTCCTCCAAATTCTTGTGTTAATTCCCAATCAGGCTTAGAATATCCAATATCTTCCTGATTTTCTAAGATTTCATCTCTATTGTCTAGGATTAGAGCTAAAGTTTACCCTTCTTGCATTCTTTCTGCCATCTGTTTAATCTCATCATCCAATCCATTACTTGTTTTGTGTTACCTCTCGGATGCCCTTGATAGTACATGATGGTGACTTTAGTTGGTAGTTGTACTACCTCTAACAGGTGAAGTATTTCTTTAGCATGTCTAATCAGTTTTCTTTGTGTTGTCAATAACCCTTGTTCCTTCCAGATCACTCTGTGACCATGAACAACTCCAAAGACATATTTAGCTTGTTTCAGTTGCCATTAACAAATCATCCATATATTGTAGAAGGAATTTCTCTAGAGGGAGAATGCCATGCTTCAATTTCTTGTGTTAATTCATTTCCAAAAATTGTTGGGCTGTCTTTAAAACCTTGGGGTAACACCATCCAAGTAAGCTGGGCTTTTCTACCAGAGGTAGGACTCTCTCCTCCAAATGCTTTTGACTTTCTTTGGCTGTTGGCAGACAGAAAAATGGATCTGTTAAGTCTAACAATGTAAGCCATATCTGGTTATTCTTAATTCAGTCCACTACAAGATGCAAATCTTTGACAATCTTTCTATTTTTCTCAAGTCTAGTACTACTTGGTAAATTCTATCCAGCTTTTTCACCAGTCAGATTTGCATTCCACTAATAGTTCCATGCTGTAAAGTTATTAATTGGGCTTTCTATTCCTTTGCAGTCTTTTAATCTCAAAGGATATTGTCTCTGGCACACTCCTTTGGGCCCTTAAACTCTGCTTTCATTAGTATCTGATAAAATCCCATTCGCTATTGTCTATGCCAGAGTCCAGCAGTTGCTGATCTGATAAGGAACACTGGAAGGCAGAGTGTTACTAAATCGCTTTGCTGTAAAAGGGGGGGGGAAAAAAAAAGAACCCAAACCCTTTTCTTATAAGATCACACATATACTTTAAAACAACTTTCTCAAAAATATTTCCTTCAGGTTAGGGTCGACCAAAAAGTCCACCCCCTCAAACACACATAAACTGTTGTCTTGAAAAATAAACCAGGTGTTAATCTTATAGTTCTCATATCAGTGCTTGGATGGTTCAGGCTAGAAAATACAAAATCAAAGCAATTAAATTGCTAGAGGAACAGCTACCAAATTTATTGCAGCTGGAGACTACTCTGTTGCGTTTCAGGTGATCAGAGTTTTAAAAGTTTACCAATCAGAGGCACGTTCCTTTGTTGCTTAAACCTTTTACACGCAACTTATGACCACTGCTACTTAAACCTTTTCTGTCTCTCCTTCTCTTCATATACGTTTTAAATCTTTCTTTTCCTCTTCACATACCTTTTCCACCACTGATCATACTTTCTATTAAATGACATTGTTTTGTCTCTGCCAATTATAGGCAGTTGTTCAACATTTCTTACATTATCGATACACATAATGCACCTCCCCCCAAAACCTGTGCCTATTGTTTCCCAGTTATACACACAACAATAAAACTCCCTGAAGAAATAATTACACAAAAAAAATTGGATAAATTGATAGCTGACGCTCTATTAAAATTTTTAAGGATCATTTCCCTCATATGTAGTTCCCATTTACAAGAAGGGTAGCAGGGAGGATCCGGGGAACTACAGGCCAGTCAGTCTGACCTCAGTGCCAGGGAAAGTCATGGAACAGGTGATCTTGAGTGCTATCATGAAGCACTTACAAGAGAACCAGGTGATCAGGCCCAGTCAACATGGGTTTACCAGAGGCAGGTATTGCCAAACCAACCTGATTGCCTTCTATGACAAAGTCACTCGGCTGCTGGATGAGGGAAAGGCTGTGGATGTGTTCTTTCTGGACTTCAGTAAAGCTTTTGACACAGTTTCTCACAGCATTCTGCTACGGAAACTGTCAGCCTCTGGCCTGGACAGACACACACTCTCCTGGGTAGAAAACTGGCTGGATGGCCGGGCCCAGAGAGTGGTGGTAAATGGTGTTAAGTCCAGCTGGAGGCCAGTGACAAGTGGTGTCCCCCAGGGCTCAGTGCTAGGTCCAGTCCTGTTCAATGTCTTCATCAATGACCTGGATGAGGGCATTGAGGGTACCCTTAGCAAGTTTGCAGATGACACAAAGCTGTGTGCAAGTGTCGATCTGCTGGAGGGTAGGGAGGCTCTGCAAAGGGACCTGGACAGGCTGGACCGCTGGGCAGTGTCCAACGGCATGAGGTTTAACACGGGCAAGGGCCGGGTCCTGCACTTGGGGCACAACAACCCTATGCAGAACTACAGACTGGGAGAAGCCTGGCTGGAAAACTGCCAGGAGGAGAGGGACCTGGGGGTGTTGGTCGACAGCCGACTGAACATGAGCCAGCAGTGTGCCCAGGGGGCCAAGAAGGCCAATGGCATCCTGGCTTGTATCAGAAATGGTGTGACCAGCAGGTCCAGGGAGGTTCTTCTCCCTCTGTACTCGGCACTGGTGAGGCCGCTCCTTGAATCCTGTGTTCATTTCTGGGCCCCTCACCACAAGAAGGATGTTGAGGCTCTGGAGCAAGTCCAGAGAAGAGCCATGAAGCTGGTGAAGGGGCTGGAGAACAGACCATATGAGGAGCGGCTGAGAGAGCTGGGGTTGTTTAGCCTGGAGAAGAGGAGGCTGAGAGGAGACCTCATTGCTCTCTACAAGTACCTGAAAGGAGGTCGTGGAGAGGAGGGAGCTGACCTCTTCTCCCAAGTGACAGGGGACAGGACGAGAGGGAATGGCCTCAAGCTCCACCAGGGGAGATTTAGGCTGGAGATTAGGAGGAGGTTTTTCACAGAAAGGGTCATTGGGCATTGGAATAGACTGCCCAGGGAGGTGGTTGGGTCACCTTCCCTGGAGGTGTTTAAGGCACGGGTGGATGAGGTCTTGAGGGACTTGGTTTAGTGTTTGATAGGAATGGTTGGATGAGAAGATCTGATGGGTCCCTCCCAACCTGGTTGTTCTGTGATTCTGTGATATTTTACTAAAGCCTGTTTTAAGAATCCCCAATAATTGCTGGGGTGCTTGTTATTTTTATCCAAATATAATTATTCATAACTTAGTAGAGAGATAACATGATTAACTCCTGTGGACTCAGCGAAGAAGTTAAAGAAGAAAAAATCCCTTCACATTCAGCGAAGGGTACTTGCACACGTAGCTGTAGTTTTCCTTTTTTTTTTATGTTACGCATGATTAAAACACCGTGACAGGGGATGAGGAGAAGGCTGAGGTACTTAATGCCTTCTTTACCTCAGTCTTTAATTGTAAAGGAAGCTGTTCCCTCTGTGTAGAAACCCCGGAACTAGAGGTGCGAAATGAGGCTCCCATGGTCCAAGAGGGAGGTGGTCAGAGCCTTGCTTGCCCAACTGGACACCCACAAGTCCATGGAGCCAGATGGGATTCACCCTAGGGTATTGAGGGAGCTGGCGGATGTGCTGGCCAAACCCCTTTCCATCATCTTCCAGCAGTCCTGGAAGACTGGGGAGATACCACTGGACTGGAGGCTGGCTGATGTTGTGCCCATCTACAAGAAGGGTCGCAGGGAGGATCCGGGGAACTACAGGCCACTCAGTCTGACCTCAGTGCCAGGGAAAGTCATGGAACAGGTGATCTTGAGTGCTATCATGAAGCACTTGCAAGAGAACTGGATGATCAGGCCCAGTCAACATGGGTTTACCAAAGGCAGGTCTTGCCAAACCAACCTGATTGCCTTCTATGACAAAGTGACTTGGCTGCTGGATGGGGGAAAGACTGTGGATGTGTTCTTCCTGGAATTCAGTAAAGCCTTTGACACAGTTTCTCACAGCATTCTGCTACGGAAACTGTCAGCCTCTGGCCTGGACAGGAGCACACTCTCCTGGGTAGAAAACTGGTTGGATGGCCGTGCCCAGAGAGTGGTGGTAAATGGAGTTAAATCCAACTGGAGTCCAGTGACAAGTGGTGTTCCTCAGGGCTCAGTGCTGTGTCCAGCTCTGTTCAATGTCTTCATCAATGACCTGGATGAAGGCATTGAGGGTACCCTTAGCAAGTTTGCAGATGACACAAAGCTGTGTGCAAGTGTCGATCTGCTGGAGGGTAGGGAGGCTCTGCAAAGGGATCTGAACAGGCTGGACTGCTGGGCAGTGTCCAATGGCATGAAGTTTTAACACAGCCAAATGCCGGGTCCTGCACTTGGGGCACAAGAACCCTATGCAGAGCTACAGACTGGGAGAAGCCTGGCTGGAAAACTGCCAGGAGGAGAGGGAGCTGGGGGTGTTGGTCGACAGCTGACTGAACATGAGCCAGCAGTGTGCCCAGGTGGCCAAGAAGGCCGATGGCATCTTGGCTTGTATCAGAAACGGCGTGACCAGCAGGTCGAAGGAGGTTCTTCTCCCTCTGTACTCAGCATTGGTGAGGCCGCTTCTTGAATCCTGTGTTCAGTTGTGGGCCCCTCAGCACAAGAAGGATGTTGAGGCTCTGGAGCAAGTTCAGAGAAGAGCCATGAAGCTGGTGAAGGGGCTGGAGAACAGGCCCTATGAGGAGCTGCTGAGAGAGCTGGGGTTGTTTAGCCTGGAGAAGAGGAGGCTGAGAGGAGACCTCATTGCTCTCTTCAACTACCTGAAAGGAGGTTGTGGAGAGGAGGGAGCTGGGCTCTTCTCCCAAGTGACAGGGGACAGGACGAGAAGGAATGGCCTCAAGCTCCACCAGGGGAGATTTTGTTTCTCTTTCCCCTTTTCTTTAAAACTATTGCCTTTAACAGACCTGTTAATTAAAAATAGTTTTCTTTTGAGATCAGTTGTACATTTCTAGAGAAGATTTTTTTTTCCACTCGGAGATAGAACAAGATCGCAATTTAAAAGTGAACAATATGATTTGTTATGGATTTTTTTGTAATAGGATTAAATGGAGTCCTGTTGTTTCTCTCAAAATAGTACAGAGGAAGGCTGTGCAATGGGTTGTGAAATAGCGTGAGCATGTGTAAGTGGACAGTGTTGGAAGTGGTATACTTGTTTTCCTTCTTTGGAGAAGAGGAGGCTGAGAGGAGACCTCATTACTCTCTACAACTACCTGAAGGGAGGTTGTAGAGAGGAGGGAGCTGGCCTCTTCTCCCAAGTGACAGGGGACAGGACAAGAGGGAATGGCCTCAAGCTCCGCCAGGGGAGATTTAGGCTGGAGATTAGGAGGAAGTTTTTCACACAGAAGGTCATTGGGCATTGGAATAGGCTGCCCAGGGAGGTGGTTGATTCACCTTCCCTGGAGGTGTTTAAGGCATGGGTAGATGAGGTCTTGAGGGACATGTTTTAGTGTTTGATAGGAATGGTTGGACTAGAAGATCCGATGGGTCCCTTCCAACCTGGTTGTTCTGTGATTCTGTATACGTAGTTCAGATTACAGCATCTTCTAATACTTATATCATCCTGAAAAAGGAAATCTTAAGAGTATTAAACAAAGAAACTTAGGGCTGCCATTTTTAAGTTCGTGCAATTCAGGAAGCCATGCAATGTACCAACATAATTTGTTAGTATGCCAAGCAGAAAGTATTTTCATTTGAAGTAGTTCAATATGTATAAATACAAATGTGCAAGATACTTGGCGAATAGCAAAATGCTGTATAGTTCAAAGGAGCTTGCCTCTCAAGTAAGGAAGAAAAATTGTTGAAATTTGGAGACAGTATTGTATTAGTACTGAATAAAGAAGGGTTAGAGGATGTAAATTCTGGCCTTGGCTCTGCTACTTTTTCCCAGGAAACCTTTCAAGTTGCTGTCAATTTTCAGTCTACAATTTATAAGGCATGTGATAATGCCACCTCCTCACCTCACTAGTATTATTTGGTTAGGGAGTGTAAGTTTAAAGCATTGTTCCCATTGGAGTATCAGTGATATGGAAAGCAAATCTGTGGGTGATTAATTGTTGGAATTTGTGTAAGTTCTTTATCTTCAAGTTACTGTTGCTCCTCGTTGGGATTACGTTAGTGGTAAGAAGCAGGAAGAGTCAGAATAAAAAAAAAAGGTGTTAAAGCTTGCTTGATTTTTATATGCCGTTGATTGTTTGGAAAGTTAACAACTGATACTGGGGCTTCTGAATTTTAAGAAAATGCAAAATTTACTTGTGGTTAATTTAGTGACTGACTTACTCAGTGGATCCTGGTACAAAGCTCTAGCTAGGAAGAATAATATCTGTTTCTGACACTTCGTACTACCATTAAGAAGACATGCTAGTCACTCAAAAAATATGTTGACTGTCCTTTATTATTGATATTGAGCCACAAATTATCTTAAATAGTACTTATTTTTATTTTTCTCCAATAAAGGAATTGGCTCTTTAGTCAGCCCAAGTCAATGCTAAACTATTCCCTTGCTTACTGTGGTAACTGGTGTCTTTATACCAGACCAACTATTCAATATGGTAAAGATTCCTCTCCTCATTATATTCTTCTTTTGTAGAAGTCAGCCAATTTTGTTTTCTTGGTACTATAACAGAACACCTGAGGGCTGTTTTTACTAGTGTGAATGTTTTTTGACAACCATAGCCAGTTTCACAGGAAAAACTTCCCCATTGTGTAGCTCAAGCTGTTAGTCTAGGAAGAATTTATAGCATTAAGAACATACTGCAGTTCTTTTACTGCTGCAGCTTTGAACACAAATAGCTAGTTAATGGGTTCCCTACTGATTTAATCCTGCTTATAATCTACACCTGCTAATTTAATAGAAGTAATTTCCCTATCTTGTTTGCTCCTTGTTTCTGTTTACTTACTCTGACTTGGTTGCAGTGCTCATTGGTGGAAAACTTCTAAAAATTAACAATTTGTAATGCTGTAGTATCATCAGGAACAGATTTCATTAGCATCTGTCATGCTGCATTGTTTGAAGCAGACTGGCAGAATACAAGAGAACAATTGGGAACTAGAGTAAGTTCGCATCTTGATACATACGCTTCAGAATTGGAAGAACAATGAGACTGAGGAAATCCCCTTGGACAAGTATTGCACAGTAATCTGACTCGAGCATTTGTTCAGAAAAGGTGCCCCAAATTGTGCCTTTCTATTTTGAAATGTATAAGCAGGTTTCAATAGTTCAAGAGTTGAAGCCTTTTGTTTGGAGCATTAGCCTTTAATTGTAGGTAAACTGACCATTTCTTTGGATGCTGGGGTTATCTCTTCTTACATATTGGATAGAAGCCTGATGCAAAAGCAGCAAACAGAGTTATTACTTGTAGTTGAATTGATGGGTTACATTCCAGAACTGGTCTTTACTTCCTCTTAATTTTATGGGAGGCTGCAAATCAAGTTCCTCTGATATTTGAAATAATTTTAGCTTGTGCTGTAATTTTGAAATTTTGAACATGGAGAAAGTCTGATATCAACTGATGTGGAATCTTGCATCTTTGTGGCATGGAAAGCTCTGTTTGAAACAATGTTTGACTCTTAGGTGTTTGGATGAAAAAAATCTTTTCTCTTTAATAGATCAAATGTTAATTTCATGAGCTCCAACTATAGCACCTCCTCTATGAAGAAAGGATGAGACAGTTCATGCTGTTCAGCCTGGAGAAGAGAAAGCTCCTCGGAGACCTTATTGCAGCCTTTCAGTGCCTAAAGGGGGCCTAGAGAGGGATGTTTTACAAGGGCATGTAGTAGTAGGACAAGGGATATTGATTTTAAGCTGAAAGAGGAAAGATTTAGATTAGACATTAGGAAGAAATTCTTCACGATGAGGGTAGTGAGGCACTAGAACAGGTTGTCCAGAGAAGTTGTGGATGCCCCCTCCCTGGAAGTGTTCAAGGCCAGGTTGGATAGGGCTTTGAGCAACTTGATCCAGTGGGAGGTGCCAGGGGGTTGGAACTGGATGATCTTTAAGGTCCCTTCCAACCCAAACTGTTCTTTGGTAATTCTTTATTGTCTTTCTGTAGTAAATCTCCCCTTCTATTATGTCCTGGGAAAGTGCTTTAACTGTTAAGCATGTGAGGCAAGAGTGCTTGCTTGTGATCTTTAGATGAGTGTTCTGAGTGTGGATTGTGAGCAAGATGCTTAAACTTGAGGACTTAATATGCCCTTTCTGCCTAGCTCTAGGCAGTGAAGCTCAGGAAGTAGATTTTGATTCTTGTTGTAAGGATGTCCCCTGCATACTCATGTTTTCTGTCAATAGTATCTAATATGGAGTCCTGTATTCTTTTCTGGGCCTGAGGAGAACAGAGGCCTGTAGTTAGGCATTTCGACTATTAAGTTGCTTTCTTGATTTTTGCCTTTGCTAAGCATATAAGGTAATATAATATCAAAGCAAACATGTAAAGTTAATTTTAAAAATAAAATACTGCTTTCTTGTACTTGAACACTGAGACTCTTCAAGCCTATTTATGGCTTCCTTGCTAGTTGTGAACTTTAATATTTCTCATAAAATATGGACATTGGCTGTGAGTGAAGGCAAATTTATGTGTTTATGTATTTACCATCCATAACAGTCATGACACAAGTATAATTCAGTTATCTTCCCCAATACTTTCCTTGGGGAGGCTTCCTTTATAGTTCAGATCTTAACTTTATTTGAAATATCTTATAGGAAATATGGAATATGTTGTCAAAAACCCCAAAGTTACTACAGTTACACCAGCCATGGAGCCATGTAATAATGGAGTGGACCCATCTGATCCTTACAGTGTCACTGCCTGTAATTGGAAGGAGGGAGGAAAAATCCTGGGTCCCAGATGCCCTCACTAGCTGTCCCAAGGCCCTGAAGTCTCTTTTGATCACCCCTGGGCTATGTACTGCAGCTTTGTCACCTCCCATGTAGAAGAGCAGTAACAGGTAGGAGTCTGAGGGCTGTAGGGAGTTTCCTAGCAATATCCCTAACCCAGGCTCCTGGGAGGCAGCAGACTTCCCTGTGAGTAGGGTCTGCTTGACCTAATACTATCCTCTAATGGAATTTTCCTAGGGGTCTGCTTTGTTTACCCCAGCATCTATCACAGAGTAGTCTCTATGGAAGAATCTTGTCCAGCTCCTATTAAGGATGAGTGTCACTGTGGTTGATGTAAATAGTTTATAAGAAGAATGCTTTTTATTTGGTATTGGTCAAGATATTGGCTCATCCCTCTAGTAGGTGCTTAGAAGAAAAATCATTAATTATTTCTTACTGAACTTACTGAATCTTTAGATTTTCTGTTGCAAAAATTGAAATTTAGACCTCTGTTACTTCACACCATTCACAAGCAGGAATGAACTGCTCTAGCATTGAGTCGTATCATTTGATGAATGTGTATGCCTGGTTATGTACATTTAAGTCAGTAGATGGCATTTTGTCAGTGTGATATGGGATTATGGAGATGCAAGTAAAAAGATTAGTCAGTTCTGCAGGGACACAAAATGATGTAGGATATAAAGAGGAGTAGGGTAGATATCTCATGAACTTAATTTAATTTAACATTTGTATTCCTATTGGAAATCTCTTTAATGTTTTCTAAGTGAGCATAATGCAAATAACCGTTTCTTTGCCACCATCAGCGTGAGGAAAATAATTTCTGAACAACATACATTTCAGTAGTTAAGGCACTTAGGCCAGCCAAAGTACATTTTACAGTAAACTTTTGTTCAGACAACTGGCAGTATAGCTAGCTGAGGTGCTGCTTGCAAATACAGGGACTATAATTAGGATTGCTACTGGCCGGTATGTAGCATTTCTCCGTACTACAGCCTAAAATATCTAATTGCCAGTATATAGAAAGGGCTGCTGAATGAGAAAATAATAGCGGCTATGTATGCTTTCTTTTGAAACTCAGAATTAAGAAAACCATGATCAGGCAAATTTGGTAGGAACTATCTTCTGTGCTGAATACAATACTGTATGTAAACCAATGAACTTTTAAAATTGCTGCCTTTGATTCATCTATATTACATCTAAGCCTTTCAAATCAGTCTTTCCTGTTACTGTTTACAAGACCCTCTCTGAGCTAGTTCCAAATGTTTAGTATGTCTCCCTCCCAGCTTAATGCATTCTTGAACCACAGGAAGAAAATAAACTGGTATGAGATGAAGGATTTTGTTCTTTCACCCATCAGTCGAGCCATTTCTCAAAGTGTTAGTATCAGTGGAGTAATGGACAGTGTCTTCACAGGAGTCAACTTCAATCCAGCTACACCAGTGATGAACCAGAGCCTAAGTCAATATACCATCGTTCCTGCCTTGGTTTCCTGGTCAGTATGATGCTGTATAAAATCTTGGATCTAAGATCTTGCATAGCAAGATTTGGGGTGTAGATGTGTGTGTAGTATGCAAGGTATAGATCTTCAATCTATAGACTATAACCTGTTTTCTCATGCAAATTTTACAGAAACAGCCATGAGCAGTGTTAAAGCAATAGTATTTGCCCATTTGTTATGAAAAAAATGGGATTCCAGAAATCTGGTCACCCTTTCTTATTTCTGTAGCTCCATTTTGGATAGCTTGGTGTAGCTCTTGAAGCAAATTCTGCACCTCTTTTCTGCCACCTTGACAAAATACCTGTCAGAGTAGTAAGCCCTGTAAATGTTAGGCTGGTATAAATGTATTGGTGTGCCTGTGTGAAGTATCTTCTCTAGTTCAAGTTAAGGCTTGATCTTTTCTTTTTAGTCTTTGAGTGAAAATATGAGTGAAAATATGAGTGAAAACAAGCATCAGTCTCACATCAGTAGGGAAGACTTTGCCTGAGAATTCTGGAATTTGAAAACTATCTTTCATTGTCATCTCCCATTTTAAAAGAGATAAATGGGGTACTGTCACAGTTCACTGATTTGTTTTTTTCATTTCAGTCACAGCTCTAGCACTACAAATGCCTTGGAAAACATGGGAACAGACAAATTAGGTTCAGTTGAAGAAAGGCTCATGATTATATATATAAGAGGCAGGAGAAAGAGAAATGGAGAAGACTGCCTTGAATATGGACTTGCAAACTTGTTAGTGGCTGTAGATTCTGAAAGATATGTAAGATTCAGCAAATATGTTAGGGATTCAGTGTAATACGTGACAAATAAGCAAGTTAAATGTCCAAGACCATTGTATAATGTGGGTTTTGACTAGCATAATGCAATTTGCATTTCAGGTTTTTTTGTCCTCTTTCTAGTGCTACTGCTTCAGGTAAAGAGGAGGTGGTCAACTGAACTCTGTGATTTTTAGCTCCTTTAGAATTGTTCCACATCTTTGCAAGACTTTGAAGAAAGTGGAATTGTAGTTATGTATGAATTGTGACAATATTTAACAATCTATGTAAATAACTTTGAAGTGGTTCTGCCTTATTTCATCTGATGATGTACTTGTTGCAAGCTCTTATTTAGTACAAAAAGTACCAAGAAGGTGCAGCCTTGCCAGTGCTGTGGTGTTAGTGGTAGGATAGTTGTGTTGTTCATACTGTCCCTCTAAAAACTGGTAATAAACTCATAGTAGCAACACCCTGTAATATACAGGCACCAACCTAAGCATGTGTGTCAGTTTTGCTGTACATAATGTACTGTTTAAAACTGCTGGCTTTGAGTTCTTTCATCTGTAGCCTGAAATAAAACAGTATCTATCTAAATCAGAGTATTATTGATGAGACCTAGCACCTTTATCCCTAGCTATATCTTCTATTTTGCAAATGCACTCAAGGAAAGCAGGTGTCTTAGAGTGTGTGCAGTGTGGTGCCATGTGTAGGGACCAGCTTGTTTGATGCTGTAGTCATGACTATTTGGATGTTACTTGCACATACTTGCTTGTATCTGCAAATCAGTACATCTAGCTTTTAACTGTGCTGAGAAACCGAAGCTGATTAAGCAACCTGTGAGTACCAACCTGAGGTGGTTTTATTAGTTGGCATCTGGACATCAGTGTGGGGACTGTGGATTGTTCTGTGTAGTTGCATCTCCAACTGATGTTTCTAGTTCAGAATTACTGCCACTGCAAGCCAGGATGCAAATGACTTTCTATATTCACTAAGGTGAGGTTGTACTGTCACAGACTAACGTTAATATGTTGGTTTGCAGTGATCATCTTATCCTGTTCCTTTTCTCACCTAGATGGGTCAATTTTCTTTACCACAATCATATTGCAAATACAAGAATCTATTTTGGGGCACTGGGTTCCAGTTCAGGTAATGTTCATCTGTACTTTTTGTACTCTTGAATGTGACTGTAGTGTGTTACTTCAGACTGTTTCATTCTGTGTAGTTTATATCTGGTAATTACAGATTTTGCTATGAACTTTGATTCCTCCAATAAGGATATAATACATTAAAGCCAACATGAGCCAGAAGTGTGCCCAGGTGGCCAAGAAGGCCAATAGTATCTTGGCTTATATCAGAGACAGGATGGCCAGCAGGACCAGGGAAGTGATTCTCCCCCTGTACTCAGCACTGGTGAGGCCGCACCTCAAATACTGCATTCAGGTTTGGGCCTCTCACTATAAGAAAGACATTGAGGTGCTGGAGCATGTCCAGGGATGAGCAACGAAGCTGGTGAAGGGACTAGAGAAGTCTTACAAGGAGCGGCTGAGGGAACTGGAGTTGTTTAGCCTAGAGAAGAGAAGTCTGAGGGTAGACCTTATCGCTGTCTACAACTACATGAAAGGAGGTTGTAGAGAGGTGAGCGTTGGTCTCTTCTTCCAAGTGATAGGTGATAGGATGAGAGAGAAAGGCGTCAAGCTGCGTCAGGAAGTTTATATTGGACATCAGAAAAAAATTCTTTACAGAAGGGGTTATCAAACACTGGAAAGGACTGCCCAGGGAGGTGTTTGAGTCACCATCCCTGGAGGTATTTAAAAAATGGGTAGATGAATTGCTTAGGAATATGATTTAGTAGTTGACAGGTACCGTTGGACTTGATCTCCAAGTTCTTTTCCAACATAATGATTCTATGATTCTAAAGCAAGCAATAATATTGCTTACCGATGTGTGGCACAAACCATGTTTGTCCATGTTCATTCTTCATGGGCATATCAATAATTCATCTGTATTTGAACTGGGACTTGATAATACAGTTTAGTCAAATTATAGATCCTATTATGATGATGAATGAAAATTAGTGACCTTGTATCAACAGATAAGGAGAAGGCTGAAGTACTCAACTTTTTTTGCTTCAGCTTTAGCTGACCTCCTGGGTCAGTGGACAACAAGATGGGGACCAGGGGGGTAAACCCTCCCCCCCATTGTAGGGGAAGATCAGGTTTGTGACCACCTGAGGAACCTAAACATATATAAGTCTATGGGACCTGACGAGATGCATCCCAGACTTTTGAGGGAATTGGCCAATGTGGTTGCCAAACCACTCTCCACATGATATTTGAAAAGTCATGGCAGTCAGAGGAGGTCCCTGGTGACTGGAAGAAGGGTAACATTTTCCCCATTTTTAAAAAGGGCATAAAGGAGGACCCTGGGAACTACCGAACTGTCAGCTTTACCTCTATGCTTGGGAAGATCATGGAACAGATCCTCCTAGAAGGTCTGCTAAAGCAGCCAGCATAGCTTCACTAGGGGCAAGTCCTGTCTGACCAGCCTAGTGGCTTTCTATGATGGGGTAACCACAGCAGTGGACATGGGAAAAGCAATGGATGCAATCTGTCTGGACTTCTGTAAAGCCTTTGACACAATCCTCCACAACATCCCTCTCTCTAAACTGGAGAGATATGGATTTGATGGATGGACTATTCAGTGGGTAAGAAATTGGTTGGATGGTTGCATCAAGAGTAGTGGACAAACGGCTTGATGTCCACATGGAGACCTGTGACAAGTGGTGCTCCTCAGGGGTCCGTATTGGGACCAGTGCTGTTTCATATTTTCATTGATGATATCAACAGTGAGATCGAGTGCACCCTCAGCAAGTTTGCAGATGACACCAAGCTGAGTGGTGCAGTTGTTCACCCCAGAAGGATGGGATGTCATCCAGAGGGACCTAGACAAGCCGGAGAAGTGGGCCTGTGTGAACCTCATGAGGTTCCACAGCCCTTCTTGACATGAGCCGGCAATGTGTGCTCGCAGACGAGGAGACCAACCGTATCCAGAGTTGCATCAAAGGAAGCATGGCCAGCAGGTTGAGGGAAGTGATTCTGACCCTCTACTCTGCACTTGTGAGACCCCACCTGGAGTATTGTATCCATTTCTGGAATCTCCAACATAAGAAAGATATGGATATTTTGTATAGTTGACTTCATTTCTGTCAGCAGACAAATTGTTTTGAGAAAGCAATGAAAGTGCTCTTTGGAATGAAAATGTTTGCTCTGGTGGGAGGAAGTATATTATCTTTAAGCATGTATTTTAGAGTATATTTAAATGCTGTCTACACAAGAAAGATTTAAGTACAGTTTGGATGCAGGAGCCAAATTATATTTTGGAAACAATGATGACTTACCAGTGCTGCAGTATACAGTGATTTCAAACCCCAGAACCACTGTTTGGTAAAACACGAAGCCCGAAGCATGCTTCTAGACTTTAGTTTGAGATCAGTCTGCTTTCTGAAGCTGAAGTGATGATATGTCTTGGTTGCCTCCTGCCTAATAAATTAAATGTTCCTGGGAATGTTCCCAGACAACATGATCAACTGGCTCAGGACTGCCATGTATATACTCTTAAACTTTTAGCTACCAGAGCAGAGTGGCTGCATCTGAACTGCATGGTGTTTGTGGTCCTGATGTTGTGTGACTCAACCTGGGAATTGTGTGGGAGAGCAGTAAGTGGCATGGCCCAGTGCTGGGGAATGTTCTAGGTGCTTTCTGGGACACATAATCACATTTCAGGGCCTTGGAATGTTTCCAGACAAGACTTAACTTATGAGTACACGTTAGTCCTTGAGTCTTCTAAATTCTTTATGGACTAAGGAGTAGAAGGACTCTTCACATCATAAGGAGTTTAGGACATGTCAGAAAGGTATGTATAGGAGAGGATGCCTCCTATTTATTTTGGGGCAGCAATTCTATACTACTTAATCATTTGTATCTCCTGTTTCCTTCTTATAAGATTTTAGTGGTTGTTTAAACATCTTAAAGAATTCAGTTGCCTTTTTTCCATCCACAACCTTTCTGGGATGAGTAGGGGCGTCTGCCTTCGATCAGGCTATTGCTTGCCTATGAATGAGCATGCTGTGGCCTTTCAGGAAAGTGTTGTGCACGGAATATGCTTTTTATGGTTGTGAGGAATTTAATTCTGAGTTGATGTGCATGTGTGTGAATATTAAGAGCCCTAGTTTATTGTCTGGGTGACATGGTGAGGCAGTGGATTTTTTATATGTAGGAGAGCAGGGAGACCACTTTATTTCCTCAGGCTTTTCTTCCAGTGATTGGTAAAAACTGTGTTGAGCTCACTTTATTGAGCATACAGGATAATTTCCTGTAGGCTCTTGAGTGTTTCATTGTGGATTATTGGATTTGGAGTATAGTCCTAGCGTAGATGAGACAGTAAAACATTGATATTAATCCCAGCTCTAAGCAGACATACATCCTGCAAAACAGTATATCACATAAACTGTTGAATATTGGAACAATTTTGCTCTAACAGATCACTTTTTCTGTATCTCCTGTCCTGCCCTCCCTCCATGGTATTCTTGGTTTCATTGCAAGCTATGTTTCCATGACACAGTCACTTCAGGATACTATTTGTCTTTATGTTATGGAACATGTTGTCAGCTTTGATAGTTTGAATGTTTGTATAGAGAAGAGGTTAGCAATATAAAATACTGTTCCTATTCATTGTGCCTTGTTAAGGGCTATAAAATTTTACTTTTGTGTGTGCTGTCTTAAAGATCTTATGTAGAACCTACATGGCATATCACACACCAGTGATGCACCCCACAATTTTGGGAACATGTAATCGGTGTGACAGCATCAACTTTGGGGCACTGCTTTGTATAAAGGATCCATTGCTCAAAGGTAGTAAGTTGTCAGAGCTGACTGTCAATATGCAGCAGGATTTGTCTGCTGATTGTTCAGTTTTAAAAATTGTTCAATTTAATGTGCCTGATGATCTGTCTCACCAGCAGTAGTGGTGCATATTTAAGAACATAGTACAGTGCAGGGAAGCTCCCAGGTGTCCCACAAGCTGCTTGTGTTTCTTCAGGGCAACTATTTCAGTCCTTATGCAGCTTCTGGCAGCCCACTGTCCTGGAGGCATCTTAGGAACATGAAAGAGACATTGCAGGCTCTGCTGATGCAGTGATGATCAGTATTCCTTTTCTGCCCACTCTGTTTCTGGAGAGCTGAGATGCTTCTTGTGTCTGAGATGGATGTAACTTGTTCAGGACAGTTGGCTCTCTTGAAGAACTGTATATATGTCAGTGTGGGCCTTGCATGTGACTCTGCTACTCTCCAATAGACAGTTGTCTAGTACAAGATTGTTCTTGTGTCCATAATTAGTAAAATGTCAGAAGCCATATTTTATTTAACATTTTTATTTGTGATAAATGCAGGCTGCTGCCAAAAATTAGTCTCACTCCTCCTTTGTAGTGCTTGTGTAGTTCCACAGCAAATAGAAGAACTGATCTGGCTGAAAAATAACTCAAAACATTAATTTTTTAACCACATGTTTTGTGGTCAGATAGCCAGTTCATTGATTTGTGTTGCTTCTCAATTGCATGGATGTTTTAGCCTCCATGGGATGACATTAGAAATGATGGAACAAGGCAAGAAAGGAGTGAGAACAATTTGTTCCCTTCATCAGTAGCCCAGACTTTTGTTTTATTAAAGTCACCATGGGATTGAGGTGGTTGTTAGCCCAGCAGTGTTTTTAAGTACAGTGCTGTGTTATCTGTTCTTTTGTTTCATAATACTAATGAATTTTCCCTGTGTAGGAAGGAGAAATAAAAATTATCTACTTCGCTTCTCTTCCCATAATTGTTCAGTCCAAACTTGTGAGTGTATCAGCTAAGCTTAGTAGCTTAAATTTAAATACCAAAGCCTGTACTCAAAACCAGGAGTTGGGGGAACTTGGATTCTTTCCTGGTGCAACTTTTCAGAGGCTATTAACTTTAAAGGTAATGTAGCAGCCAGTCAAATTTCAGGCTTTGTCGTTAGGGAGTGGAGTTGCAAATTGCTTGTCAACTAAATTCTCCTCACTTGTGAGGTTGCAGAATCTAGTTCTGTTACTGATGTAAAATAAACTGTTAGTCTTATGTGGTCACAGAACAAGTCTGTGATAGAGCTGAGCTTGATTTATGCTTCTGAAAGTCTACTGTGCGTTTACAAGCTCATACTGTTTTCTTACTTAAATCTGCTGCTGCTTTTAGTTTTTGTGCTTATCACTGGAGGCTCCTTTTTCTTTACTGCTGTAATGTTGTCATTGAACCAGTTTGGTAAAGGATTAGTTGTCTCTTTTCCTCCTGCTTGACTTGGCAATTAGTTTTGCTATTCTATAGTTAAGCCTTAAATACTATACTGTAAAACTATGTTAAGCATTCTGTGTTTTGTGTACAGTGGAAAATATGTTGTTCTTTAATCAAGGAGAGTACAGAAAACAGTGAGAAATATCAGCTACAGTGTGCTTTTCTTCAGAGTCCAACTTTTCCTGTTTTGAGAAAAGCAGCAAATTAGTATGTACATGGAGAACGAGATCAATGCTTAAGTGGTGTTACCTGAAAGTTGGACTGTGATGTTCAGTTTCAGATACACATGACCTTTTTTTGTAGTCTTAGGGAAGCTTATGCTTAAAACCAAGCAAAACCAAAAAACTCAATTCAGAACCTACCCTTTAAAACTGAATTTTGTCAAGAGCTAGGATGAAGAAGTTTTGCCTGTTTTAAGGAACTTTACAACTGTATTGACTACTTAAAACCAGAGAACTTGTTCGCCTTTTAAACATTATCATTTACCTCGAATCATGTGTTCCATTTTGATAGCCTCCTTCATATAGAAAATATAGCATGAGATGTCAGTTTAAATGCAAGTCTAACAATGCTCTATCTTCTATGTGAAAGGAAGTATTCTGTATGTTTTTCCATGTTTGACATCATGGTGTTTTGAATAACCATGTTCCATATTCATATCAATTTTTTGTTTTTGTTTTCAATTTATGCACAGCACTTGCTCTGAAATTTGGGGATTGAGTACACCAAACACGATAGATCAGTGGGATACAACAGGCCTTTACAGCTTCTCTGAACAAACCAGGTGAATATTCTGCCCTCTCTTGCATCATAGAAATCTTGTGGGAGGGATTTGCTTTGAAGGGTCTGTAATGGGATACTTTAGCTGTAAAATAGGCTAAAATGCTTCCTAGACTTCTCATGGTACAGCATTTTAAAATATATGCTTGCCAGTGTAGAAATCTAAGTGTTATGAACTGATGTTTTGACCAATGAAACTCTAAACCTGAAATATTCCTTTTTCATGCCAGTGCCATTGAAAGAGTGGGAAGACTTGTTAAATGTAGTCTCTAAATGATTTGGTATTTATATTAAAATTGAGATACTTAATTATTTAGACCTAATCTTATGAAGTGTTTAAACTGCTTTGTATGCCACAAGCTTTCAGTTAGATCTTGCTAATTGGCTTAAGATATGAGCTACTAAAGATTTGATTGTAAATTGTTCAGTAGTTAATGGTGGGGAAATTCTAAACAGGGTCTTTATTTTTTCATTTCACGTTACTTGATTTGTGTATTGAGGTTTGTTTCCCATCCCATAACAATCATAAACATCTGCATTTGTGTAAGCATATGCAGTCTGTCTTAAAAGTAGTAAAATATTCTCAGCTGGGTAGCAAGGCAGATGAAGTCAAGAAGATAAACTGTACAGCCCTTACAAAATGTGCTTTCGTGCTTTTTTGCATTACAGTTATATTGCCATGTGGATCAGTTGGGCAGCTGACTGCTTATAGGCTTATTTGCAGTCCTGTGGGAATTCTTATGCTTAAAAATTTGAACAGCTTCAAGATATGTTAAGAAGCTGCTTGATACCATCATTTTTATCACATTTGAAACCTTTTAACAAGAGTATAAATGTCACTAACAGTGTCAGTACACTGAATTCTAAGAATAAATAAACTACCCATCCCATGTGTGTACACTGTTGCTTGAGTGGTTAAGAGACAGCATGCAGTTGGTAAATACTTCTCAACATCTTTCCCATGTAGATCTCTTGATGGCCGTCTACAGGTATCTCATCGTAAAGGATTACCACATGTTATTTACTGTCGTTTGTGGCGCTGGCCAGATCTTCACAGTCACCATGAACTTAAGGCAATTGAAAACTGTGAATATGCTTTTAATCTTAAAAAGGATGAAGTATGTGTAAACCCTTACCACTACCAGAGAGTGGAGACACCAGGTAGGAAGACTGCTTCTGACTTTCTGTAGCAGCATCTGTATGTATACTTGCTCAGCTTAATGTTTTAAATAAAAAAATAGAGAAAGATGATGCTTTCTCTAGCCCAGAAGTACTCTTGGAGATATGGCTTTTGAGAATACCATCCCCTGAAAGATTTTAATAGTAAAGATACCGGAAAAATCTTGACAAACGTGTTGAATACCCCTGATAAATGCTTCCCATACTGCTAGCAGTTTCCAGTTGGCTAAGTATGATCTAGACTGAAAAGGAGAATAGAGATGTATTATCTTTGCTAATGTGAAATACTCCTACCCAAGAGATACCTCAGGAATCTGGCTCTTCTAGTAAGTAGCAGTACAATTGCAGTATTGGCAGTACTGAGAGACAGGAAATTTCAAAAACTATTAAGATATTGTTTGATGTTTTAAACTTTTTTCCTTTTAGCTCACAGAATGTGTATTTTGAGTCTTACTAATCCTTTGAATTTTGTTTTTCCAGTCTTGCCTCCCGTACTAGTGCCACGGCACACTGAGATTCTAACAGAGCTTCCACCTCTTGATGACTATACCCATTCAATTCCTGAAAACACTAACTTTCCAGCTGGAATTGAACCACAGAGCAATTACATACCAGGTATTTTCTTAACTCCCACCGCAAACAGTACACTTATCTTTGTTCCAGTGGCACAATGTTGGTAATTTCACACTCCTAAGTGACAAATTGAAAGATGCACCAATAAATTAAATCTAGGTAATTTTATATATTAATTCTGGAAATAACTGAATGCTGTTTGCAGAACACAATCCTGTGTGAAACTGCATTTCTGTGATTCCACAATAGCTTATTTGGTTTCAATAGCTTATTTAAGACTCAAAATGCTAATAGACCTTCCCCTTATGCTTTTAGTCTGTTTTACACAGCATTTGGCAGCTCCTATATGTTTGTATTGGAGTTAGAGTACCACTTGCAGTATGTGGATAAAACTTGAAGTTACAGTGACTTTAAAAGTGTTTTGATCTGTAGTTCACAATCGATCTAGATCTGCTTTGTGTATTTGTTACTATTGTGTGCATAAAGTTTTGTCATTTTAGTATGAAAGAACAACCTAAAATATTGAACTCTTAAAGGATTCCTCCTCCCCTTCTTTGCCTCTTCCCCACTCCAAAACAAATACCAAGTATAATCTGCTACAGTGCGTCTAAAAGCCTGTACCCTTATTGAGACACAACATCAGTGACTTTGTTTCCTCTCCCAACTTCCTGCTTCTTATCTCTTCAGGAAGTTGCCTAGAGCGTAAAACCAAGCAAAGCTGAAGTTTTCTCAAAAATCTTTGATGCAACTATGTTACAAACGAGCTGAAAATTCAGATCTGGACTCTCTCAAAGAATAGGATGACTGCCTTGAAACTCAGACATGTGCAATGAACAAATTGTGTCTACATGTCTTAAATAGGATGTTGTTTATGTTTCCTTTAAAATTATCCAAGAATTGAAATGGCAACAAAAAAATTTCAATGGCTTTGATCTGATTAGATTAATTTGTGCCACATTTGTTGCCACCTAGGGATAGCAGAGCTTTGAAGAACAACTTAAAGTAGTAGAAGTTGGTGTTGCTTTCTGAACTTATGTATACTTTTTTGACTCAGTCTTGAGGGCTTTCAATAGCATTTGCAAACAACTTACTGGAAAGCCACCATTTGACAATCCAGTTCTATGGAAATGAGCTAAAGCAACTAGGTAGTTATTTGCAGGAAATCTGTTCAAGGTGATTGTGGGGATTCACATGATCTTCAAATGCAGCTAGCCATACCTGTTCTTTCTCACCAACACCCTCATGTTGTATTCATATCAAGGTATCTTACTTAATTTGACCTTGCTAACATAATCTTGAGTATTTATCTAGGCTCTGATAAGTCTTGAGTGTCTTGACAGCCTACTTCAGAGAAACATTTTCTTTAGCAGTAGGCCAGGCTAACCACCATGCTAGTTTTGCACTACAATGCTATCTCAGTACTTTGTTGACAGAGATTGGGTTTACCTTCAGCTGGGAAGATGGTGATTGTGAAGGTGCAGGCTAGCCTTTGGGGACTGCGCATTCCCTTCCATGTTACAGATGTGCTGAGCTGAATTGTCCAAACTTCTGGCAGGATTCAAGCTCTGCTAAGAAAATTTAATGCCGCACTTGAGTATGCATTTTCAGGTGTGGTGGTGCTTATCCTCTGACTCTGAAACAGTATTAATAGTGCTAGCTGGAGAAAATTTTCTCTGTTCAGACAGAGACTAGATATGGAAAATAATCTGTGCCAAAGAACCTAGATTTAGCAACTGGAAACAGAAGTGGATTGGAAATGATTGCTGACCTTTTTACCATGGCTATGGGCTTAACCATAACAAATGATTTTGATAAGTCCACATTATCACAATGGAATTCTATAAAAGTGTTCAAAACAAGTATGATTTTTTGTCATCATACTTCTTGCTAGTAAACATTTCCCTTAATCTTCCTCTTTAATTCTGACTTGAATTTGGTCACCTCTATTTTTGGCATACTAGTTTTACAGAATGAACCAAAGATATAATTCTTTCAGTTATTTTTTTTATTTATTCAACTGACTATAAATCTAGTGTCCTCTCATTGATTTTCTTCTGATCTTGCTATATTGCTCTAAATCTCAGATGTGACATTGAATATAATTTAATTTAATTCTTAAGAATTATTTTTAGTTATTACTTAAGCTTTATTTTTAAAATTCTGCTGTTTGCTAATAATGTAATTAAATGTGTTTAGTCTCTTGGATGTCTCAGAGGCAATTCTAAGGTGATTGTAGAGATAGTTAGCTCCAAACACTTTTGCTTAAAAAATCCAGGTTTTACCTTTAATATATAGGAAAAAGACATTTGCCCAGTTCAAAGAAAATTATTTCCTGAAAGGCAGTTGGTTAACTCATTATGTGGAATACGAAGTACATTTTGAATGGAGAAAAGAAACAACCGTATTCTCATAGGTTTTGGAGATATTTGTGTGGAATTAGACACAGTTTCTAGTATCAGAATGCTTCAAACTGGTTACTGAATTTACATTGGTCTGTTAAACTTCATCTTTAGGGAAAGCTAGTTAAAAGACTACCATTTTAGTAGAGCTTGGAAATAATAATAGTGATAACAACATGTGTAGTGTAACTACTTAGATAATATAGTTGTCATTAATGAGTGTTGGGTACTGAAGAAAAAGGGATTTGGGGACTGAACTGAAAAGTAACCTTTAAATCTAGCAACTTCTATAGGGTGTGGGAGGGTATCTGATCTAGTCATTATACTATTAATACATAAAGACATTTTTTTTAGTAGTCACTAGATTTTTTTTTTTTAATTTGTAGTTCTACTAAATGTGCAAGCTGTTGATCACAACTGAAAAATTGTTATTTGTTTTAGTGAAAGTATCTTGACTTAAATGGAACAAACAAGGATTATCTGTTAATAATATAACGTATTTGAGCAACTGACTTGCATACAAGAGATGATACATTTTACATAGACAATAAGGCAAGTAATGGGTTTGAACTCCTACTAGAAGGAAAAAGGGACAACAAAATGAAATTGTAATTCAGTGTTCAGATATCATAGGGAGGTCATGGAGAGTCGAGGACAAAACCCCCAAATGAAAAATCTTACAAATTTCCCTGGGTTGGTTTTTTGGGTTTTTTTTGACAGAAACGCCACCTCCAGGATATATCAGTGAAGATGGAGAAACAAGTGATCAGCAGTTGAACCAAAGCATGGATACAGGTAAAATTTATTTCTTCGCCTCTCTGAAGACTTGGGATTTCTACTTGTGAACATGAACATTAATTCAGCCCAAATGATGATGACAGTAGCCCTCTGTACAACCTGGGGTTTTCTGTTTAATATCACTGTCTTTTGTGAACAATTTTTTTTTTTGCTAGGGTAATGCTTTTAAAACATTCTGTGCCATATTAAGTACATTTAATTTGTTTCTTAACAAAAGCATACAGGTCTAATTAAGTCTTTGTCAGATAGCTTTAAAATAGGCTTTAATAGCTGACTGGTTTCAACCTACCCCTAACTTTACCTTCTGGAAATGGGTTAATTGAAGCAAAATGTCTGTTGACCTGAACAAGTTACAGAAATTTTGAGAACCTGTCTCTTAACTCTGACAGCCTTATCACTTCTACCATGTTTCAAAGTAATTCTTGTATGGAAGGCTCTATTGAAAGACTAGTAGAAACATTAAGCATTTGTACCTTTGTATAAAAGGGTTTCTAGATAATCTAGTTTGCCTTAGACTTGGACAAAGGACAGTTAATGTGCTGGATAAGAATCTCCCGCTATGTGCTGGCAGACTTGAATGTGTTGGATTAGCTAATGTTAGTGACCTTTTCCAGTGCAGTTGATTCCAATTAACTGATTTCTGTAAGAACTGCAATATTTTCCTACTATGTGACAATAGGTACCTTAATTAAAAAAGTCTGACATCAGCAGTCATGGTAGAAATGTTTCTGTGCAAAGCTGCTCTATATTCTGCCTACTAGTGCACAAATTGTGTTGGAGAGTTTGTGTTTTTCTGAGATTCTTTACTGGAAGGAGGAAGGGAAAAACAATTCCTCAAATGAAGAAATCCAGCTTGTTCTTTTTTAGAGATAAACTCTCTCCTTTAAGAATAGAGAGGTAGTATCTTGATTGTCTTGTCCACTTTTTCTTAGCTTTTTTTACTGAATTTGGGAAGAAGTCAGTACCTTCTCACTGGAGAAATGCATAAATAAAGTTATGTTCACAGAGTATGCATGAAGCCAAATACGTCGATTGACATGTTTATGAGGAGGGGTAGGTTACCAGGAGTCTGGAGAATTAGATGTAATCTTAATTCAGAATAAGCTTGTGACATGCTTGAAAAATGGTTGTAGGATTTCTGAGGTTTTTTAATTCCAAAGAACTTTAATGTAAAACTACATCTAGATAATGATTATACATACCCATCTGAAATAACAAAAATCCTTTGCTCTGAAACAATCTATTGTTTCAACAGGATCTCCAGCAGAGCTGTCTCCTAGTACTCTCTCTCCAGTTAATCATAGCCTGGGTAAGCTGGAATTGTTTCTCTGTGTGATGACTAATATATATATAAAAAAATATACAAATTAGAGCGTACCTTAAAAAAGTGAGAAATTTATTAGAAGGAGACTATTGGGTTGGCTATTTCTCTAGCAGTTGAGCTTCTAGCTAAGAGAAAGAATAATATGGTTGTGTGGGCAGGAATAACATTTATAAAATAGTTCAAAGGATGTTAGCCTGTCTGTAGTGCTGCTCAGACTTGCTGTCTGCCTTGTATATGTGTTATGCTGCTCTTCTCATGTACTGTGACTTGTGACCACAACACAATTGTTGCTCCTACATTAGTTACCCAACTGCTTTTGATCATGCGCCACTGCTGTGTGTCTGTATAAATGCCTCAGATTCCCTTGGATTTGTTTTAGAAATGGTGACAGGATGTGACAGGAAAATGCCATTCAAAACGCTGAGTAAGTAATTAGGGTAGGTAAAAGGGGAAGAACAACAGGAAAAGCTGAAGATGCACAGGGAGAGTAAAAGGAACTTAGAGCTGCCTTTAGATAAAGAATCAGAATAAGAACTAGTGTAACACAAGGGAACGTACTTTTCACATCAATATTTTTTTCATTTGTGTGGTTCAGTTTTTGGTAGTTTAATCTTTTCTTTAATGTAACTAAAATTTTTGCAAGTTACAGAAAGACAACAGAGATGTCTCAACATGTGATACTCACAGTAGCATTAGCTTAATCATTTTGCTGAGCAAAATGTAATACTGAACTACATGAGCTTGGTCAGATTAGATCATCCCTTCTTCCCATATGTGGAATATTGAATTCCCTTCTGTTTACTGGGGTAGGTCAAAATGACAGCAAGCAAAATATAGTTTCCAGAAATGACAGCAGTAATCTCAAGAGACAAATAGCAGGATAGATGGATTTCTTTTTAGCCTCAAATTCTGCATTAAGCTTATTTTTTAAATTTTTTTTAGACTTGCAACCAGTTACTTACTCGGAGCCTGCATTTTGGTGTTCAATAGCATATTATGAATTGAATCAAAGAGTGGGAGAAACCTTCCACGCATCACAGCCTTCCCTGACCGTAGATGGTTTTACAGATCCATCAAATTCAGAACGATTTTGTCTAGGTCTGCTTTCCAATGTAAACAGAAATGCTACAGTGGAAATGACAAGACGGCATATAGGTAAAAATCTCTGATCTTTTAACTATTTAATTGAATTTTAGCCATTAAATTGTCTGGAATGATCCAGGTAAGATGGGCAGATCTGCATGTTTGGGATCCTTTCACCCTTGTGCAACCAGACATTAAACTTCTCTCTTGAGGCATGCCAAGGAGAGCTTGGTGTGTCTTGTACAGAAGTAGAAAGACAGAGATCACTGCTTCTGAAATCAGGGGGAAATGTAGCAGCTTCTGCTACCACAGCCAGCTGCAATTTAGGAGAGATTTAGCGATGACTGGGGCTGAAAGGAGCTGCCTTTCCTCAATCAGTAGTCACAAAGTTGGTGGCAGCAGCTGTCAGACTGAGCATGGCACAGGAGAAAGCCACTCAACTGTATGGGATTTCTGTTGCTCGTGTTGCTGTTGCCTTCTGGAAAAGATGATGCACCAAAGCGTTCTGAGGGGCAGGATTTTGGCATTCGAGTTCCTCATTGGACCACTCTGCCCTGGATATCACTTATATTCAGGGTTGCTTATAATTGAAATTTAAGCTTTAATTACAAAATATTGACATATTGCTTAGTTTATTCTAATTTATAAAATGCAGAATGGATATTGATAGCACTTCTTAAATTATTTTCCAAAATTGGAAAAGCTGTCATTGAGATAACACACTGTTTTGACACAATCAAGATTTTCTTTGTAATGGTTAATAAAAAATATTGTTTTCCACAATGCAGCATCTTGACTTTAAGTTCTTCATTAAACTACTTCCTTTTCTTTCTGGATTCTTTTCTTTAGCAACATTCATGAGATTTTTTTGGATTTTGCTTTGAGTAAAGAAGTTTAACCTCTTTAGTAGAACCTTCTGACTCCTTTATGCCAAATTCAAATGCTTGTCTAATAAAATTATAGATGTGCAGAAACTCAGGCTATGCCTGTGCTGACTGATAAAAATGGTCAATGATGAGGAAAAGCAAAAATGTAAGGAGCTCTCACTTTTTTTGTAGAGCAGCTCACACTTTGTTTGAAAAATAGTTTCTCTTTCTCCTTTTCTTTAAAACTATTGCCTTTAACAGACCTGTTAATTAAAAATAGTTTTCTTTTGAGATCAGTTGTACATTTCTAGAGAAGATTTTTTTTCCATTCGGAGATAGAACAAGATCGCAATTTAAAAGTGAACAATATGATTTGTTATGGATTTTTTTGTAATAGGATTAAATGGAGTCCTGTTGTTTCTCTCAAAATAGTACAGAGAAAGACTGTGCAGTGGGTTGTGAAATAGCGTGAGCATGTGTAAGTGGACAGTGTTGGAAGTGGTATACTTGTTTTCCTTCTTTGGAGAAGAGGAGGCTGAGAGGAGACCTCATTACTCTCTACAACTACCTGAAGGGAGGTTGTAGAGAGGAGGGAGATGGCCTCTTCTCCCAAGTGACAGGGGACAGGACAAGAGGGAATGGCCTCAAGCTCTGCCAGGGGAGATTTAGGCTGGAGATTAGGAGGAAGTTTTTCACACAGAAGGTCATTGGGCATTGGAATAGGCTGCCCAGGGAGGTGGTTGATTCACCTTCCCTGGAGGTGTTTAAGGCACAGGTGGATGAGGTCTTGAGGGACTTGGTTTAGTGTTTGATAGGAATGGTTGGACTAGAAGATCCGATGGGTCCCTTCCAACCTGGTTGTTCTATGATTCTATGATTCTATGATTTCACATACAACACTTAATATTAACACAAGTTTTAATTCTGTTGAATCTGATCTTTTTATTTCAATTTTGGTATTTCTTGAAGTGAAAAAGTTATTTGGTAATGAATACTGCTTCTTAACTTGGATTTAGTTATAAGCCATTACATGGCTAGAAAAATTTATCTCACTCTTGACCAAAAAAATGTTCTGCTTCTCCTTCGAAAATTGTGTGTTTGCAGGAGAAAAATGCAAGTTAATTGTGTTCAGCTCCTGCTACAGCTGTCAGCTCAGTAGTGCCATCCTGCAGAAAACTGATTTCTGTTGTAAAGAAAAACCTTGACCTTCTCTGAAACAAAATGCTCCTTGTTTGTTAATCTGCTTGGGTCATATCATAACTAGAGTTCTTTTGAATTTTGCTACAGGAAGGGGAGTCCGTCTTTATTACATTGGTGGAGAAGTTTTTGCCGAATGCCTAAGCGATAGTGCAATTTTTGTTCAGAGCCCCAACTGTAATCAAAGATATGGCTGGCATCCTGCAACTGTGTGCAAAATTCCACCAGGTTAGTAGCCTACCAAAGATCTTGTACAAAGATATACAGTGAATGTATTCACTGGATGACACTTGACTTGCTTTATTTTTGATATTTTTTTCATAATTTCGTGATTCTGTGTAGCAAATGCAAATATTCATTGATTGTACCCTTTTGATTTTTTTCCTTTATAGGATGCAATCTAAAAATCTTTAATAACCAAGAATTTGCTGCTCTTCTGGCTCAATCTGTGAATCAGGGTTTTGAAGCAGTTTATCAACTTACTAGAATGTGTACCATAAGAATGAGTTTTGTTAAAGGATGGGGAGCTGAATACAGGTAAGAAAAAAACCTTTGCTTTTAAATTTGGAGTTAACTTTTCTTTCACTAATACGCTGTTTGTCTGGCTTGAAAGCCATATATACAGGCTTCTTGCTGCTACTGTAGATAGGCTGTCTGCAAGTGGAACCCATATTTTCCTTTTTCTTCCCCTCTGCTACGGAGCTCCTAAGTCATAAAGACCAGTAAACTGATTTTACTGTTGCATTGAAGTCAGCTGTTGAGTAAGGAATGTCATCAACGTTCTGTTTCCTCAATCAGTCCTGCTTGCTTGCTTATTGTGGTGAACTTGCCAACACCTGGAAGTTTCACTGTGCTATGAGACTATTTGCTGTTTGTTAGACGTACAGTCATTTTGGTCTCTGTCCTGGTCTACATGGAGTATGAATGTGTTAGGTTGTGGTGAGGGTTGCAGTTGATAGTACCAGATGGAAGGAATTGGAGTCACACGGAGTACATTCTGCTGAATAAAACAGCTGGAGAACCCACATTTAAGGGATCTCAAATTTTGGAACTTGTAGCAGGAGTAAGATGACGGTTTATGTAGTGAAAATGTTAAAAATAGTTTTTTGACTGAAAGAAAAACAGTCTTTTATCTGCTTTTTTAATAAATTCCAATATTATTCTATTAGCACAAACTAAGAGCTATAGTTGAGGACAGTTCCTGTTTTCAATGTATTATGGGAATTTGGGAAGAAAAGGAATGGCCTTCTAACTGAGCAGTATTAAATATTTCATTATTTTTGAGAGATGGATATATGGTTTTAAACAAATCCCTTAAAACTATCTAAAAATTGTCCACTGAAAGAATGAAGTCTGACACATCAATACCCTATTGCAATACATAATTATAGAATCATAGAATAGTTTGGATTGGAAGGGACCTTAAAGATCATCTAGTTCCAAACTCCCTGCCATGGTTTTACTAATGATTTTTTAAAATCTATATAATTTCCGAAGTTGAATAAGGGCACGTAGGTTCCACAATCAATCCCGAGGTTTTGATTCTTTTACCTGCTCTCCCAAATATATGCATGTAAATAGCAGCATTAGTACACGGGGGGGGAGGCTTCTCAGCGAAATGAGGCAGTTTTGCAAAAGCGTAATTAGATTAAATGAGAATTTTCAATAATGGAATAAATTGGTATCCCATTAATAAAGAGAGGTACACAATAAAGAATGTCTCAAGTTTAAAGAACTGTTGGATTTGGCTCAAAAGGGGTATGTATACGCTTACACATAATTAAATACAGCATTCAAATCAGAACAGAAGAAAGGCTTAATCAGTCAGATGATATGGAGACAACTTGAAGTGAATGGAGCGTAAGTACTGGGTTGAAACAGTGGCAAAGCTTTTGATAAAGTTATTTCTAAGGAGAGAGAACGTTGGTTGTTAGTAGTCTATAAACTCCTCAGAGATCATAGGATTGAAAAAGCTCCAGTGGAAATACTACCAGAAAAGCACCGAAACTGATTACTGACATAGCATTGAATTAATTTCTTTGAATCTCTTTAGGATGTTACTAATAAATTATTGAGGCACAAAACTTCTATGTTATGCTGCAGTTGTGATTAAAGCAAGAGGTCACTACTGCAAGAACAACCTTGAATGTAAATGAATATAGCCAAAATTGTCAAAATAGACCAGGAAGCACTGTAAAATCCATCATTCTTGTTAAAAATATCCATGCTTCATTATATCAAAAATGTTTCTCATAGAACAGACTTGGGCAAAGCCAAAGCATTACTCATATTTTAGGCATATGACCTATGTACATAAACATGCAGATATGGCAAGGTGGTAGACTATAAGCTTGGTAGGTAAAATAGCTTATAACTTTTTGCTTGATATATGGTGGTTGAAGTTCAGATCAGGCATAGGGTCATCTTCTGAAGAAAGTTAAGTAAATGTAATTACAGCAGAGACTTAGTGATATGTGAGCTGGAAATCCATATGAAAAAGAGACCAAGTTTCAGCTTTGAGAATGGTGAAGTGATTGTCACTATTTTATCAAGTTTTGCTAGTGTAGGGCAAAGCCAGGACTGTTGAACAGAACCAGTTACAAAATTTTGAGGAAACTTGTTGTGGATCACATTGTAGGGGACTTGACAGTGGTGGAATAATGTACTTCCTTCTTTGAAAGAGGATGCCATTGGCCTTCTTGGCCACCTGGGCACACTGCTGGCTCACGTTCAGTCGGCTATCGACCAACACCCCCAGGTCCTTCTCCTCTGCGCAGCTTTCCAGCCAGACTTCTCCTAGTCTGTAGCACTGCATAGGGTTGTTGTGCCCCAAGTGCAGGACCCAGCATTTGGCCATGTTAAACCTCATGCCATTAGTCTCAGCCCAGCGGTCCAGCCTTTGCAGAGCCTCCCTACCCTCCAGCAGACTGACACTTCCACTCAGCTTCGTGTCATCTGCAAACTTGCTAAAGGTGCACTCAATGCCTTCATCCAGGTCATTGATAAAGACATTGAACAGGGCTGGACACAGCACTGAGAGCCCTGGGGAACCCCACTTGTCACTGGCCTCCAGCTGGAGTTAACTCCATTTACCACCACTCTCTGGGCACGGCCATCCAACCCTTTTTGCACCCAGGATAGTGTGCGCTTGTCCAGGCCATAGGCTGACAGTTTCTCAAGCAGAATGCTGTTAGAATCTGTGTCAAAGGCTTTACTGAATTCCAGGAAGACTACATCCACAGCCTTTCCCTCATCCAGCAACTAAGTCACTTTATAATAGAAGGCAATCAGGTTAGTTTGGCAAGACCTGCCTTTCGTGAACCCATGTTGACTGGGCCTGATCACCCGGTTCTCTTGCATGTGCTTCATGATAGCACTCAAGATCACCTGTTCCATGACTTTCCCTGGCACTGAGGTCAGACTGACAGGTCTGTAGTTCCCTGGATCCTCCCTGCAACCCTTCTTGTAGATGTGCACAACGTCAGCCTCCAGTCCAGTGGAACTTCCCCAGTCTCCCAGGACTGTTGGAAGATGATGGAAAGGGGTTTGGCCAACAAATCCACCAGCTCCCTCAATACCCTTGGGTGAATCCCGTCTGGCCCCATAGACTTGTGGGTGTCTAGCTTGGCAAGCAAGGCTCTAACCACTTCCTCTTGGATCATGGCAGCTCTGTTCTGCTCCTCTAACTCCTGGGTTTGTACACACAGAGAACAACTTTCTTTACAAGTAAAGACTGAGGCAAAGAAGACATCAAGTAACTCAGCCTTCTCCTCATCCTTTGTCACAGTTGTTCCATTTGCATCCAATAGTGACTGAATATTCTCCCTGGTCCTCCTTTTATTGGTAATGAATTTATAGAAAGATTTTTTTGTTATCTTTCACAGACTTGGTCAATCTGAGCTGTAGGTAGGCCTTAGCCCTCCTGATTTTTTCTCTGCCCAATCTCACTTCCCTCCTGTAGTCCACACAAGACGCCTGTCCCTTCTTCCAAAGCTCATAGACATTCCTCTTCTTTTTGATTTCTCTTCTCAGACAAGGTGTTTTTTCCCCCGACGACTCCTTTTCTGGAACATCGGGACAGCTTGCTTTTGAGCTGCTAGGAGTTCCTTTCTGAAGAGTGCCCAGCCCTCGTGGGGTCCCTTGCCCTTAAAGACTGTCTCCCATGGGACTTTGCCAACCAGCCTTCTGAACAGTCCAAAGTCTTTCCTCTGGAAGTTTAATGTGACTGTTCTGCTAACCCCTCTCTTCACCTCACCTAGAACTGAAAACCCTATCATCTCATGATTGCTTTGTCCCAGGCATCCTCCTACTGTCACATCCCCCACAAGGCCTTCTCTGTTCACAAACAGCAGGTTCAGGAGGGCACCTTCCCTTGTCAGTTCACTCACCAGTTGTGTGAAGAAGTTGTCTTCCACGCACTCCAGGAACCTCCTAGACTGCTTCCTTTTTGCTGTCTTGTACTTCCATCAGATGTCTGGAAGACTGAAGTCTCCCATGAGGACAAGTGGTAACCTGGGGGTGCATGGGCCACTCCATGATCAAAGAACCCAAAGTTTTTCTCCTCACACCAGGTTCAAAGCTAGGTATTAATCAACCTATTCTTTTATTTCTTGCTCTTCATTCCTTAGTGTTGGAATGGAGCTAAACACTACTTGGGCCCCAGAGCCCTCCATCATTTTCCCCAGAGCCCTGAAGTGTCTCTTAATTGCTCTCAGCTGTGCTGTGTGTCATCATTGCCAATTTGAAATACTACCAGAGGGTAATAATCTGTCTTTCACCAAGGAAGGAAGTTTTCTAATGACATCCTTCACTGATGCCCCGGGTAGGCAGCAGACTTTCCTGTGGAACAGGTCCAGTCTGCAGATAGGTCCCTCTGTTCCTTTTAGAAGGGAATCCCCCAAGACAATCACTCTCCTCTTCTTTTTCTCAGAGGATGTTTTTATGGTCATTTGAGTATGGCACAGCCTAGGGAATATTTCTAGGCTATGGGAGCTATCCTCTTCATCTGTGGGGATGGATTCCATTTGCAGCGCTTCATATTTATTCTTCAAGGGAATCTGGGCGTTTGTTCTCTGAATTGGGACAACAGGCTTCCTGCGCCGAGTAGGAACTTGCCATCTCTTATATTCTCAGTCTTGCAGCTGCCAGATGTGTGGTGCACAGCCACTCTAGCTCCGGCAGCCAGCTGAGGTTTTGAGAGGACACTGCTCCATAGATCTATTTCCCTCTCACACTTCCTGATGGTCCTTAGTCTAGTTACTTCCTCCCTCAGCTCTGCCACTAAGCAGAGAAGTTCCCCGATACAAGCACAGCTTCCACAAGTGAAGTCAGTACTGGTGGCATGAGTCAGAGAGGGAGGGGGACACTGCCTGCAGCCCAGGGTCTGGGTAGCTGCATGTGCCCATTGAGGCTCTGTCTGGGTGGCAGCATCCATCTTGGCTGCTGTAGCACCCGGAGTAGCTTTAATTTTCTGCTAGTTGGCTACCATGCTTCTCGGTCCCTTCTGACTGGCCTCCAGTCCCTCTCTGCGCCCTCCCTGCTCTAACTGCCGCTCTAACTGCCCTGTTACACTAAGACGCCTTGCACCTGTTTGCCATGCTCCTGTTCACCGTCCTCCGAGTCGCAGTGTTCCCAAGGGACCGTTTAAATCTCCCGCAGTAGCTGCCGGGACCGCCACCTCCCATCAGGCACCGCGCGGGACCGGCCACTTCCAGGTGTCAGGAGCCCAGCGCCGCCCACCTCGCTCCTGCCTGGGTTTTACTGGGCTTTCCCTGGCTCTGGGAAGTGCCTCACTGCCTCAAATAGCCACCCCACCGCAGAACTCACTGTTCTGCTGCTGGATGTTACCAAAAAAGCAGCGGGAAAATTAAGGGCCTCTGTTGTGGAAAATTTTACTTAAATTGGTTGTGCAAGGATGGTACAGCACAAAACACAAGTATAATATTACAGGAAATTGGAGATAGTTTGCTGTTCCTTTGAGAGAGCATCATTTAGCACAGTATATCATACTGTTTTTTAACAGTATTTCTGACAACATCTAGCAGTTTTCTTCTACATTTATCTTGTCAGTGGCTCAAAAAAACCCAGACCTTATGATCACTGTAGTATTGTGCTGTTTGGCCGTGCTGACAGTGCAGAGTGGAGTGTTTCCATTCCATATTTCTCAGTAGTTGTCTATAAAATTCAAACCAGTTATGCATGCAGTCTGTTTGAAGGTTGAGATACTGATGCACACAGCTATCTGTGGTATGAACACCACATTGATCGGACAATCTTCAGGTTTGAATTTATTTTTTTGAAGTAAGGCTCTTTGTGTGGCGCTTTGAAGTTTCAAATGCTGCAGTTATTATTTTCCAGAGTAGAATATTCTCAGTGTATTATGGATAAGCATGTAATTATTGATGCATCTTCTAGATGGTGGGTATTTGGGGATTTTTTGTTTCAGAGACTGTCTGAAAGAAGCTAAGTATCAGTTATGGTAGTGGTTGCAGATTTTTATCTTTCTTTGTAGTAGATGTAGATGGAGGCATATTTAATCATATGATGGAGGAGTTTATGGCAGCCAAAGCAGCTTTCTGATTTTCCTGTTCTTTATTTTTTAGACGGCAAACAGTAACAAGCACTCCTTGCTGGATTGAACTTCATCTGAATGGACCTCTACAATGGTTGGACAAAGTATTGACTCAGATGGGCTCCCCTTCAGTACGCTGTTCCAGCATGTCATAAAACTCCTTCCTCCATTACCAGTGGGCTAAATATGAAGTCCAATCAACAGACTTAATATAACAACTTATCTGTTGTAATATGTGTGTGGTCCCCATGAACTGTTTACTATCCAAAAAGGTGGTTGAGTTTTTTCAAATTAAAAAAAAAGAGAGAGAAGAGAAACAGCACTTGAGGTCTCATCAATTAAAGCACCTTGTGGATTCTGTTTCCTATACTGATACTAAATGAAATTTTAGTGTGTAGAAATGCCCTCTTCAGAAAGAAGGAACAGTTCTAAAGACTCTTAATGGTGGTTTTATTGGTTATATAATTGAGTGTCCTAATGGTTTATCAATAACATGAATAGCTAAGTATGTGTACAGGTAATGTATCATGAACTCAAATACCACAGTATTGTGCTGTTCTACATTTTTGTTCCCATAAACAGTTGTTTGGATTTTTAATTGGGGCATATGTCATAAAAATTCCAAGACTCTACTCCTTTATTCTTCTGTATTTTTTTATATAAGCAGGTTTTTGAGTTGTCCTAGACATAAAAAGTAGACTTTCCTTGTAGAGAAGCTTAAGTTTTTGCTGCCTTCTTAAAAGGAAAATCCCTCCACTGGAAGGGAAAGAAATGTCTTGAGATTCATCTGTGGAATTTTAAGACACCATATGCTTAATGGGGCCTAAAATGAAATAATATTATAAATTCCAAGTATCCATCACACTAGGAGTCTACTTTTCCTTACCCATTGATGCATCTATTGCCAACAGTACCATTGACACTGATTTAATTTGGGGCTTTTTTGTACCTTGAATCACTGAAATTGGTGAGTTTTTCTCATGGAATGAGAATTTAACTTAGCATTGTATGCTGGATTAAATACACCAGATTACTGATTTACCCCTTACATCTGTGTTTTTTTTTCATTAAACAGATGTCACTAAAAATCATGGGGTTTAGTTTTTGGAGCTGAATGCCTTGAAAAATCCTTTCCCAGGGTTAACCAGGCTCTTTTGTATGTTTTAAATGGGTGCAGTTTCTTAACATATTTCAGTAACAGAATTGAATTTCCTGATCTGAGTGGCTTTGTGTAGTTTACTTACATACCAGATCATACGCATTCATTATACCATAATGGGCCTTATTGTTAAAAGTAGTTGCTTCTGCAAAACCTCTAGGATAGTGGTTGCTGTGGTATGACCAGTGAAGGGGGACTTCTAGGTTCTTTGTGGCAGTGCATGTTATTGTGAACCCTTGGACACTAAAGCTGCACCATATTAAAAATATTTTGAAATATATTCTACAAGTAAGTCTGGGTTGGGGAAGGGTTGAGAAACTGTATAGAAGATTTATTCTGACTTGAAAAAATATACATTTTACTAACAATCTTGTGGTCTAGCTGTCTGTCATTCTTTTGTTATTGTGGCAGTAGCAGGATTGCCTTTGTTTTTCCTATTGTTTCATCCATTACACTAGTACTGTACTTTGTAAGTGCAGCTAGTGGTAACTTAGCTTTGAGAACAAAAATGTGACCAGTGTTACAGTTTTTAATCAGTTGACTGAATTGATGGTAGTGATGGATATTTTTATGCCATAATGACTAGAGCATAGAAGCAATACCAAAAATTGAGCCTTGAAAATTGGACCAGACATCTTTAAAAAAATTTGGCAAAGCAGTTACCAGTTTGTACTAGTTTTACCAGTAGACTCATGTATTGGTAGAACTTGTGAAGCTAAGAAATAAGTTTCATGCGTGTTGCATTTCCTAATATGCATATACACTAATAAAAGTTTTAATTCTCATGATGGTTGGTTTTTTATTAATTGCTGTATATATTTTCTGTTGAAGGCTAGGAATCATTCTAACCCATCCAAATAAATGGCACAAGTATCCTGCATGTTGTAGTTGGAAAGGTATCATTTAGATGTTAAAATCGCTTCTTATACAGCTATCATGGAGGTTCTGGATCTGTGTGTGTTTAATGCTACAGGCTTTTACTCCTGATTAAGTTTGTCCAAGCAGTTGCTTTTTTTTAAACCATAGTCAAATTGCATCCTACTAGCTTAGATGTTTACTTTCACCTGTGAAAGTTAGATAAGAGCAACTTGTCTGTGTGAAAGACTCCATTGCATTTATGAGCAGGTTGCAACTTGAATCAGTTGAGTGACCTAATTCTGTAGTCTCCTTACTGCAGATTTCTGTATGTGTTCTTTCACTTATGGCAATATCACTTGCTTTGCCTTGAACATTGTCATAACCTTGACTGTATCCTTTTTTGGTGTGTACATTCAAGTAGCGTACAAGGACACTGCAGACATTATCTGTGGACCCTTGGTGCTGCCTGTGTGCAAGGCCATCTCAGTCTGTGTAGAAGTCACTTTTTTGACTTCTGTTAGTATGGCTAAAATATTTTTTCCTGCTGTTACTGTTTCAGCCATAGCATAGTGGAACAAGGGAACTAATTTGCATTCGACATGTTTGCCTGCTTGTATTTCATGTAAATGCCTTTGACAGTTCTTGAGTAACTTTAACCTATTCACTGTTTCTTAATCCAATGCCATTCTGACTTATCCCACTGCTGTTCTGCTCTTCCTCAAAAACTGACTAGTGCCTGCTCAAGCATCTTAATGTGGAATGCCCGTGGTATGTAAGGAATGTGACTTTATTCCTCTTCTGCAAGTCAAAGTACTTAAGTCCAAATTACAAATGAAAAGTGAATTATTTTTTTTAATGAGGCTGTTTTGTTAAATAAAATACAAGCAGGGAGTGCTCAACTGGAGATACTTTAAGTATGGGTAGCCAGCTGCTTATCTGTATCCTGAAGCTGGAAAAAATGTTGCCTTAGTTTGAACTGGGATACTATGTGCCTGGGTTCTGATCTCTCTTGTCACAATCCCTGTCTGAGCTTGATTTTCATAGTACTGCCAAAGCCAAATAATCAGAATTCCAGATAGTTGATGTGAACACCCGAACCCCGAGATTATTTTTTAGTTGCCTTTTAGCATCTTGGATGCACTGAGCTGACATTTCAGAAGCTTCCACCCTCCAAAGAAAAACCTAATTTCTTTTAGTGTAGAAGTTCTTCCAGTGCCAGGGCTGAGACTTCAAGAACAACATCAAATGCATGGACTCTTGCACCTTTAAACTGTGAGAACTGATAGTAGACCAATCACCTCTCTGAATTTCCCCCTTCCTATCTAGGTGGGTAAGCTCTCTGCAACAGGAATTCTCTGCTGTTACTTTGTCTTGCATGGAGTCATTTGGCTTCCAGGTGCTGTTAAACAAATCTAGAACATGGTGAGAGCTGTGGTGTTTTTCTTATTCAGGACATTGTGCTTCATCTGAATTTAACATCCTTGAGACTGGCTGCAGGCAAGCAGTGTAAATAGTTTAGACTCCCTGTATAATCTGCATGGAGAGGTAAAATGGGGCTCTGAATTGCTCTCTCATAGAGAGCTTAGGCTGTTGACTGAGGTCCCCAATAGAAATGCATAAAGTGAGTATAAATATCTAACTTAAAAAGTTCTTGGGTGCTATCAAAGTAATGAACTGAGATGTTTAGGAATAATAGCGTTAAACTAATTTACATAGTAAAACCTAGAAATGTCACCTACTGTACTTTAAGTGTTCTGGTTTGAGCTAAAGTAGAATCAGTTTTTTAACATCAGCTCAATCTCATCTAAGTAGCTTCATTTTCTGAAAGTTAACTGCATGTTTTTTTCAGACTGTTTCTCTCTATCAGTGATAACACAGGGCATTGGTATGCCGAAAGGCCAATGCTTATACTTGTTCCTATAGAAACCAAGACCATCCTCAAGCTGGTGGAGTGCCTTAAGTCAAAGAGGTAAAAAAGGTTGCACCTGCAGGGAGAGGTGGACAGGACAGGTGACCTCAAACTGACCAACAAAGTATTCTATCCCATATATGTCATTCTCAGTGTAAAACTGAGGGATCGTGAGGATCACTCTTCTGCAATGACTGATGTCCAGTAAGGACCTCGTCTGTCTGTTTGCCCCTGATCTCAGATTTGTGCTGTCCTGAAATCAGTTCCTAAGCCCAGCTCCCTCCTAGTCATGGACCCTTTCCCTCATGTCTGCTCTGCAGCATTTGTGGTGATGTACAGTCATCAAGGGGTGGGGGCGCAATTTCATATATTTGTACATATTTTATTAATGTTATTATTCCTTTAAACCTGTTTTAGTTTAGTTTCCAATCCACAAATCTTTTCTTCTCATTTCCCTTTCCCCTTTACTTGGGGGAGGGATAAAGGAGTTGGGAGCCCAACTGCTTGGTTTTAGCTGCTGAAATTGGCCGGACCGGGGCTAAATCATGACACTAAGAAATTTATTTTTGTGTGTCCAACTTGACTTTTCATGTTGAAGTGGGAAGGTGTGACGTTTGGGTCATCTTACCGCTCTAAATTGTTGGCGCAGTGAACTGTGTTTTGTTTTAACCTTCAAACTTGTTGTCATTCATTGTGGTTACAGCTTTTCTTTAGCATTGTAAACTGAAATTTTACTGCAGTGCATTTTGGGTTAAAGTATTGTGAAATACAGAATTTCACTGTACTCCACCCACACGGTGTTTTACTTGAGTATGAAGCAGTGTTCCTTTTACCAAAACAAGTTTGACTGTAACTTAATTTTGGGGACACTGAAGCTTCAATACTAGCTCTGAAGAGTCAGTGAAGTACTGTCTTCATTAGTGGAATTACACATAGAATGGTTTAAGTTGGAAAGAACCTTAAAGATCATCTAATTCCAAACCCTGCTGCCATGGGCAGGGACACCTCCCACTAGATCAAGCTGCCCAAGGTGTAATCCAACTTGGCCTTGAACACTTCCAGGGATGGGACAGGCACCACTGCTCTGGGCAGTCTGGGCCAGTGCCTCACCACCCTCATTGTGAAGAATTTCCTCCTTATGTCTAGTCTAAATCTTCCCCTCTCCAATTTAAAGCCATTCCCCCTTGTCCTCTTACTATAAGCCTTTGTGAACAGTCACTCCCCAGCTTTCTCGTAGGCCCCCTTCAGGTTCTGGAAGGCTGCAATAAGGTCTCCTCAGGGCCTTCTCTTCTCCAGACTGAACAAGCCCAGCTCTCTCAGCCTGTCCTCGTATGGGAGGTGCTCCAGCCCTCTGATCATCTTCATGGCCCTCCTCTAGATCCATTCCAGCAGATCCATATCCTTCTTATGCTGAGGATTCCAGAACTGGACACAATACTCCAGGTGTAGAGGGGCAGAATCACCTCCCTTGACCTGCTGGTCACGCTTCTTTTGATGCAGCCCAGAACATGGTTGGCCATGAGCACGGATTACTGGTTCATGTCGAGCTTCTCATTAATCAGCACCCTGAAGTCCTTCTCGACAGGGCTACTCTCAGTCATATTGTCCCCCATCCTGTATTGAAACTGCAGATTGCCCCAACCCTGGTGTAGGACCTTGCACCTGGTCTTGTTGAACTTCATGAGATTCATACAGGCCCACTTCTCCAGCTTGTCCAGGTCCCTCTGGATGGCTGTATTAGGTTTGTCTATGGATCCCAGTGTGCAAACACAAGACCACTAAATCAAGGTTCAATCAAATGTTTTATTGTTCAAATACCCTATTATACCTGGCTACCTAAAAAAAAAATATCAGCTTACTGACATGTGGATTGGTGTCATTCACCAAGAAGATGGAGCATGATGCTTGGAAAGTCAGAGCAGATAGGTACTGCACCTTCAGGGCCTCCCCTGGTAAATATGTGCATGTAGTACTTCTCCATCCCTACCCATCCAGCTCAGCTCCTTTTATCCTCCTCTCAGTGACTGGAAAATGGTTAGCAACATCACCTGCCCCTTCCATGGCCAGGGCAACAGCAACTGAGTGCCAACTTGTTGTTTGTCCCATGCTAACAGCTATTATGACACCATGCCCTATTCCCATAACAACTGCAAAGGCATTTATACCACTTTTCCTGGCTACACATGCTCCTGGGCTCTGCTTCAAGGTCTTGTAAATACCAGGCAGTTCCAACAGCTTTTCTACTTTTTTTATCTGATTCCCTGCCTGTTTTCTGCATAGTTAAGTACAGTCACATACTTTATCACTGCAAGCTGGCTACGAATTGTTACTTAAGCTAATTCACTACTTTAAAATTTGAGTGTAAAATACTTTAATAATATATATATTTGTCCATATATATCACATCCCACAACAGATCTTTATTATCTCTCATACAATGACATCCCATCCTTCTCGTGTGGCTACTGCACCACTCAGTTTGGTGTCATCTGCAAACTTGCTGAGGGTGCACTCGATCTCGCTGTTGATATCAACGAAAACATTAAACAGCACTGGTCCCAGTATAGACCCCTGAGGGATACCACTTGTCATGGATCTCCATCTGGACATTGAGCTGTTGACCACTACTCTGGATGCGAATATGCAACCACTTTCTTATCCACCAAACAGTCCACCCATAAAATCTATTTCTCTCCAATTTAGAGAGAAGGGTGTTGTGGAGGACCATGTCAAAAGCTTTACAGAAGTCCAGATAGATTGCATCCATTGCTTTTCCCGTGTCCACTGCTGTGGTTACCCCATCATAGAAAGCCACTAAATTGGTCAGACAGGATTTTCCCCTGGTGAAGCTATGCTGGCTACCACTAATAACCTTCCTGTCCTCCATGTGCTTTAGCAGACCTTCTAGGAGGGTCTGTCCCATGATCTTCCCAGGCACAGAGGTGAGGCAGACATGTCAGTAGTTCCCAGGGTCCTCTTTTCTGCCCTTTTGAAAAATGTGGAAAATGTTACCCTTCTTCCAGTCACCAGGGACTTTTCCTCACTGCCATGACTTTTCAAATATCATGGAGAGCGGCTTGGCAGCCACATCAACCAGTTTCCTCAGGACTCTGGGATGCGTTTCATCAAGGCCCATAGACTTTATATGTTCAGGTTCCTCAGGCGTTCATGAACCTGATCAACCCCTACAGTGGTAAGGGGCTTTACCGCCCTGCTCTCCATCCATTGACCCAGGAGGGGTGAGGAGAGCCGTTGTCAGTGAAGACTGAGGCAAAAAAGTTGTTGAGTACCTCAGCCTTCTCCTCTCTGTTGATATGAGGTCACCATTTTCATCCATCAGTCAGGGTACACTTTCTTTAACTCTTCCTTTTCTGATTCTCATACCTGTAGAAGCCCTTCTTGTTAGTCTACTTCCCTTGCCAAATTCAGCTCCAGATGCGCCTTGGCCTTCCTGACCCCATCCCTACATAACCAGGCAGCGTCCCTATACACTTCCCAGGTTACCTGTTCCTACTTGCACTGCCTGTGCAGTTCCCTCTTACTCTTCAGTTTGACCAGCAGATCTCGAGTCATCCACACTGGTCTCTTCCCTTCCCGATTTCCTACCTCTGGGGACTGAGTGCTCGCATGATAAGCTGCCTGGATGAGAGGGACCTGGGGGTGTTGGTCGACAGCCGACTGAACATGAGCCAGCAGTGTGCCCAGGTGGCCAAGAAGGCCAATGGCATCCTGGCTTGTATCAGAAATGGTGTGACCAGCAGGTCCAGGGAGGTGATTCTCCCTCTGTACTCAGCACTGGTGAGGCCGCTCCTTGAATACTGTGTTCATTTCTGGGCCCCTCACCACAAGAAGGATGTTGAGGCTCTGGAGCAAGTCCAGAGAAGAGCGACGAAGCTGGTGAAGGGGCTGGAGAACAGAACCTATGAGGAGCGGCTGAGAGAGCTGGGGTTGTTTATCCTGGAGAAGAGGAGGCTGAGAGGAGACCTCATTACTCTCTCTACAACTACCTGAAGGGAGGTTGTAGAGAGGAGGGAGCTGGCCTCTTCTCCCAAGTGACAGGGGACAGGACAAGAGGGAATGGCCTCAAGCTCTGCCAGGGGAGATTTAGGCTGGAGATTAGGAGGAAGTTTTTCACAGAAAGGGTCATTGGACATTGGAATAGGCTGCCCAGCGAGGTGGTTGAGTCACCTTCCCTGGAGGTGTTTAAGGCATGGGTGGATGAGGTATTGAGGGACTTGGTTTAGCGTTTGATAGGAATGGTTGGACTAGAAGATCCCATGGGTCCCTTCCAACCTGGTTGTTCTATGATTCTATGGAAAGCATCCTTAAATATTTCCAGCTCACATAGAGCAAGTAATGTGCCAGCTGTTTAGGAAGGGACTTCTAGAAGCACCTGCTTAGGGAATTAAATTGCAGCTAGTCTGAATGTGTTTTACTGTTAACAAAATATTAATTAAACATGCTTTTTCCTGACCACTTAAGATTGACTAGTAAGTAGCCATTATAAACTGTATTAAAGGAGGCCATTTAAACATACCTTTAAGTCATGGTCTTCTTTCCTATATCTCTCTCCTGTAAAAATTCCTCTAATTAAGATTACTGTTTCTTCTTTTGGCAAAGCACAGTTTGTGGAGTAAGTTTCTAGTACTAGATTGTCACAGCTATGAAAACTAGAGTCAAGGTTTCAGATCTGAGAACAGTCTTTGATGCTATATTAGCTGTTGTTTTATTAACTGTAATCAGGATTAAATCTAGTTAGTTGGCAGAAGAAAAATGAATGACAAATAACGGATATGTAAAGATTTCAGATCTTGATGCTCTTGATCCTTTTCCTCCATGTAGATTTCATCAGAATGTAGTCAGTAAAGCCCAAGTGAAGCCCTCTGTTCCTTTTGGAACAGGATTCAAAATGGCGATGGACGTACATGCTCCAGCCCTGCTGGTTTGGTTTTTTTTCTTTTAATTTGCATCAGTGGAATTTGAAACAAAGCTTCTCTCACTCTTGATTTCTCTGTGTTAACGGCATCTAGCTATTTGCTTGTCTAAAGCTGTAGATAGGTATCATAAAAAATTTGCATGCCTCATGAATTAATTGAGTTTATGAGCAATGTGTACCTGAGGCTGTGAATTCTGTTTGATTTAAAAAAACTTATTTTTGCTTTAAAGTCTAACTTGCTCTCCTTGAAGTAAAATTCCAAGAATTTGCTGTGGCACCAAGCATAGAAGATCATTAAACTCCAATTGCTGGCAACCTATCTTCAGGTAAAGGCATGGGTGCTGTCCATCAGTTCTTATTTAATCTTTTGAAAGGAGTTGCATAGGCAGTTGGTCACCTTTGATCCAGCATGCAGATAAGGAAGCTAGAGTAGAGGCAGGTCAAGCTGTAGAGCTATACTCTGGATCTGGGAGTTGCAGATTCACAAGGGTTAACTGTTACATGCTCCAAACTCTTCAGAGATATGAAACAGTTGGACAGGGAATAGTATACAGGTAAGCTTAGGTTGTCTAGATTAATTAATTACTTAGAAATAAAACTAATGTATAATGAGTTTAGAAATACTTCATCAGTCCTGTCTCTTCTGTTTGTGTTACATGTCCTTGAAAATTTGATCTGTAGGATTCACAAAGTGAAGCTTAGAAAAAGACTAGCTTAATCTGTTGAGATTTGGATGGGGGTTATTCAGCATGGGCTCCTCAGAGCTTTCACAGCTGGGCATTGTTGTGGGGTTTTTTTCCCTGTGGAATCACTGATAGAACTTGTGGTTAAAAAAAACCCCAACACCTCAGGCAGAAAAGGCAGGGTTCTCAGGAGAGGAGCAAAATTTGATCCTACTGAAGCTCTGAGAAAAGCAAAATTTATCTTGCCACAAAACAATGCCAGGCACTGTCAAAATTGGTGAACAGGTGGAAATGCGAGTAACACCAGGTGGAAAAGGACTGTGTACTATCGGAAGAGATATTAGGCTAGGTATAGGTCCTAGTGAAATTTCTTATGGACCTGAGCCAAGTGCATCTGTACTGTGCTTCCTCACATGCTTGGTTCCAAAGCTAGCAAAGACAGATGAAACTTGGGCTTGTCTCTGCTGCCACTGTAGATGGATAAGAGCTCAACAGCTTGAAGGTTGAATGAAACACTCAACACTTGAAGGCTGAATGAAAGTTCACTTCCCAGACTGCTGTCTAAGTCGGAGAAAGGACTTTATTAGTTGCCATGTATTTTTGTAAACGGTCTGCAGAATAGCAAAGAACATTGACTTTGGTAGAGGAGAATCTGGAAAAAGACTAGATTTATAGTGGGGAACAAATGAAGTTGTCTCATGATGAGGACTGTCATGCATCTGAATTGCTAAGCAGTCTCAGAAGCATGGGAGGACTGTCGAACATCGAGGCAGGCAGTGGGTTGGGAAGGACTGGGGTTGCTCACAGCTATTAGCAATTGTCACAGTCCACTCATAAGCGGACTCGTGATGGTTCGTTTCATTTCTGATTTCAGAGTGCAAAATAATAACTCAAAGAGAGAGAGAGAGAGAGAGAGAGAGAGAGAGAGAGAGTGAGTCAAGGGAGTCAAATTTCGATCTTGACAGGCACTTTATTAATTATGTCCATAAAGCGACTTATGATAGAAAAAGAGAGAACAAGGAAAGAGATATGGAGAAGAGGGAAGGGAAGGAGGTTCATAGCTACCACCGTGGGTCCACAGATGTCCAGAGTCTCTGGGAGTTCCGGTGCAGAAGGCTTTCCGTTATTTCGGTCTTTCTTGGAGGTGATCCCAGGGTGGAGGGGGTCTTCTGTCTTGGTCTTCCTGTTGCCCCTCTAATTCAGCTGCTCCGGAGCTGTCTTTTATGCCAGTCAATGCACCTGTAACCTGCCTTGCCCGAGAGATAAGGGAGCAAGTACAGGTAGTTAAATACAAAGCATTCATTCTATACCAGTTCTGGCTGAGTTTCTGAGACCAGTTTTCTGAGATCTGCGTTTCTGATTTATACAGTCAAGTTCTGAGGCTAAAAATCAGGAAAAAATGTTGAGACAGAAATCGATCCTTTGACCGACTCTTACACCACCCGGTGGCTCAACATTTATCTTCAGGATCAGTTGTCTTCAGGACGAGTTGTCTTCAGAACCACATGGCAGTAGCACTCAGAGAGAAAAAGAGAGAGAGAGAAGAGACAGAAAGAGAGAGAGAGAGAGAGAGAAAGAAAAGTAAAGAAAAGGGAGGAAAGATTTTTACATTATTACAAGCAGTTCTCAAGCACTCACAACCTTTGCCAATATAAGTTATTACAGTTTTAGGGCCAACTTCAGGGCGAACTTCAAAATGGCAAACTTTTTAGTCAGTGTCTAGGCAAAAATCTTGTGTTCTGATGGTGTTACTTACACAAATGAATCCTAGTTCTTCCCGCACAATACAGGAATCCAGGTCCACTGTTTGCCATTTATCATTCACCTTTTGGACCCATGCTCTATGCACAAAAGGATAAAGTACAGTTCCATTGTGATTCAAGCCTAGAGCTAAAACAGGATAAAGCAAAGATACTGAAGCATTGTGAATGGTTAATACATAAGCTGTGACAGTGTTCTTAATAGGATCATAGGTAAAAGTTACCAACTTCCACCAAGATTGGAGGTTCTTTTCAAAATCATTAGCATTATCCCAAATTATTTTTCGGATTTCTGTAGGAAAAATACTTTCTTCACCTTCTCTAATGATTGATGCTGCCACTGATTGCATCCACAATTGAGCCTGGATGCAACTGAGAGCCAAAGAAATATTACTTTGAACTGTACCAAATGCATCTAGAATTAGTTCATGATCTTTTATGTTCATTTTTTCCCATTCTGGTAACACGTTGGACAGCAGCCACTGATGCGTTCCCAAAGCCAAAAGGGAAGATTGTAAAGGCTGTTGTATTTTTACCAAATCAAAAGTTGTAGCAGCTAATTTGTTCAATAATACTTCTGAATCAATGCTATTCAGAACCCCCAATCCGGTTCCCAAAATGCCAGTTAGGTCTCTCAATATTCGTTTCCGAGAAGATCTACGTAACCAGGTGGTCCATCCCTCATAAGAGGTGTGTAAGAAGGGAGAACAGGCAGGTTGAATTTCTGAAACATTATTTTGCATCAACAATTCAACCCTTTTAAGAGACCATTCTGGTTTAAATAACATTTGTTGTTGACCAGTGTTTCCAATTACAAATGGTCCAACCTCATAAATCATTGGTTGGAGTTTTGATTTGGGAGGAACCGTAGGTGTTAAAACTTCTATCATTATTTTTCCCCAATGTTTGGTGTTATTTTTTCCACACATGACCTTATGAGAAGAATTTACTGCGGTAAAATTTAACCCACAATCCACATTTTGGGTTATGCATGGTTGAATAAGACCATGTGGTCCAATACTATAGCTGTTTGCTGGCTCAATGAGGGATTTAGACATTAATCAACATCTTATGTAAATGTCATCACCTTGAGTAATGACAAAAGGAGAAACTGTTTCCTTGTCATTTAAAATGAGAGAAGTGTCTCTGCCTTGGTGTGTGAGTATCACAACAAGTTTTGGTTTAGTTACAACATTCATTCTGAATTTGTGAATTAAATCTAATAGTTTTGGTTTAGTTTTTGGGTCAGCTCTTCAACCACATATCACAGAGACAGAATTAACCATAGGAAAATTGAGCCAGCAATCACCTTGTTCTTTTTTGCAAGATTTGGTAACTCAGGTCCAAAGAATTGTTATTGCCAGTAAATTTCTGGTGGCAACACAAAGTAAAAGTATTTTGCTTAATACATTTCCAACTCTTCGTGGGACATATTTCTTTTGAAAAGCCTGGGTGAATTTTGGATGTCAAATTAAAATCTAAAAAATTGCCAACGAGAACCAAGTTCTACTTTTCTATACCCCACTTGAATCTTTTCACAAGAGATGTATTACAGAAAAGTATGAACAACCCAGTCAAAATTTTGTAAGCCATTTTCAGATTTAGGCCTTCAATTTTTATTTATGTTACTTCTATAAAAATTTTTCAATGTCCCACGGGGTTCTCCTGCAAAAATAAAAAATAAAACTTGCCCTTTTCAGGCAAAGAGGAGTTAAAATGATGGTATTATCCAGCAGGTAAGCCGACCACTAAATCCTTAGGAATTCCTTTTTTACGCCCTAAACGCCACCAATTAAATCCAGGCAAAATGGGTTCAGATCGTGGCTGTTCTTCAGCAACATCTGCAGTTTTACTGGGATGGGGTAGTGCATTTTTAACTCTTATTTCTGCTACTTCCCCCATATCCAGACTTTAGGGCTAGAAAAAGTTCTGTTGCCTGGTGCAGCTGGTGTAGAAAAGTCAGAGGAATTAATGTAAGAGTTCGTGCTGTTACTGCCTGCACTGCTGCTATTGTCACCTCTGTGCAGAAAAGCCTCCAGCCTCTCCACGGGACCCACAGACGCTCTAGTTCTCTGGATATTTATCCCTGTGGGTTTAAGTGATACGGGGAGTCCCCTTATCAGGGGAGTCATGATTTCTGGGTAAACAGGCAACATCATTGGTGATTCACATCCAGTAATTAATTTTTTCTCGTGTATCATTTGCAGGCAAGCAACTTTGTGTATGCTTTCTAGTAATTGGTCTGCTGTGCCGGTAATTGCCAAGGGATCACCCCTATCCAGAGGGTTTAACCCTCCAGCCCAATAAGCGGCACACTGAGTTAAGGACCATAGGGCCCGGCGATCACCTGTTGTTAAGAAAACTCCATGGCCCCAATAACCCTCAGCCTCCTTTTCACTCAACTGAATTTGATCACCACCAGTTAAAGATACACACCACACATATTCTGTTTCAGATTCTTTGATAAGACACCCATTCTCCTTTTTTAACTTTGCCAATTCAGTGGTAGAATAGGGCATTTCCTTGGTGCATATGTGGGATTCTGTATCCTCTTCATTAATATAAGAATATTCAGTTTTGATTAAGGGCCTTAAATGAGGGGGATTTTTATCAAGTTTTCTTATTTCTTCCAATTCCTTCTGTGGATACATCGGGTTAATTTGACAGATAACTTTTTCCTCGGATCCCGATGATACTATATCCTGTGAACTAGTGTTCTGTGAATTAGTGGTACCAATAATACAATTTACTTCAAGAACAATTTTTAATGAATGATTTTCTTTTTCTTTTAATTCTTTTTCCTTTTTCTCCAATTCTTTTTCCAGATTGGAAATTGTCATTTGGTGACAGTGCACAAGGCTTTCTAAGGTCTCTATTTCCTTTTTTCTGGTTGGAGATTGTCTTTTGGTGACTGTGCACTAGGTTTTCTAAAGATTCTCTGATTTTTCCTTCACTACTGTGTTGCCTATGATGGTCGTTAATGGCTGCAACCAAGCTGGCACCCAAAACAGCACAGGCTATCGCCTTATTTTTTTCCGACCGGAAAAACTTAACCTTGGCCTCATTTTGGAGTAAAGAAATTCGGTCTATTACACTCTGCAGATCTTTCCAATTCTCTCGAGCCCAGTTTTCCCCAATAGGAGAAGGTTGAGCACCACATTTAGCCAAGAATGCGAAAAATGTATCTCGATCTTTACCTAACTGGGAGCCTCCATTCTCCTGTTGTCCTGTCATCTTTGCCTCACCCAAAGATTTGAAGAAAGAAATGGAAAGAAACAAGAAGAAACAATAAACTCAAAAAATCACTTGAGAAAGTAACTCACAAGTGGGGTGAGTGTCCCACACTTCCTCAAGGGTTTCTCATGACTTTCAATCACTCGAGGAAGTAACTCACAAGCAGGGTGAGTGTGCCTGTTCTTCCTCGAGGGGTGTTACCAAGTCAAAATTAAACTCCCCTTTTTGCACTCTAAAATCCTGTCCGTGACACCAATTTAATGTCACGGTCCACTCGTAAGCGGACTCGTGATGGTTCGTTTCATTTCTGATTTCAGAGTGCAAAATAATAACTCAAAGAGAGAGAGAGAGAGAGAGAGAGAGAGAGAGAGAGTGTCAAGGGAGTCAAATTTCGATCTTGACAGGCACTTTATTAATTATGTCCATAAAGCGACTTATGATAGAAAAAGAGAGAACAAGGAAAGAGATATGGAGAAGAGGGAAGGGAAGGAGGTTCATAGCTACCACCGTGGGTCCACAGATGTCCAGAGTCTCTGGGAGTTCCGGTGCAGAAGGCTTTCCGTTATTTCGGTCTTTCTTGGAGGTGATCCCAGGGTGGAGGGGGTCTTCTGTCTTGGTCTTCCTGTTGCCCCTCTAATTCAGCTGCTCTGGAGCTGTCTTTTATGCCAGTCAATGCACCTGTAACCTGCCTTGCCTGTGAGATAAGTACAGGTAGTTAGGTACAAAGCATTCATTCTATACCAGTTCTGGCTGAGTTTCTGAGACTAGTTTTCTGAGATCTGCATTTCTGATTTATACAGCCAAGTTCTGAGGCTAAAAATGAGGAAAAATGTTGAGACAGAAATCGATCCTTTGACCAACTCTTACAGCAATGCTGCTGATAGTGCTGATGTGAGGAAAAGTATCTTCATAATGTACTCAGACTTTGAGGTTTGTGTAGTGCATGATATTAAAATGGGCAAGGAGCAAGGGATGAGAAATACTGAGGTTTAGTAGAACAGGAAATGTGGTGGAGCTGAAAAAATGCTCAGCTTCAGCAGTGATATGCGATCACAAAAAGCACCCTTACCAGTTATCTGAATGCTCTTGATATGTATCTGCTAGTTAAAGATCATAAAACTAGTTTTCCTTTTATTAATGGAAATTGGTTGAGGGGAGCACAAATCTAGTTTTGCATCTCTATTACTGTCAAAGCTAAGGCTCAACATAGTCCCTTGAGGAGCAACTTGTGCTCAAGACTGAAAAACTGACACAACTTGTCCTGCAGCCTGGCATTGAATGGAAGAGTTTGTTACCTGATCACAAGGAGCAGCAGTCTTGCAAATAAAATGCTAATAAAAAGCTCACAACCTCTGTGGGAAAAGGTTTACTGTAGTATCTAAATGAATTTTTACTCTAGAGAAAAGAATTTTGCTTTTTCTTTGATGAGAATACTTGAACAATCCTTGGGAGTGTTCAAGTGCTCCTAAGCACTAAGCTCCTGTGAAGTGTAGGTGTGTTGTTGTGGGTTTTTTGGAAGGAGGGAATTTTTATTTTTTTTTTGGGGGGGGGATTTAGCAGAGAGTCTGGATTACTGGAACTGCAAGACTTCTTTGTCTCCTGATTTCATTCTAAAAACAAATCCAAAGTTAGTGGATTTTTGCATGACAAACAGCAGCAGTGCTTGTTAAATGTGGAGAAAACGCTTCTCTTCTGAGACCCTCAAGAAGAATATTAAAGAGGATTTTTTTTTTCCCAAAGTTCCTATTTGCCAGTAGCAGGAAGACATATTAGAAAGAGTGATGAAAAAAATAGAATCCAAGTTATCTACTTAACAAAGGGGAGAGTTAGGAAAAGGATTAGTATGCAAGTAACAGTCTAAATACTTTGTCTTTGGATTGAGAGCACTGGCTTGAAACTTGCCTGGTTGATGGACCAAAGCCTAATTGAAGTTAAGCTTGAAGGGGCTTAATTACAAGTGTAGGACACTTGATCACAAATGTGTATTTTATTTTTAGTTTGCTGTGTCAAGATATGCCATTGTTTTGTGTAGTTTTAGTTAGCTGACAAACAGTATAGCAAAGGTGTCCTGTCTCCAGTGAAGATACTTGAAATAGGTCAGCCATCAGTTGAATTATTAATTTTGTGTGATGTAAGAAATGAACGTAGTGCATCTGGGAAGGCAGTTCTGATCCTAGTACCATTCCGAGGGCACCAGCTAAAGCTCACTAGTTTCATTTCATGTGTGTGTTCACAAGTACCCTCTAGGACTTCATTTCTCATCATCTAGTTGAAAAAAAGGGGACTAACAGGAGGCCTTGCTGCTGCTGTAGTAATACCATAATTGCATGATAATGGCCATAATTTCTGTGTTCAACTGTCAGTAGAGCTGTGGCCAGTTTACATGAGCAGGCACTATTTGGAGTCAAAACCTTGAGCATCATCTTTGTTAGGAAACTGAAAGGTTACTGTAAAGTCGTGGGGATCTGTTTGTACCCAGTGCTACCCCAACTTTCTTTGAGAGCCAAGGCACTTAAATGAGCAGAAAGAATGATTTATCATGACACTGGGAAGATGATCAGGATTTTGGGAACCTGAATTTCTGACTGAAGGTCAGCAAAGATGCTTCTCCTCCTGTCTTCCCCCGACCTCAGGTTTTTGGTGCTGTCAAAGTATCTGGGTATGTTTAGGGCTGCTAATTAGCACTGCAGTAGGTAGCACTGGCCATACTAAATGTAACTCAGGACTGTTACTTCCAGCTGGCTGGCTATCAAAATAAAGACAGCTGGCCAGGGATTAACTTGACTTTTGACTATGATTAAGATGCTGGCTTGAGGAGCTCCAGTCTGCTTGCAGAGGCTGCTGGTAGGCTAAATTTACTAGGACGCCATCAAAAGCCAGTTTAATCAGTTAGCTAGGTACTGAAATGCATTTGTATTTCTTTACTATTAGGCCCAATCATAGAAAGAAGTATAGTTAAGAGAAGATGTAGCTGCATTAAAATAAGGGGAGAGCATAGAAGTATTGGTGATTCAGATTATTTGAATTGTATTATTCATAGAATCATAGAACAACCAGGTTGGAAGAGACCCACTGGATCATTGAGTTCAACCATTCCTATCAATCATTAAACCATGCCCCTCAGCACCTTGTCCACCCATGCCTTAAACACATCCAGGGAAGGTGACTCAACCACCTCCCTGGGCAGCCTGTTCCAATGCCAAATGACCCTTTCAGTGAATTGTTTTTTTCCTAATGTCTAGCCTAAATTTCCCCTGGTGGAGCTTGAGGCCATTCCCTCTTGTCCTGTCCCCTGTCACTTGGGAGAAGAGGCCAGCTCCCTCCTCTCTACAATCTCCTTTCAGGTAGTTATAGAGAGTAATGACGTCTCCTCTCAGCCTCCTCTGCTCCAGGCTAAACACTCAGCCGTTCCTCATAAATCCTGTTCTCCAGCCCCTTCACCAGCTTTGTTTCTCTTCTCTGGACTCGCTCCAGAGCCTCAACATCCTTCTTGTGGTGAGGGGCCCAGAAATGAACACAGAATTCAAGGAGTGGTCTCACCAGTGCTGAGTACAGAGGGAGAATAACCTCCCTGGACCTGCTGGTCACGCCGTTTCTGACACAGGCCAAGATGCCATTGGCCTTCTTGGCCCCCTGGACACACTGCTGGCTCACGTTCAGTCGGCTGTCAACCAACACCCCCCCCGGTCCTCCTCCAGGCAGCTTTCTAGACAGACCTCTCCTAATCTGTAGCTTTGCATAGGGTTGTTGTGCCCAAAGTGCAGGACCTGGCATTTGGCCATGTTGAACCTCATGGCACTGGACTCAGCCCAGCAGTCCAGCCTGTTCAGATCCCTTTGCAGAGCCTCCCTACCCTCCAGCAGATCGACACTTCCACTCAGCTTCGTGTCATCTGCAAACTTGCTAAAGGAGCATTCAGTGCCTTCATCCAGGTCATTGATGAAGACATTGAACAGGGCTGGACCCAGCACTGAGCCCTGGGGAACCCCACTTGTCACTGGCCTCCAGCTGGATTTAACTACATTTCCCACCACTCTCTGGGCCCGGTCATCCAAACAGTTTTCCACCCAGGAGAGCGTGCGCCTGTCCAGGCCAGAGGCTGACAGTTTCTCAAGCAGAATGCTTTGAGAAACTGTGTCAAAGTCTTTGCTGAAGTCCAGGAAAACCACATCCACAGACTTTCCCTCGTCCAGTAGGCGGGTCACTTTGTCATAGACGGCGATCAGGTTAGTTTGGCAGGACCTGCCTTTTGTGAACCCATGTTGGCTGGGCCTGATCACCCGGTTCTCTTGCATGTGCTTCATGATAGCACTCAAGATCACCTGTTCCATGACTTTCCCTGGCACTGAGGTCAGACTGATTGGCCTGTAGTTCCCTGGATCCTCCCTGCGACCCTTCTTGTAGATGGGCACTACATCAGCCAGCCTCCAGTCCAGAGGTACCTCCCCAGTCTTCTAGGACTGTTGACTCCGCTGCTGGATGAGGGAAAGACTGTGGATGTGGTCTTTCTGGACTTCAGTAAAGCCTTTGACACAGTTTCTCACAGCATTCTGCTACGGAAACTGTCAGCCTCTGGCCTGGATAGACGCGCACTCTCCTGGGTAGAAAACTGGCTGGATGGCCAGATGGGAAGAGAGACGGATCATCAGTGGGTGGACAAGGTATGTGACTTGGGGATATGGATACTTGGTAATTGGAAAGAGGGGATGAGTCTGTAATTCGTGTATGGGACACGCGATGACGAGGAGCTAGAATGCTCGGCCCTGAGAATTGGTGGGCCCAAATGGACGCGTAGTGAGGAAGGTTGTGGGGAGGGATTCCCTATACCTTGCCAAGACCTTGTAAGGCGTCCAAGGCTGGGGATAGCTATCAAAAAAAAAAAAAAAAAACACACCAACAAAAAAACCCAAAAAACCCAACATCGCATATCAAGTGTTATATGTGCCCGGTACCATGTGTGGTTTAGATATCCATAACATCAGAAATTGTGGATCCAATTTGACTGATCGTAACTAATACTGTGTGAGTTGGGCTGGCCCTGAAACGAATGGCTGTGTGTTTGAGATGCAACATTGCTGCAAAGCGAGTGAGGAGTTCCGATTGTTGTGTGTTGTTAATTTGTTCTGTGTTTCATGAATTTTTAATGTATGATAGAGTGCTGGAGTTTCGCAAGAATTTAAAACTTTGGATACTGGTGGGGAGAGAAGCGGGTATGCTGGGGTGAGTTCAAGTAGCCGACCTGTGCCACCAAGGAGTTGCAAGTACTATGCAGGTAAAACTAGGCAGGGCAGCTTGCTCACTCTGAAAATATCTAGCAAAAGGGAAAAGAGAAAAAAAATGGAAAAACCCAGCCTTGCGGCTGTGTGTGTATACGGATGCCCCCACTTCTGCTTCTTTGCTGAGTCCGCGGGAGTTAAACATGTTATCTCTGTAGGAAGATACTGGGTTATGAGCAGTTCTATTCGCATAAGAATAATGAGCAAACTGGCTATTATAGGGATTCCTAAACAGGCTTTGTTAAGAGATGGGAGAAATTATCCTTAAAATTTTAAGAGTGCCAACTATTGATTCATCAAAAATTTGTTGTGTGATTATTTCTGCAGACAGTTTTATTTTGTATAATTGGGGAACAATACATTCAGGTTTGGTACACATGTGCGTATATTATGTTTATCAGTAATGTATGAAAGGTTGAACTACTGCCTAATTGGCAAGGCCAAAACTTAATGTAATTTAACAGAAAGTATGATCAGTAGTGCAAAAGAAAGTTTGATTCCAGAAATCCAGGACCTTGAGGGGAAAGACCGGGAACAGGTTAAAAGAACAGTGTAAAGAAAGGTTTTAGTGAAAACTGAGAAAGGAGGAGGTGAAAGTAAGGAAAAGGCAAACTAAAGAAACTAAAAATGGAAAACAAAAAGAGCTCTCTGGGGTGTGTATTAACACATTGGAAGCATGTTGTTTGGAACTGGGAACACTGAAAACACAAAGACCCTTATTAAATATTGTAATCAGTGGTGGCTGCTTTACAAATTTGATGATGGGGCAAAATGGTCACTTAATTAGACAATAGATTATAACACCATCTTACAATTAATATTGATTTTGAGGAGAGGAGGAAAGTCAGATGAAGTGTCTTACGAGGATATGTTTTTAACCCTCCATAACAATCTGGAGTGATAAAGGAACTGTGGAATTGTGGCCACTCCCAACAGGAGCCTCTGGCACTTGCCCTTGAGCGAGAAAATAACAAGGAATCTGGAGGTAAACTGAGGCAATTGTTGTTCAGTGTGCAGCATTGGACAAAAGTGCACAAAGTTAAACAAAACTCACCAGGCACCAGAACAGGATCTAACTGATCTTTTTAAGCCTCCTCCTCAATCACAGGAATGAGATGCTGACTCAGAAAGGACCCCCTCCACTCCTCTGGATAGCCCTGTATCCTTCCACATCAGTAAAAGTCTGCTCCAACAGTCCTGCAGGCAGCTCTCTGGGAGGCAGGAGGACGTGATGGAGAGACAATGCTAATCAAGGTACCTTTTCTGCTGTTAATTTAGAAGCATGGAAAGGGTCGTCCGAGAGTACCAGAATGATCTGGTAAGTGCAGCCAAATATTTTCAGTTCATTATAAGACAGCACAACCCCGATAGGGGTGATCTACCATTATTATTGGACTGTTTGACAGAGACTGAGAAACAATTAAACAGTCTTAAAGACTGTGGGGGATTTGGACAAAGATTATTATAAATGAGAAGGGGTGAACATTAAAGGTTATTTCCCTCTTCAAGACCCAAAGTGGGATACAAACAGGAATGCACATAAAGAAAGGCTGCAAGCATATCAGGGGTGGATAGAAGGGATGGAGAGAGCCATTCCCCAAACAATAAATGTGTTGGTATTATACGCAGTTAAGCAAGGTCCTTCTGAGTCTCCATCTGAATTCCTGGATTGATTAAGGGACGCAATGTCCCACAGCACACCGCTGGATCTTGGGTCGGAGGTAGGAATACAACAACTAGTCTCTTTGTTCTTGGGTCACTCAGCAGGGGATATCAAGCATAAATTTCAAAAGCTGTGTTCCATAGGAGATAGGAACCTGCAAGTATTGTTGAATGAGGCGAAAAAAAAATGAAAGAGAGAGGAGCAATCAGAAAGCACAGATAGTGGCCCATGTGAAGGAGGATTGATGGAGATCTAGGAAATCCACCCTAGCAGATTGTCTGGTTATAATGAATCTAGGGAAAGAGTAAAGTAAGGTAGAAGTTTAATTGATGCCAGGACGACACATTCAGTTTCAAACCAAGCTTTGATACCCCTGGGAAATGACTACAGGATGGTAAAGGGAGCAACTGGCCAAAGAGAAAAAGCCTATTTTGCAAACTTTTGAAATACAAATTGGGGAAACAATGGGGTATACACCAATTCCTGCACATGCCCCACTTCCCCGAAGGCACTCTTGGGGAGAGATTTACTAGAACAATTAGGGACTGGGATTAAATTTGTAATAGGAGACATTACTCTGGAGGTGAATTATCAACAATACATACAAATAATGACCTTATCTCTAACTAGTGTGCCCACAGGAGGAAAGGTCGATAAGGAAATTATGAACTAGGTATATCCTGGGGTATGGGCCACTGATATGCCCAGAAAAGCAAAGAATGCTCCACCTGTTGAGGTCAAATCAAAGAAGGGCGGCAGCCGGTAAGAATTAAATAAAATGCCCTGAAGAGAGAAGACAGGGACAAAATTCAGCCAATACCTGTCTGTAAGCCTGATGGATCATATCAAGTAGTCCAGGACTTATGAGCTGTAAATAAAATAATGAAGACCTCTATCCAGTGGTGGCAAATCCATATACTCTATTGACTGTATTGACACCTGAACTAACTTAGTTTACCATTTTAGACCTGAAGGCTGCCTTCTTTTGCCTCCCTCTCCACGAAGCCAGCCAGAAAATATTTGCATTTGAAGGGGAGAATCTCAAAAGCAGATGCAGAAATCAGCTTACTTGGACTGCAGAGTTCAAAACAGTCCTACTATATCTGGCAATCAACTTGCAAAAGATCTGGAGTCCTGAAAAGTCCCGTCTGAGGAAGAAAAACTGTTACAGTATGTGAATGATATCCTGATTGCCACCAGGACAAGGGATGCTAGCATGACCTGGACGGTGAGTTTATGGAATTTTCTAGGACTCCAGGGATATCGGGAATCCAAAAAGAAGGCCCAGATAATGCAGCACAAGATGATTTACTTGGGCTACAAAGTCAGTTCTGGACAGAGGACTTTGGGACAAACCCGAAAAGAGGCAATATGCAAACTCCGAGACTGCAAACAGTGAGAGAGTTACAAATTTTCCTGGGAATGACTGGGAGGTGCTGACTGTGGATGGACTGCTTGTTAAACTCCCATACACACTAACAACCACTGAACAGAAACACCTTCAAAGGAATAAAGAAGCTATACAGGCCTCTGAACTACTGAAAAAGGCCCTGATGTCAGCTCCAGCCTTGAGACTCCCAGATGTGAGTAAGCTATCTTTTTTTTCTCCTCTAATATTTGCACAGGATCCGGGCCATATCACCAAGCAGTTCCATACTTTTCCAAACAATCGGCTGCAACTGCAAAAGGTTGGCCTGGATGCCTGCGAGTGGTTACAGCCATAATACTAGATATCCAGGAAGCTCGAAAATTCACCTTGGGCCAGAGAATGATTATGTTGGTGTCCCATAAAATGTCTGCTGTACTGGAAGTGAAAGGTGGACGCTGGCGTTTCCTACAAAGGTTCTTGAGATACCAGACTGCAATGGTAGAAGGAGAGGAGAGGGGAGAGGAGAGGAGAGGAGGGGAGGGGAGGGGAGGGGAGGAAGCAGCTGAATATTTCTTATCTTTATGCTAAGTTATTGTAGAAATACAACATTCCTGCCCTGTTCCTCTCTCTTTCAGACAGCACAAATGTACTGCTAATGAAACGCTTTCTCACACTCTTATGTATTTGAGATAACACTGTCCGTCTCTATTGATGATAGCAATATTTAAAGTTACAGACTGAACAGTGCACACAGGGTCTCTTCCAACCTGGTGATTCTATGATTCTAAGAATGTGAGTTGCTGTCCCTAAAGAATAGCCATGAACAGGTCAAAAGCTTATGGGTGAGAATAAAAGATCGAGGCAACAAAAGGAACTTTGTGGTTTGTGTCTACTACAGGCCACCTGATCAAGGGGAGCCTACTGATGACATCTTCTTCCTCCAGTGAAATGACATGGCCTCATCGACAGACCTGAAATGATATAGGTGACCCATGGATGGTTCGTATTTATGATACAACATGTGTAATATTTCAAAACTTTGCGAAGTGGAATATTATGAGGGGGGAATATTTTGATTTAAGCTAAAGTACAATTAAGTTTCATGTAAGCAGTTGTGGTCTTTTTGAAAGTTAGACAGAATGTCCCTCTGATAGAATGTTTTCTTTAAAATGAATTTTTCCAGACATTGTTTATTCCTTGAAGACGATAATGCCTTGTGTGAAGTAGGATTTATGCTGAACAGATGGATCTTCTTCTGTAATCACCTCTGTTTGCAGTATTTTCTGTCTTAAAGTCAAGATCAAGCAGAGAGCTGGAGCCAGCTCCAAATTAGCAAGAGTTTTGACTGTTGCAAAGTTTCCTAATGTTAAAATTAGATCTTGGAAAGTAATAGAATATGCATAAGATTTTTGATATGCATGGGTCTTTTTGAGTGGATAGAGTTTCCAGAGAGAAGGCTCAGGTGCTGCAAAGAACTGTAACTTGGATTTCAGATACAACGACAGCAACAACTGGGAATGGAAAGAAAAGAAACTATTTGCCAACTACCCCAAACAGTTCGTGAGTTAAGAACTTTTCTCGGGATGGTGGAATGGTGGTGGCTCTGGATTTCAAAATGTGGACTGTTAGTAAAACCTTTGTATGAGGAATTGAAGACATCTACCCCCTGAGCACCTGGATTGGACTGATAACATCAGGGCAGACTACAAATATTTATAGAATCATAGAATCGGATCATCGAGTCCAACCATTCCTATCAAACACTAAACCATGCCCCTCAGGATCTCATCTACCCATGCCTTAAACACCTCCAGGGAAGGTGAATCAACCACCTCCATGGACAGCCTGTTCCAATGCCCAGTGACCCTTTCTGTGAAAAACTTCCTCCTAATCTCTAGCCTAAATCTCCCCTGGCAGTGCTTGAGGCCATTCCCTCTTGTCCTGTCCCCTGTCACTTGGGAGAAGAGGCCAGCTCCCTCCTCTCTACAACCTCCTTTCAGGTAGTTGTAGAGAGCAATGAGGTCTCCTCTCAGCCTCCTCTTCTCCAGGCTAAACACCCCCAGCTCTCTCAGCCGCTCCTCATAGGGTCTGTTCTCCAGCCCCTTCACCAGCCTTGTTGCTCTTCTCTGGACACGCTCCAGAGCCTCAACATTCTTCTTGTGGTGAGGGGCCCAGAAATGAATACAGTATTCAAGGAGCGGCCTCACCAGTGCTGAGTACAGAGGGAGAATAACCTCCCTGGACCTGCTGGTCACACCGTTTCTGATACAAGCCAGGATGCCATCGGCCTTCTTGGCCACCTGGGCACACTGCTGGCTCATGTTCAGTCAGCTGTCAACCAACACCCCCAGGTCCTCCTCGTCCTGACAGCTTTCTAGACAGACTTCTCCCAGTCTGTAGCTCTGCATAGGGTTGTTGTGCCCCAAGTGCAGGACCTGGCATTTGGCCGTGTTAAACCTCATGCCGTTGGACACTGCCCAGCGGTCCAGCCTGTTTAGGTCCCTTTGCAGAGCCTCCCTACCCTCCAGCAGATCGACACTCCCACACAGCTTAGTGCCATCCACAAACTTGCTAAGGGTACCCTCAATGCCTTCATCCAGGTCATTGATGAAGACATTGAACAGGGCTGGACCCAGCACTGAGCCCTGGGGAACACCACTTACGACTGGCCTCCAGCTGGATTTAACACCATTTACTACCACTCTCTGGGCCCGGCCATCCAACCAGTTTTCCACCCAGGAGAGTGTGCGCCTGTCCAGGCCAGAGGTTGACAGTTTCCGTAGCAGAATGCTTTGAGAAACTGTGTCAAAGGCTTTACCGAAGTCCAGGAAGACCACATCCACAGCCTTTCCCTCATCCAGCAGCCAAGTCACTTTGTCATAGAAGGAGATCAGGTTAGTTTGGCAAGACCTGCCTTTTGTGAATGCATGTTGACTGGGCCTGATCACCTGGTTCTCTTGCATGTGCTTCATGATAGCATTCAAGATCACCTGTTCCATGACTCTCCCTGGCACTGAGGTCAGACTGACTGGTCTGTAGTTCCCCGGATCCTCCCTGCGACCCCTCTTGTAAATGGGCACTATATCAGCCAGCCTCCAGTCCAGTGGAACCTCTCCAGTTTTCCAGGACTGATGGAAGATGATGGAAAGGGGTTTGGCCAATACATCCGCCAGCTCCCTCAATACCCTAGGGTGAATCCCGTCTGGCCCCATAGACTTGTGGGTGTCCAGTTGGGCAAGCAAGGCTCTGATCACCTCCTCCTGGACCATGGGAGCCTCATATTGCTCCTCTAGTTTTGGGGTTTCTACACAGAGGGAACAGTTTCCTTTACAATTAAAGACTGAGGCAAAGAAGGCATTAAGTACCTCAGCCTTCTCCTCATCCCCTGTCACTGTTGTTCCCTCTGTGTCCAAAAGGGACTGTATGGTCTCCCTAATTCTCCTTTTATATATCTACAGAATGATTTTTTATTATCTTTTGCAGAGTTTACTAACCTGATTTGTAGTTCAGCATTAGCCCCTCTCATTTTTTCCCTACACAACCTCACTTCCCTCCTGTAGTCCACCCAAGAGGTCTGTCCCCTCTTAAAGAGCCTATAAATATTCCTCTTGTTCCTAATGTCACTCAAGATCTCTCTTCTCAACCAAGCTGTTTTTTTCCCCTGCCGGCTTTTTTTCCGGAACATGGGGATGGCTTTCTCCTGAGCTGCTAGGATCTCCTTTTTGAAGAGCTCCCAGCCCTCATGGGCTCCCTTGCCCTCAAGTACTGTCTCCCAGGAGACTTTGCCAACCAGCCTTCTAAAGAGTTTAAAGTCTACCCTCTGGAAATTTAATGCAACTGTCCTACTAACTACCCTCTTCACTTCTCCTAGAACACAAAACCCTATCATCTCATCATCACTTAGTCCTAGGCGTCCCCCTACTGCCACATCCCCAACAAGGCCTTCTTTATTCACAAACAGCAAGTCCAGGAGGGCACCTTCCCTCGTTGCTTCATTCACCAGCTGCGCAAGGAAGTTGTCTTCCACACACTCCAGGAACCTCCTAGACTGCTTCTTTTCTGCTTTATTGTACTCCCAGCAGATATCAGGGAGATTGAAGTCTCCCATACGTGGCATTGATTTGGAGATTAACCCCAGCTGTTTATAGAAGAGCTCATCAGGTGCTTCTCCTTGGCTGGGTGGCCTGTAACAGACTCCCATCACAAAATCTCCCTTCTTATGGGCTCCTCTGATTTTAACCCACAGGCACTCAATCTCCTCATCACCACAATCCATCTCAATAGTGTCCAAGTCCTCCCTTACAAAGAGGGCTACTCCGCCTCCTCTCCTACCCTTCCTATCCCTCCTGAAGAGTTTGTACCCCACCATAGCTTTACTCCAGTTATATGAGTCATCCCACCACGTTTCCTTGATGGCAACGACATCATAGGCTCCTTGCCCTACGACAGCTTCCAGCTCTTCCATCTTACTCCCCATGCTGCGTGCATTGGTGTAAATGCACTTCAGCTGAGTAGCCAAGCCTTCAGCCCTCTTCGAGGGAACAGTGTTTGTTCCCAATTGCCTGGTCACTGGAGTAGCTTGCACCAGAGTACCTGTATCTCCTTTACTGCTCCAGGGTGCACTCTCCCCCACTTCCTGTGCGGTGATGTGTAGGTGGTCCTCACCCGCACACCCTCTCCTAATCTCTAGTTCCCCACATCCAGGCACGCTCTTGCCTAGCCTTGACTCAATCCCCTCCCCCTCCACATCTATTTTAAAGCTCGATTTATGAGCTTAGCTAAGTTTTTAGCAAGGGCCTTAGCCCTTTGAAACTGGCTTTAATGAAAGCTCCAGCACTCGGGCTTCCAGACTTATCAAAATATATTGATGAGAGGCGTGGGACAGTCCTGGGAGTGCTATCACAATTTCTTGGTAGAGCAGAGACGCACAGTGGCCTGTCTCTTAAAGCAACTGGATAATGTCAGCCAAGGATGGCCGGGCTGCCTGAAAGCAGTTGCTGCCACAGTAGTATTGATCCAGGAAGCTTGCAGATTTACAATGGGTCAGAAGATGACAGTATGTGTACCACACATGGTCATCACTGTCCTGGAACAAAAAGAGGACACCGTCTCTCTCCTAGTTGAATGTTAAAGTAGCAGGTGCTATTATTAGAGCCAGATGATGTCCTCCTTAGGACCACCTCAGTTGTTAAACCAGCAGTGTTTCTTTCTACTGACCATGTGGAAGGGACTCCTGAGTACGATTGTTTGTAGATGACTGAAGAAGTATATTCCAGCCACTCGAACCTTAAAGATCAACCATTTGAGAATCCAAATTGGTAATTATTTATGGACAGTAGCAGTTTTGTGTGAGGAGGAAAAAGGTTGTTGAGGTATGCAGTTATCACAATAAGCTCTGTAGTGGAAGCTCGTGCTTTGCCATTAACAACCTCTGCTCAGAAAGCAGTGAGTGGCAGTGAGTGAAAGAGTGGCTCTAACCAGGGTCTTGGAATTCAGTCAAGACAAGCGAGTCAATGTATAGACAGATTCTAAACATGCCTTTGGCATTGTGCATGTCCATGGAACCCTGTGGAAAGAGTCGGGGCGTTTAACAGCATAAGGAACTGGAACTGAGCATAAAGAACAAATTCAAAATTACTTGCTGGTATTCAGGAACCTACAGAAGTGGCTGTTAGGCATTGTAAGGCATTACAATTGCGAGAAGCAGCTCTTAGATAGTATAAGGACCTTAGACTGATTAAGGCATTGCAGGCAAAAGAACAAATTTGTGGGTGGTTTGTCACACCCACTGGGCAGGTGGTAATTCTTGCATTTCTTTTAAGGGAATTGGCCAAAAGGGGACATGATAAAGTACATTGGGGAACAGAGACTTTCTTAAAACATTTGAAGAAAATAGTTATAGGAAGGGCCATGACAGAAATTGTTCATTCATTTATGGAAAATGTGGGGTATGCCAAAGAAACTATCCCAGTACCAATCATTGAGTAATATTTGGAAATATTAAGGAAGAAAATTCCCCTGAAGATTCCTGGCAAATAGATTTTGCTGAATTATCCCAAAGAAGGATACAGATATATTCTAGTTTTAGTAGATACCTTTTTTGAATTGGCCAGAGGATTCCCGATTCACACCAATAGAACCATAGAATCATAGAATAGTTTGAGTTGGAAGGGACCTTAAAGATCATTTAGTTCCAACCCCCTGCAATGGGCAGGGACATGTCCCACTAGATCAGGCTGCCCAAGGCCCCATTCAACCTGGCCTTGAACACCTCCAGGGATGGGGCATCCACAACTTCCCTGGGCATCCTGTTCCAGTGCCTCACCACTCTCATCGTGAAGAAATTCCTCATGTCTAGTCTAAATCTGCCCCTCTCCAATTTACAGCCATTGCCCCTAGTTCTATCACTACAAGTCTTTGTAAAAAGTCCCTCTCCAGCTTTCTTATAGGCCCACTTCAGGTACTGGAAGGTTGCTATAGTATCTCCTCAGATCCTTTTCTTCTCCAGGCTGAACAAAACCAACTTTCTCAACATGTCCTCATAGGGGAGGTACTCCAGCCCTCGGATCATCCGTGTAGCCCTCCCTGGACCCGCTCCAGCAGCTCCATATCCTTCTTACATTGAGGATTCCAGAACTGGACACAGTATACAGATGAGGTCTCACAAGAGAGGAATAGAGGGGCAGAATCACCTCCCTTTACCTGCTGGCCACACTTCTTTTGATGCAGCCTGGGATACAGTTGGCCTCCTGGGCTGCGAGCACACATTGCTGGCTCTTGTTGAACTTCTCATCAATCAGCACCCCAAGTCCTTCTCTGCAGGGCTGCTCTCAATCACATCATTGCCCATCCTGTATCGAAATTGGGAATTGCCCCAACCCTGGTGTAGGACCTTGCACTTGGCCTTGTTGAACCTCATGAGGTTCTCACAGGTCCACTTCTCCAGCCTGTCCAGATCCCTCTGGGTGACATCTCGTCCTTCTGGTGTGTAAACTGCACCATTCAGCTTGGTGTCATCTCCAAACTTGCTGACGTTTCACTCAATATCACTGTCTATATCATTGATGAAGATGGCAATAAGGCAAGAGAAGTAGTAAAATTTTACTTAAAGAAATTATACCGAGCTTTGGGGTGCCTTTAGGAATGTCTTCAGACAGAGATCCTCATTTTGTGGCACAAATAATTAACCAGCTAAGCAGTGTTCTGGGAATATCGTGGGATTTGCATATGCCTTATAGACCTCAGTCTAGTGGGAAAGTGGAGAGAATGAATTATGCTTTGAAATTGCAGTTGAGTAAAATATGTCAGGAAACTTCTATGACCTGTGGGGATGTCAAACTGGACACAGATTATTGTTGCACTACCTTTAGTGTTATTAAGAATTCAAATTCAACCTCGATGAGGAGGCCTTAGCCCATATGAGATATTATATGGGAGATCTTATCAGATGCCACATGTCCCAGGCAATGTCACTGTTAAAGGGAATTCGGACGTTAATAATTATTTGATTTCTTTAGGAAAGACTCTCAAGGAATTGCAGAAATTTGTGACTGTTAACAAATCTCTAGAGTTTGATATACTAGCATATCCGTTCCATCCTGGAAATTGGGTATATATGAATTCCTGGGACTTGGAACCTTTAACTCCTAGGTGGAAAAGACAACCAGGTATTGTTGCTCAGCATCAAACAAAATAATGTCTCTCTTGCTATTAGTTGCATCCAGGCCCAGATGTGGATGCAGAGTGTCATTGAAGGTATACTGAGAGATGGTGACAACGCCATCCTCCCCACCGAGATATGAAAGATTGTGTGGGGGACAGCCACGGAGAAGCGGCAGCTCCAACCCTGGTGGAGGCCTGTCAATTTCACCCATGACAAGGTACTCAACACAGTCTTTGCCCATGTCCTGACCATGGCTGAGGCTCCAGTTGAAAACATTTATACCATCATAGCCCTGGAGGTAAACACAAATGGGTCCGTGCTCTATTCCCTGGACCATCGCATTTGGGTGAGGCTGTCTGATGGGAAATGGCAATCGGTAGATTTGGAAGCCCACATTTTGGAAAGGGGACTGGGTTTCCTAGGCGAAGATGATGCCCTTAAGGTAAGTGATGTTTGCTTTGACACATGCAAATATGTGCAAATTAATGTTTATAATCAGATTATGTCTAATGGCTCAAATATGTGTGCTTACAATGTAGCTATTATCAGAGACTGTGATTTTGTGTATAAACCGCCCATATTAACTTGCTAATCAGAGACTCTACTTTGTATTGTAGTATAACCCCAACCCCCATCGGTATGGATTTGTCACTTGTAAAAGAAATGTGAATTTACAGCAGCTGTTGGAAAATGCTAAGGCAGTAATGCAACACCACCTGCTTTTAGATTTATTGCTGACCAACAGCATGGAGTCTGTGGGAATCTGAAATTGGACACAAATTATTGTTGCATCCATATCCCAAATGTAATGGAAGATCTCAATAAGCAGATAGAACAACTTTGGGCTATTGTCTGGCAAGCTTGGGATACTAGAGAGGATGCAGAAAACAATTGGCTGAATAAATTGTTAAGCCATATAGGTGGAATATCGCTGGCCGGGTGGCTGGCTTCCTTATTGCAAACTTTAGTGTTAACCACTGTCATAATAGGGATGATCTTTTTGGTATTAAGTTGTTTAAAATGCATAGATTTGAAAAGGTCCATGTTTCCGGAATAGAGGTAGATAAACAATGTTGGTGTTATTCTGCCTTGATTGTTATCCTGTGGGAAGAAGGGTGGTGTGGACATTTAGACGAGGATCAAAAGGTCCAAAAAGAAAAGGAGGGAATTGATAAAAGAAGTAGTTACTATTACAAAAGTGGAATGATTGATTTAAGCTAAAGTAGAGTTGTTTAATCTAAGTAACTGTATTTTTTGAAAGTTAGACAGAATGTCCCTGCAACTAAGTGCTATGTGAGAAAATAACTAGATGATGTAGAACTTTATTTACAGATCCTGTGCCAATGGATCTACTTATTCACCACCACGACCACTGGCATCTTCAATGCGCTTCTGCACCCTGTTGTAATTGTTCTGCTAATGCAAATCTGCTTGCACTTTGTCATGGTAGTGACTTGTTGCAGGATGAGGCAGGTGAAATGCTGCATTGACAACCAGGTGAAAGGACTGAGAGTGGCCAAGCGCCTCCTACCGTAGTCAAGGGCAAGACTGGGTTGGCCTCTGTGTTTGCCACCAAGAAGAACTTTTAACTCCGCTGTTAGCTGCAACCCAGTAGGCGCTGAGCGGTGGAGACACATGCCATACCAAACCTTGATGTGAGGGATGGCCTACTCTATTATAAGAGGGTCATCCAGGAGGGGAAGGCAGGCCAAGCAGCCTGTGATTGTCATGAATCAGAGTGGATGAGTCTGGAGAGGACCCCTTGGGGTGGTCTGGTCCAAGACCCCTTCTTAGGCAGGATCGCCTGGAACAGATTGCCCAGGACTGTGTCCCATTGGGTTTGGAGTTTCTCCACAGATGGAGACTCCACTACCTCTCTGGACAAGCCATTTCTAATGTTTGATCACACTCACAATAAAAAAGCAACAGTTAGCATAAGAAACTTGTCTTTGGACCTCCCATCCACAAACATTGTAGGGAAGTAAAGACTAAAATGAAGGGCTTCTACAGGTGCATCAACCAGAAAAGGGATGTTAAAGAAAGCATATCCCTCTGATGAATGAAAACGGTGACCTTGTATCCTCAGACGAGGGGAAGACTGAGGTACTCAACAACTTTTTTACCTCAGCCTTCTTTGTCAGCTGCTTTCCTCACCCCTCCTGGGTCAATGAAGATCAGGATCCTGAACACCTGAGAAATCTGAACATATATATAAGTCTATGGGATCTAATGAGACACATCTCAGAGTCCTCAGGGAATTAGCTGATGTGGTGGGCAAACCACTCTCCATGATATTTGGAAAGTCATGGCATTCAGGAGAAGTCCCTGGTGATTGGAAGAAGGGTAACATTGTACCTATTTTTAAAAAGGCCAATTCCCTCGGGACTCTGGGATGCACCGCTTACTGGATGAGAGAAGGGCTGTGGATGTAGTCTTCTTGGACTTTAGTAAAGCCTTTGACACAGTTTCTCACAACATTCTGCTTAGGAACCTGGCTGCCTCTGGCCTGGACAGGCACACACTCTCCTCGGTGGAAAATTGGTTGGATGGCCAGGCCCAGAGAGTGGTGGTAAATGGTGTTAAATCCAACTGGAGGCCAGTGACAAGTGGGGTTCCCCAGGGCTCAGTGGTAGGTCCAGCCCTGTTCAACGTCTTTATCAATGACCTGGATGAAGGCATTGAGTGCACCCTTAGCAAGTTTGTGGATGACACTAAGCTGTGTGGGAGTGTCGATCTGCTGGAGGGTAGGGAGGCTCTGCAAAGGGACCTAAACAGGCTGGACCGCTGGGCAGAGTCCAATGGCATGATGTATAACACAGCCAAATGCCGGGTCCTGCACTTGGGGTACAACAACCCTATGCAGTGCTACAGACTAGGAGAGGTCTGTCTAGAAAGCTGCCTGGAGGAGAAAGACCTGGGGGTGTTGGTTGACAGCCGACTGAACGTGAGCCAGCAGTGTGCCCAGGTGGCCAAGAAGGCCAATGGCATCTTGGCTTGTATCAGAAAAGGCATGGCCATCAGGTCCAGGGAGGTTATTCTCCCTCTGTAGTCAGCACTGGTGAGACTGCTCCTTGAATACTATGTTCATTTCTGGGCCCCTCACCACAAGAAGGATGTTGAAGCTCTGGAGCGTGTCCAGAGAAGAGCAAGGAAGCTGGCGAAGGGGCTGGAGAACAAGTCTTACAAGGAGTGGCTGAGAGAGCTGGGATTGTTTAGCCTTGAGAAGAGGAGGCTGAGTGGTAAAATTATTGCTATCTATAACTACCTGAAAGGAGGTTGTAGAGACGAGAGAGTTGGCCTCTTCTCCCAAGTGACAGGGGACAGGACAAGGGGGAATGGCCTCAAGCTGCACCACGGGAGGTTCAGACGAGATATCTGAAAAAAAATTTTCACAGAAAGGGTTATCGGGCACTGGAACATGTAGTTACCATGGAGAGGGAAGCTATGGACAACCAGTATGATTGATAATCAAGCTTCAACTTTATTAGCAGATTTGGCTAGTTTATATAGTGTCTTAACAAAGCAAAGGTGTTTACTTAACATCAGACTTCTAATTGGCTACTTGCTTAAAGGTTGTGATCACACAGCTGTGGAAAGCTTTTCATATCCCAGGCTCATTCCCAGGGAAGCTATCTCTTACTTCTCAGGCTCGATATCTCGTTTGGCATCCTGTTGTCGTACAATTCGTGCTTCAAGGGCATCTTGTCCCTGTGATGTTGCTACACAGGGGAGTTGTTGATCAACCATTCCTTGTTCATTTAACCATTCCCCTACAGGAACAGGCTGCCCAGGGAGATGGTTGAGTCAAATTCCCTGGAAGTTTTTAAAAGATGTGTAGACAAGGTGCTTGGGGACATGGTTTAGTGGCAGATAGGAATGGTTGGACTTGATGATCCAAGAGGTCTTTAACAACCTGGTGGTTCTATGAAATTTCATCTGGTCCCATAGACTTATAAATGTTCAGGTTCCTGAGGTGATCACAAAACTGTTCTTCCTCTACTGTGGGAGGGCGTTTACCCCCCTGGTCACCATCCTGCTGTCCGATGATCCAGGAGGGGTGAGGTGAGCGGTTATCAGTGAAGACTGAGGCAAAAAGTTGTTAAGTACCTCAACCTTCTCCTCATCTGTAGATACATGATCACCATTCCCAACCATCAGTGGGGGTACGTTCTCTTTAACCTTCCTTTTCTGATTGATGCACCTGTAGAAGCCCTTCTTGTTAGTCTTCACTTCCCTTGCCAAGTTCAGCTCCAGCTGCACCTTGGCCTTCCTGACCTCATCCCTACACAACCGGGCAGCCTCCCTATACACTTCCCAGATTACCTGTCCCTGCTTGCACTGCCTCTGCAGTTCCCTCTTTAGCTTTTTTAGTTACAGGCTAGCTTGATGTTGTTGCCTGATGATCACTAATACAAGTGAACTCATCAGTGTCCTTAGGATCAGACGCAGCCTGGGCTGCAGTGATCATGCACTGGTGGAGTTCAAGGTCCAGAGGGATATGGGACAGGTGAGGAGTATAGTCAGGACCCTAAATTTCAGGAAAGCAGAATTACAGCTCTTCAAGGAATTACTCAGTAGGATCCCCTGGGACGTGGTCCTCTGAGACAAGGGGGCAGAATATAGATAGAAAATATGTCAATCGGAAGGTTAAAGACAACATACCCCCACTGATGGTTGGGAATGGTTACCTCGTATCAATAGATGAGAAGACTGAGGTACTCAACAACTTTTTTGCCACAGTTTTCACTCTCAGCTGTTCTCCTCACCCCTCCTGGGTCATGGGACAGCATGATGGTGACCAGGGGGGTCTCACTGTAGAGGAGGAACAGTTTTGTGACCATCTGAAGAACCTGAACATTTATAAGTCTATGGCACCTGATGAGATATATCCCAGAGTCCTGAGGGAATTGGCTAATGTGGTTGCCAAGCCACTCTCCATGATATTTGAAAAGTCATGGTAATCGGGAGAAGTCCCTGGTAACTGGAAGAAGGGTAACTTTGTGCCCATTTTTAAAAAAAGGTATGCTAAAGCACATGGAGGTGATTAATGGCAGCCAGCATGGCTTTGCCAAGGGCAAATCCTGTGTGACCAACTCAGTGGCTTACTACAATGGGGTAACCACAGCAGTAGAAACAGGTAAACTGACAGATGCGATTTAGCTAGGCTTCTGTAAAGCCTCTGATGTGGCCCCCCACACCATCCTTCTCTCTAAACTGGAGACATGGAATTGATGGGTGGACCATTCGGTGGATAAGAAACTGGTTGAATGCCCATATTCAAAGAGTAGTGGTCAATGGCTTAAAGTCCAGATGGAGATCTGTGACAAGTGGGGTCCCTCAGGGGTCCATCCTGGGACCAGTGCTGTTTAATATCTTCATCAATGATATTGACAGCGAGATTGAGTGCACCCTCAGCAAGTTCGCAGATGACACCAAGCTGAGTGGTGTAGTTGCCCCACCAGAAAGATGGGATGTCATCCAGAGGGACCTGGACAGGCTGGAGAAGTGGGCCTGTGAGAACTTCGTGAGGTTGAACAAGGCCAAGTGCAAGGTCCTACACCTGGGTCGCGACAATCCTTGATTTCAGTACAGGATGGAGGACGATGATTGAGAGCTGCCCTGCAGAGAAGGACTTGGGGGTGCTGGTTGATGAGAAGCTCACCATGAGCCAGCAATGTGTACTTGCAGCTCAGAAGGCCAACCGTATCCTGGGATGCATCCAGAGAAGCATGGCCAGCAGGTCGAGGGAAGTGACTCTGCCCCTCTATTCCTCTTTTGTAAGACCTCATCTGGAGTACTGTGTCCATTTCTGGAATCCTCAGCATAAGAAGGATATGGAACTGTTGGAAAGGGTCCAGAGGAGGGCTACAAGGATGATCTGAGGGCTGGAGCACCTCCCATATGAGTACAGGCTGAGAGATTTGGGGTGTTCAGCCTGGAGAAGGCTCTGAGGAGATCCTATAGCGACCTTCTAGTACCTGAAGTTGGCCTATAAGAAAGCTGGGGAAGGACTGTTCAAAAAGGCTTGTAGTGATAGGACGAGGGGAAATTACTATAAACTGGAGAGGAGCACGTTTAGACTTGCCATAAGGAAGAATTTCTTCACTATGAGGGTGGTGAGGTGCTGGAACAGGTTTCCCAGGGAAGTTGTGGATACCCCATCCCTGGAGGTGTTCAAGGCCAGGTTGGATGGGGCCTCGAGCAGCGTGGTCTAGTGGAAGGTGTCCCTGCCTATGGCAGGGAGGTTGGAACTGGATGATCTTTAAGGCCCTTTCCAACCCTAACCATTCTACAATATGTCAGGGCCTGAGGTGGTGGCATGGGCTTCGTTGCATAAAAGGAGCCCAAGAACTGATACTACAACACACCCATTGCAAATGAGTGCATGAGCACAAGCAAACACATGGTCTTCAGTTATTCAAGGGAAGGCATCTGCTTGTTTCCTCCAGCTTAAATAATGCATGACCATTTGACCAGCTTTCACATCAACCCTGGAGCCAACAGACACCACAAAGCCACAGGATTGTGGTACCTGTTAAGGGATGGGCTGACTGTTTATTTAGTACTGCCTGGGGTTGTTGGAGCAGACCTCCATCCAGACTCAGCACCTGGGGAAAGGCTTACTATATGCAGTGCTTCTCCTACATGCTCCTGGCTCCCATATCAGACATTTCCCAGGCCAGTCATAGTTTGTGGACACAGTGACTCCTAGTGATTGGATTTTTCATTGTTTCAGGGACTTTTTTTACTGAGTAGTATTTGGGAGGCTGGTCACACAAAGCACAGAAATGAGTGTTTCTACAAGCTGGTACTCCCACATCTGATTGTACACCAGTAGTTTGTCTGGATAATCTCTTTTACCTGTCTGGACCTTAAAATGGTTCTCTGAAGAGCTCTGATCCTTCCACAGACTGAGGGTGAACTCCCGTCACTGCTTGTCCAGCCTAATGTTCAGCATGAGATTGGAAACATGACACTAACAATCCAAGAAAATGCCCAAAATGTATAAAGAACTATGAGAAACAAAAAATATTTGACAAAATACCCAAATCTGTGTTTTTTCTTCTTGGGATGCATCTCAGACAGGTAGGGCACATCCCCAACCTTCGCTGAGAAAATTGGAGACCATCCCAGCCAGGGATGTGTTTACAAGTCAAGGTCTTGGCCACCTCTCCACCGTGCTGGAGATGACCCTTATGCTCAGGTGTTGGGGATCTCTGGAAGTGAGAGGCAAAGCTGGAGGAGCAGTTAAGGAATCACCTACCAGCTGCCTTTGATGATGTCCCATTCTCGTGGGTCCCATCCTCATTGGTAGTCCACATTGTGAAGATGCCTGAATCCTTCCCTGTTCCCATGCAATGAGATAGGAAGCTGAGTAAGTGCAGTTCCTCACCTTCAAGAGTCAACCCTTAACTCTCAGAAGAACCACTGCTTTGCCCAAATCTATTCATTAACCTGCATCACTGCTTTAAGTACAAAATGGGTTTCTTAGGCTGCCTATCCTTGCTTCTCTGAGCAATACGGAGATCAAAATGGGAAGTGAAATCATGTGGAAAAGCAAGAAATTTACCCTTTCATGAATCTCTGTCATATCTTGTGCCAGGTAAAATGAGATTTGAGTGAGAACACATAATGCAAGTGACATTTCCCCATTAGGGAGCATTAAAAGCATTGCTCCAGCTCAACCATTTTTGACTTGAAAGCTCCTCTTTGGGTTTACAGGACCACTGCCAGCTCATAACAACACAGATAAAAATCTATGTATCTACAACCCTTGAGGGGTTTGATTTGAATGTGCCCTACTTCAAAATGGCAGCCTCCCCTATACGTCCATGCTACTGGACACTGGGGGCATACAGAGGGCTATCATTGTAATGATGGGGGGAAATGAAGAGTATTTTAAGATGCAGATAATTGTTTCTTTTTTTCCAACTCTGATGTGGTTGCCCTGGATCCACCTAAAGCTACTAATGTAGCTAATAAATGTAGAAAATTACCTGAAGGCAATCTTTTGGATGGTTTTCCCCTGCCCACTCCAGCTTTTCTCCAAGATTTACTATCTAAAAGAACTTTCCTTCCCAGTAGCTGGCACTCAATTTTAATCTTAAACTGAATTGCAAATCCAGATGACTAACCAGCTCCCAGAGAAAACTTCCAAAGGGCATTTTTTAATCAGCAGTTGCAAGGACTCTCAGAAATGCATTTATACTTTCATACACTCCCTGGTATCAAAATACAGACTTGGGGGAGATGGATATTGCTATTTAGTTTCAATAAAAGGAGGATGTTCACCTTATGTGGACCAAAAGCAAAAGTAAACAAAGGGTTTGTCTGTCACAAGTTTGCATTTTGCAGGGTGCTGCTTGTTTCCTTTGTAGACAGAAGGGAAACTGCATCCCTCTGATGGTCTGGAAAGCAAGCCACAGCAGCTGCCATTCACAGATAACCACTCTAAAAAGGAGAAGGAGAAACAAATCCCATTTTCAGTCAGACAAACTAATTTTTTAGCCACAAAATTAATCTGTATTGCAACAATTTCACTGGGGAAAGCAATACAAAATCTAATCTGTTTGGGTAGTTTCTGGGGCAATGTAAGAACTGATAGAGATGACAGCTCCCACGAACCCAAGTGGCTCCTAAATAAAAGCAAAGCAGTCTGAGCCACGAGGGATGTGTTGAGTGCTGCAGGAGAAATTTTAAACTTCCTATTTGGTGTGTCCTGAGTTCTAAAGAGACTGGGTAGGTCTTGGTAGTGGAGAGAAAAAAAAAATATTCAGGAGATACCTTAGCTCTCCTCTTTCAGCATCTGCACCAAACTCCACAGCACTGTACCCCCCCCCCCCCCCCCCTCAGCTGGTGATATACATGAAATAAAATCAGAGTCTGGCATCCACTTCCACAACCACCACCAAACCTAGAATTTGTATTTTCAAGCTACACAAAAGCTAAGAACTCAGTGGGATTGAAATGCCAACTCATTTATTCATTATCTATCTTGACATTTAAAATAGATGAATAAATGGCTCTCCTTATTGGCACCACTGAAAGCCTTCTCACATGATAAAAACATCAGAACTAGAGCAAACTCCCCTATTTCGCTGGAAACATAACGGATATTGTTGTTATTCTTATTTCCATATGGGCTATGAGCAGACTGGCAGGCAGAGGGTCCCTAAGTTTAGCACAGTGCAGTTATACTTACCATCCTTCTCTTTACTTGCAGCTGTAATTTCTTGGTGTAATTTAGTGGTTCTCTGAATGCTGTTCAGCCTGGCACCACCTCTTGTGGTCTGCAAGGACTTGTCCAGAGCTTCATAGCTGGTCTATGAGATTCGTTTCAAATGGATCTGAGTTTGTTGGCACTACCTGGCTGTATAAATGTAATGTTGGTCTTTTAGTCAAAGGATCTCACAGACCAGCTGTGAGGATGGGACAAGGGGATACAGAGAAATACCAGTATGAAGGTTGCTCAGGCACCTGAAGGACTGCAATGTGTGGGGAGAGGGAGGCTGTGCAGAAATTGCATCCTTAGAAGGGATTATGCAGAGCACAATGGGAAGTGGTCGCTCATTCCTGCTACCTACAGGGAGAAGCTGTGGTGCAGGAAATAAAAGCAAGCTTTTCCATTCAGGAAATCGCATTTACATTCTGGATGTTCAAAATTAAACACAGGGACCACTGTTGAATTTGGGAAGTTGTAACCCATTCTCAGAGCTTAAGGCTTTATTTTGGAGATGTGACAAAGAACATACTGAATCAAAGTGGGGGAAAAAATCCCAAGCAAGTTGATATTGTTTAAATAACACACTCTATTTTATTGTGTCTTAAAATAGTTTAACCTTTATGCTACAGATTTTTTTCAAAAAAACCCAGAAGGTCTCATCTTGCTCCAAAAAAATATATATTTTCTTATATATATATAAAACTTTTTTTTCCTCCAAAGACCATTAAATACTAGATGAAAAAACTAAATGATGAGTGTCAAGAAGAATCAAATTTTTTAACTAGAGTCACACATTTTAAACATTTATATTCTAAGCAATAATTCATCTTCACTATAGAAGATTCCAAGTTCATACTCCAGCAATTCAGGAACTGCTAAACCACAAAGGGCTTGAGTCAATGCACACTGAAGTCGATGGAAAGCCTCGCATCAACTCCAGTAAGTTCTGGATCAGGCCCCAAGTGCACTGGTTCTTAGCCATACAACAGCTAACTTTTCTCTTTCCTGCTGAAAAGAGCAAAATTGTCCAGGTACCTTCTGCTCTGTTTAAAACAAACCAAACAACCAACCCCCTCCAACAGCTGCTGCACATCCCTGCCCACTCCTCCAACCCAAGGAAAAAAAAAAACCAAAAACCACCCACAAAAAAACCCAAACCCAAACTACTTCCTAGCTATCCAGTTCTTACAGTTTTCAGATCATCATCCTTTCAAATTTGTGAAGAATAGGGGGAGGGGGAGAGGAGACCTGCATCAGACTTCAATACATGATTTGTTTAAACAAATGCAGTGCACAATTGGAGGAAGTTTGGTTAGGTGCAGTAGTTTGTATATACATACACACATGGAAGTCACATCATATACAAACTGAAAAACAAGAGTTTGCATTTTTCATGGGAGGACTACAAATGGGTCAGTGCAGCTTTCTTCAAAACTGATCTGTTCCAAAGTTACCTTTACAGCATGTGTGCTAGCTTACTAAAATGACAGCTGAATTGTGTGAATCAAACAATAAAAGGAGAAAAGACCAACAAGCACTACTGATATAGTGCCCCTATAGTACAGGGCTTTTTCCTTACTGCAATGCAAGTGGGCTCCATCTATGCACTGCTCCTTCACCCATCCCCAGAGAAAGAAACCAGTCACTACAAGCACTACATAAGGGTATTACATGGCTAGAAAAATATACGTTCAATGTTTTAGAAAGCTTGAAATTGAGTATCAATCCCGTACCTAGCTGTTCTTTAAAGTGCAGTTATAACCATTCTGCTTATTAAAGAAAAAGCTGTTTGTTACTAACTATACCACCACTGCTGGGTTTTTTCCCTTTAAACTATGCAACAACTTTTTTTTTTTAATTTGCCTACAGATAAAATTATTGAAAGCCAAATAAATTTAGAAACCAGCCAATACAAAAAGAAAACAGAACTTCCCATGTCTCAACTACCCTCTATTCAGCCTGAAAAGGCAAAAAAATCTGATGGTAGTTTTACAAAATTTCCACTAGAAACAAAGGAACATTTTAATTCCAATATAGACATTTAAAGTTAGTATCATCTTGTTAAAGTCTAACCTTTGGGGTTTGCCTTGAGAAAGGCTCAAAAAGACAGATGAGGAACAGGAATTTCCATATACACTATAGAAACTACAGCCTGCTAAAGTAAGTAGTTCCACTGATTTTGGTAAATATTCTGGTAGAAAGGTTTTCTAGATCTTACCCCCAAACCAATTCCAAAACTAGGATAAGAGACATGACCTAAAGCCAGAGAAATGGAGCAGATCTAGGTTAGGGGTTTTGGTTTTGTTTTTCATTGTTTTTTTTTTTTGTTTGGTTTGGTTTGTTGGTTTTTTTGAAAAATAAGCCCAAAAAACATAACAAACATACCCCACAACCTTAAGCCCTGATCCTGCAATATGTTTTAGAACAAAGACTTAAGCACTTGAATGGCCCCACATGTTTCAGCAACCTGTCCAAGCTGATTACTATGCACCCGCTAAAGCCTTTGGAAGTTGTTTCTTTTTTTGAGTGGTGAATGAAGCAAATAAGCAACAGTAGAAAGTAGGACTATGAGCAAAATATTTCAGCTTCCTCTTTCTCCAGGCAAGACTCAGATATAGATAAAGTCCAGCTGGGCCTCTTTTTATGACTTTTCTTTTTCTTGTGCTTTTGCAATAATCAGCTGCTAGTTAAGTCACTACTATTATTATTTTAAACTGTAACAAGCTGTAGGAAATGATCAGTGAAACACAGTAGTCACGTAGACAGAAGACTCAGCACTGAAAAGAGCGTAAACTATAAGTTACATTGAAAATAAAAATAATTAAAAGCTGTTCAGTGCCTTTTGTATTAACAACAGTCTGTCCTGCTGGTAACGTTACCAAATCAGCTTGGGTAGAAATACTCTTGGCCCAATTTTTGGAAGTGTTGAATTATCCCCAGTTCCACTGACATCACTGAGGACACAGCATTTCTCAAAATCACTGAGGCTCACATCCAAAACACTAACTTCTACTAACAAACTACATGTACTGATAAATTAAAAATGTTCTCAAGTTGGAAATGGGGAAAAGGTGGGAAGACATAAGTTTGCACACAGTTATTTCTTCAGATCAACGCACATACAGACATTAGTAACTGTATGTGTGTTTTAAATTTGGTGCTATTGGGTTTTAGCTCTGGGAGGAATCCTCATTTGAAAGGGCAAAAAAGTTTTAAATACTGAAATTATACTACATTCTTATGGAAATGAAAAACTTCATGAGTTTGAATTTTGTAATACCAGGAACAGGGCTTCTGAAACTGAAGCTTTAACAATGAATTTCTGTGCCACTTCTGGGGTGAGGACAGAAACACAGTGATGCTGCATTACAGTAGATATTTGCGTCTAGTATCCTCATCTAAAGTGAGGTCCACTACTTCTGGGGGTGAAGACCAATTCTGCTGGGGAGTCACAGCTGTCCATGATTGTGCTTGCTGCGTGTTAATGTACTGTGAACCTGAGCCATGCTTCCAGGAAGACACACTCTGAATCACACCTCCCCTGGGATGTACACATCTGTAAGCAAGGCAAAACATACAAAGGATTAAAGCTCCTATTGAATTGAGGTACATGATTTTTAGTTGTAGCGTTTTATCACTTAAACATTTTGTTAACATGTCCCTCTCCGAAATGTCCTTGTGGATTTCCCATTTGTAGAGTTCATGACATCTGAAACACCCAGTAACAGAGCTGAGACTAAAGTGAAATTTAAACTTGGGTGTAGTGGTGGGGATTAAATGATTTTGAAGAACTGAATTCTGCCAGTGGGTATAAAGTGATATTCCTTCATATTCCTTACAATGTATGTTCATGGATCCCCAAAGATCTTTAAGTCTGCCACATCACATGAAGGACCATGCATTATTCAGAAGCATAGTTTCCTGCTCACAGTTTTACCCACTGGAAAATTTTAAGTAGAGCCTTGATGAGACAAAAAGAAAAGCTATCTTTCTATATGAAATCAAAACCATGTTAAAATAAGGACATGATACTTCCATTACAATGGATCTCTTCCAACCTGGTTGTTCTATGATTCTATGATTACAATGATTACAACAGACATCTGGAAGAGGATGCCCAGGGAGGTGGTTGAGTTACCATCCCTGGAGGTGTTTAAAAGGCAGGTAGATGAGGTGCTTAGGGATATGATTTAGTAGTGGACAGGTACGGTTGGAGTTGATGATCTCAAAGGTCTTTTCAAACCTGATGATTCTATGATCTTGCAATTACACTATTACAGCCATTACATTTACATTTGATTTTTCTTTGGTGGTCTTTAATAAAAACTACAAACATGCTGGGAAATGCTCACTGATAACAGTACAGTCCCACTTTAGCAAAACGTTTCAGCTTTCAGTAATTATAAATACATGATTTAATCTCATTAACTAAAGATAAGCATGCGGTCAAGTGCCTTGCTGAAGTGAGGTACATGTCTACTTATTTGCACAGGATTTTTACCTATTATATTCATAATAGCTTGTACTTCAATTGTTATGTATCTAATAATAATTAGAAAAATCCAAAAAAATTAAAGACAGACTAATTTTGTTATATGATGAAGTGATAACAATTTCCTGGAGTCTTTAAGATGATCAATCCATTTCCAGCTGTAGTAAACAAATGCTAGTAAAACTATACCTAGAGTGCCAAAAATTGTTTTGGTGGTGGCTGTAGCTGCTCCTGGTTGCATACTTAAGTAGGAGATGTTTGACTCATGGGGTAACCTTCTCCCGTTTCTTTGTGAAGGCACATGCACTGTATTTCAGGAACCCAAGTTTTCTGCACTGGTCAAATATCCTTGACATTTGTGTTTCATTTGTTTTAATTTAAGGTAATCCAATTTATTTTCTGCAGAACTACTTAAGTTATGCTCATCTCTCTTGGCTCTGAGTAGAGTTTCATGAAATAGAATGAAAAACCTCACTCTCCAAGCTCTAACTTCTCTGAAAATAAAAGTCTCATTTCCTTCTTAAGATACATGATTTAGATGTGATGTTCAGAATGATTGTTTTTATTACTACTTCAGTCTTAAAAACACTTAAATTTCACATCTATAAAGAATTAGTAAGAAGAGACTAGGACTCTAATAAATGTAGGGGGATTTTTTTTTAAAAAAAAAGCTTTATTTTAAACATAACTGACAAGAAGAGCTTATAGCCAAAGCAAACTAAACACAACGTTCTGTCTGGGAAACTATGGTTCATCATTCTGACACAAAGCAGTCCTCAATGCTTTAGCAAAGCTAATACTAACTTTTCTCCCTGAAGATTACAAAAAGAAAGCTATAAATTATCTCACATAAATGATATCTTGCAAAAATAAGTGCTTATACTTAAAGAAGTCACACAAGCAGTCAATAGCAAGATGTTAAATCAAACATTAGCTTCAGGAATGTACTTTCCAATCTGTGTCTAAGGGAAGATACCAAGTAAATGCAACCAAAAAAGGAGGTGGGGAACGCTAGGAAAATGAGGAAGACTGTTTTATATACATGCATGATAAGAAAAATAAAATCTATTGGACAAAACTTAAACAAAATGAAAACCAGGACTTGGTGTCCTAAGTAGATGCCAAGTAATATTCGAATGAGAAACATCACCAATTAACTAGTAATCTGAAAAAATACAGATGGACAAACTCTAGAGTTTCACAACTCATGCCAGTCCAACAGAAACGTGGAATATGCTGCATGACAAAAAACAGTGGGAACAAAAGAACTCAATCCAAACACCATACTAAGCATGTAAAAAAAAAATACCGATCAAAACCCTAAACATTTTCCAAATGACAACTCTGTCAGAAGCCAATTAATACTATCAATACTTCATAACTGCAAGCCTAGACTTGCAAAAGAAAAAATTCTCAGAAGGATTCAAGCCACTGAAATGTGAGTATTCAATGGAGTCGGTAAGAATTAGTCTTTGGTTTTGGGAGATGGCAGATAGTTACATGAGCAAAGGAAAACACAAACGTGTGCTTTCTATCTGTATTTGCTGAAATTATTTGGTCCATAACTACTAAAACTGATTTTAAACAACAACTCCGTATTTACTTAAAATTTCCATTCTTGTACATTGTAAATATTGAGGCAAGCAGCATCAAAAGCTTTTGAAAAGGGGACCTCAAACAGAAGGGCTGCGTGTACATAGTGCAAGACAGATTTACACAAACTAGTATTGGAGGGGAAGTCCACAGTGCTTATCATTAGGGCAAAAATCCTCTAAGCTCTGGGTCTGCTGGATAAACAGCCAGGAGAGCTACTTCCTAAGAAACCAGTATCTTCCAAAAGAGTTATCCACACAAGGACTTCACTATTCTAAAAGCAAAGACAAAATCTCTCTTCCTTCAGCACCTTAACATTTCCTCTTTATGCCATGTCCAACTGCACTGGACTGTGCCTGTGTTATCTGTAGTTTCCTGCCCAGGAAACTGGATTCTCTACATCTTCCTTTCTTCAAGAAGGATGTGGTGAATGGACAATAAAGAACAGCTCTGTTTCGTGTCCCTCATATCCCTTTTCCGTCTCCAAGCATCCATCAGGCAGAAGACTAGTTTTAGAAAAGAGTTTATCTGTATAATGTTTTACTTTTTTTCCCACCAAACTAACTCTCCACACTTGATGAAAACATTGGTCTTGTTCAATTGCTTCATAATACCTGAAGCCAAGGAAAGATCAAAGGCTAAAGATGAAAAGTAACATCAAAAAAAAAAAAAAACTATCAAGAATAATGGCTGAAGCACAGCTGAACAGCTTTCTATCAAAGCTTGAGAGAAACCTCTGGTTTCCTTACCCTCATCTATTTCTGAGGTTTGGATTCTCCTGTATCTTGAAATCAAATCAGGATTCCTATGAAACGAATTTATAATCTAAAGGGGCTATCTTATAACAGTAACCACTGAAAAGTTGATACTATTTTTAATAGTACCACTGATTAATTAAACTAGAAGCTCATTAAATACTTAAGTGTATATTTTGAACAGAAACAAGAACAGAAATATTTTTGTTTATCTATTTACATATTCACTCACACCCTTAAAATCTGATTTCCTAACAATGGTTCCTTATGCATGTAAATTGTGTATCGCAATATTTTGTATTTTAATACTACATATGTTTAGAATCATAGAATTGCCGAGTTGGAAAAGACCTCTCGGAACATCTAGTCCAACCATTCCTACCTGCCACTAAACCGTGTCACTGAGCACCTCATCTACCCCTCTTTTAAACACCTCCAGGGGTGACTCAACCACCTCCCTGGGTAGCTTGTTCCAGGGCCCGATGACCCTTTCTGTGATAAATTTCTTTCTGATATCCAGTCGGAACATCCCCTGGCACAGAAAATCAGCCAAAACAACTTGTTTCATCTACATGTTACTGTCTTGCTAACAGGCTATTCAATGACTTAAAAAGATGAATTATTAAGTAGGATCTTACTTTAACTACTCAAACCACACTGGTTTTATCACTCACAAAGGGATCAATCAATCACATTTTTGGTAAGAAGGCAGCACAAGGACTAGTAACTTGACAAAAGCTAGTCAACATTGACATGTATTTCTATGAATGTGGAAAAAATACTTAAATACTTGCTCTGATGAGGTTTGTACTATCCAGGTCTCTTGAACCAGCTATTTAAAAAGCCAACAAATCTAGCATTAGTACATATATTAAAAAAATAACTTGATATTTATTTTGGTGGAAGAGTCACCTGTTGTGACTCAGACATTGCTGCATCGAACAATATAGATAGCTCATATTTATCTATGCTAAGGAAAGCGTTGTCTCAAAGAAAGAGTGAATGTACTGGAGCGGGTCCAGAGAAGAGCAACAAAGCTGGTGAAGGGACTGGAGAACAAGTCTTACGAGGAGCAGCTGAGGGAATTGGGGTTCCCTCTTCTCCCAAGTGACAGGGGACAGGATGAGAGGAAATGGCCTCAAGATGCACCAGGGGAGGTTCAGACTGGATATTAGAAAGAAAATAATTTTTCACGGAAAAGGTCATCAGGCACTGGAACAGGCTGTCCAGGGAGGTGGTTGAGTCACCATCCCTGGAGGTAATTAAAAGACAGGTAGATGAGGTGTTCAGGGACATGGCTTAGTGATTGATAGGAATGGTTGGACGCGATGATCCTGGAGGTCTTTTCCACCCTAGTGATTCTATGACTGCTTTGCCCCAGGCATCCTCCAACCATCACATTCCCCACAAGGCCTTCTCTGTTCACAAACAGCAGGTCCAGGAGGGCACCTTCCCTTGTCAGCTCACTCACCAGTTGTGTGAGGAAGTTGTCTTTTACACACTCCAGGAACCTCCTAGACTCTTTCCTCTCTGCTGTATTGTACTTCCAGCAGATATCTGGTAGATTAAAGTCTCCCACAAGGACAAGAGCTAGTGATCTTGGGACTTCTCCCAGTTGTTTGTAGAAGAGCTCATCAGCTTCTTCTTGGCTGGGTGGTCTATAACAGACTCCCACCACAATATCTGCCTTCTTGTGGGATGCTCTGATTTTTACCCACAGGCACTCAATGCTGTCATCACCATAATCAAGCTTGAGGGTATCAAAGCACTTTCTAACACAGAGGGCTACCCCACCATCTCTCCTACCTTTCCTGTCCCGCCTGAAGATTTTATATCCCACCATAGCAGCACTCCAGTTATACGAGTCATCCCATGACGTTTCTGTGATGCCAACTACGTCATAGTCTCCTTGCCCTACAATAGCTTCCAATTCCTGTTTATTGCCCATGCTGTGTGCATTGGTGTAAATGCACTTCAGTTGAGCCGATAATCCCTCAGCTCTCATAAAGGGAATAGAGTTCATTCCCAAGTGAGTGGTCCTTGGATTATTTAACCCACCAGTGTCAATGACATCTTTTCTGTCACGAGATGTACTCGCCCACACTCGCTCCAAGTTGATATACTTGAGGTCCTCGCCAGTACACCATCTCTCAGGCACTGGAGTGCCATTTCCAGGCTCCCCCCATCAAGCCTGGCTTCACCACCCTCCCCCTTCACATCTAGTTTAAAGCTCTATTAATGAGCTCTGCTAGAGTTTTGGTCAGGATTTTTGTACCCCTAGGAGACAAGCATGCCCCATCCCTGGTAAGGAAGCCTGGAGGTGTATAAGCCAGTCCATGATTAAAGAACTCAAAGTTTTGCTCCTCACACCAGGTTTGGAGCCAGGTATTAATTGACTAATTTTTCTTGCTCTCTCCCTCTTTGTTCCTTGTTGTCGGAATGGTGGAGGGTAAACACTACTTGTGCCCTGGAGTCCTTCAGCATTCTCCCCAGAGCCCTGAAGTCTCTCTTAATTGCCCTCAGCTTCCTACTCTGGATATCACTATGGCCTACTTGGAACACTAACAGAGGGTAATAATCTGTAGGCTTTATCAGGGAAGGAAGCTTTCTTATGATGTCTTTCACAGAGGCCCCAGGCAGGCATCACACCTCCCTGTGTAGTGAGTCCAGTCTGCAGATAGGCCACTCTGTTCCCTTCTGAAAGGAATCTCCTAAGACAATCACTCTTCTCTTCTTTATCCACAGAGGTTGCTTTGATGGTCATTTGAGGATGGCGCAGCCTAGGGAATGTTTCTAGGCCAAGAGAGTTATCTTCCTCCTTTGGGGAGTTTGATTCCACTTGCAGTGCTTCATATTTATTCTGCAAGGTAACCTGGGAGTTTGTTGTCTGAATGGGGACAACGTGTGTTTTAGCCTGTTAATGTTTGATATCAAATCAGAAGCTTAATCTAAATACTTATCAAGTTGGTAACATTCTAAAGAAAAATATTCTGATATCACTGTGACCAGCAGAACAGAAAAAACAAGTGCAATCTTTGCTACCTTTTGGGCATCAGTCAAGGACAGGTAACTACATTAGTGGAAGTCAGCAGCTCTTCTCTTTATTAATTTTGGCAAGACACATATTCTGATAAAATGAAAAAATAGTAGAAGTGAAAAAAGCAAGAAAGTAATTCATACCTGTCATGTTCCTGAACTCCAACAATCTCTACTTCACTATCAGAAGAGGCAATATTAATTTTTTCATTTATTTGGGCATTACCAAAAGAGGTTTTATCACTTGCAAGGAAGCCTGGATTCAAATGACCTATAGATGGGAAAAATGCAGGTTTAACAGCTTATACAAATCAGAAATCATCTGGAAAAGGAATTTCCCAAACTAGAGAAGAAGGAAAAAAACACCCAAAAAAACAATGAAACACTGAGATCTGAAAATCTTATTAGATCAAGTTATCCAACTTCCAGTTCATCACCTGATATGGGATGACCACTGGATTTATCCAGTCTCAGTAGCACAAGTGATGGTGTTATTGCACAAATGTGAACAAATCCCAACTATTGCATCAAGAACACCTGATGTAATTAGGCTTTCCAGATGTTATTTTAAGACAATGCTAAGAGCTAGACTGTGCCTAAACCTCCAGAATAAAGAAACAAGACAATCTATTGTCAATAAATCACATTCAGTGACAGTATGCCAAACCAAGCCTATATGCTGGACAGAACCATCACACATGCCAAGGAAAAAGATCTATTTTTTTTAAATATGGGAAGACAGTCAGTGAAAAAACCCAAAGCACCCATCAGTTTGTGGTCACAGTGCTTCACACATCTGCTCAAACATTATTATAAATACTTGAAAACAAACTTGTTTACATAACTTTTTTGAAAGTTCCATATACAGCAGTGTTGTTTATTTCTTACAGTTCCTCAATGCACTCCAGTTCATCAGTCTGTCAAAAAAAAAAAGTCTAAATGCTCACAGCCAGTGTGGCAGGTTGTGTTGTTTCTGCCACACAGTTAAGAAGCTTCTTCACCACAATTAGTGAAGCTGTGTTGTGACATATTAAGCAACACAGAATCACGAGGTTGGAAAAGACCCACAGGATCATCAACCATTCCTATCAACCACTAAAACCATGCCCCTGAGCACCATCTTTTAAATACCTCCAGGGATGGTGACTCAACCATCTCCCTGGGCAGCCTGTTCCAATGCCCAATGACCCTTTCCGTGAAAAATTTTTTTCTGATGTCAAGCCTGAACCTCCCCTGGTGGAGCTTGAGGCCCTCTCATCCTGTCCCCTGTCACTTGGGAGAAGAGGCCAGCTAACTCCTCTCTACAACCTCCTTTCAGATAGTTGTAGAGAGCAGTAAGGTCTCCCCTCAGCCTCCTCTCTCAAGGCTAAATAACCCCAGTTCCCTCTGCCGCTCCTCATAAGGTCTGTTCTCCAGCCCCTTCACCAGTTTCATTGATCTTCTCTGGACTCACTCCAGAGCCTCAACATCCTTCCTGCAGCGAGGGGCCCAGAACTGAACATTCAAGGTGCAGTCTCACCAGTGCTGAGTACAGGGGGAGAATAACTTCCCTGGAACTGCTGGTCACGCCATTTCTGATACAAGCCAAGATGACGTTGGCCTTTTTGGCCACCTGAGCACACCTCTGGCTCATGTTCACTAAGCTGTCAACCAGCACTGCCAGGTCTTTCTCCTCGGGGCAGCTTTCTAGCCAGTCCTCCCCTAGCTTGCAGCACTGCATAGGGTTGTTGTACCCCAAGTGCAGGACCCGGCATTTGGCCTTATTAAACCTCATACCACTGGTCTCAGCCCAGGCGTCCAGCCTGTTCAGATTCATTTGAAGAACCTCCCTACCCTCCAGCAGATCGACACTTCCACCCAGCTTAGTGTTGTCCACAAACTTACTTAGGGTACATTCAATCCCCTCATCCAGGTCATTGATGATTGCATGACACTCGCATGGAAAAACCAAACCAGCCAAAATTATTTCTTTTTACAAAATAAAAAGATTTGTTACCCTTTGCATACCTTGCCAAGTTCAGCTCCAGCTGTGCCTTGGCCTTCCTGACCCCATCCCTACACAACCGTGCAGCATCCCTTTACACTTCCCGGGTTCCCTGTCACTGCTTGTCCTGCCTGTGCAGTTCCCTCTTCTTCTTCAGTTTGACCAGCAGGCCTTGAATGCATGATTTCAATACAGGATGGGGGACAACACTATTGAGAGCGGGACTTAAGAGTGCTGGTTGATGAGAAGCTCACCATGAGCCAGCAATGTGTGCTCACAGCCCAGAAGGCCAACCATATCCCGAGCTGCATCCAAAGAAGTGTGGCCAGCAGGTTGCAGGAGGTGATTCTGCTACTCTCTTCCACTTTTGAGAGACTCCACCTGAAGTAGTTTCCAGTTATGGAATCCCCAACATAAAGATATGGAAGTTTTGGAATGGAACCAGAGGAGGGACACGAAGATGATCAGAGGGCTGGAGCACCTCTGCTATGAGGATAGGCTGAAAGAGTTGGGGTTGTTCAGCCTGGAGAAGAGAAGGCTACAGGGAGATGTTATAGGGGCCTTCCAGTACCTGAAAGGGGCCTAACAAGAAAGCTGGGGAGGGAATGTTTATAAGTGCATGTAGTGATAGGAAAAGGGGGAATAGCTTTAAATTGGAGAGGGGAAGATTTAGACTAGACATTAGGAAAAATTCTTCACGATGAGGGTGGTGAGGCACTGGAACAGGTTGCCCCGGGTAGCTGTGGATCCCCCTCTGTGGAAGTGTTCAAGGCCAGGTTGGATGAGGCTTTGAGCAGCCTGGTCTAGTGGGAGGTGTCCTTGCCTATGGCAAGCGGGGTTGGAACTGGATGATCTTGAAGGTCCCTTCCAACCCAAACCATTCTATGATTTATAATAATGGAACATCTCTTTCAAAAATCAGTCACTTGTATTTCCTTAAGCTTTACAGGCATTGAGATGTAGCTCAGAGCTATTGGGACACAATGTAGATGTTCTCTGGCAAGCTTACATTTGGAAAACAGCATGAAACAAGAAGTATTGTGCTTTCTACCCACTGCAGGCAAGACTCCATGTCTTATGCAGCTAAAACATCTTAATGTGAGTATTAAAAAAAAAAAAAAGAGTGAAAAGTAAGGCAGTATGCTGGCATACAGTACTAATGGGATGAAGTTGATAGGAAATATCCCGTGTTACCTCTCTGCACCCAAATTACAGTAGCATTTCACATTAACTCTTTTGTTAGTGGAGAGCTGCAAGTCCTTAGTGAAGCTAAACAATTTTTCTGAACTATATGAACTTCTCTGAATTCTTCCACAGTATTCCTACTCTTGCTTTCGTGAAGGAAATTTCTTTGCTGTCTCTTTATGCTAAGCCCACTCACCAGCACTTTTTGACCTTTCATCTTTATCTGACCGTGATCTGTCCAGTTTTATAAATTACGTTAGAAATGCAGATGGAATATTGGAATAATTAATGTTTGCATTTTAAAGAAATAGAGAGGCAAACAAAAGAGACATACACAGACAATTACAATACTTAGGATTATGATCAGTTTACTAGCTGGTGGCATGAGCTGTCATAATCTTTCATTAACAATACTATCCTGCTTTCATTAAAACAAACAAAAAAACTCCAGCAAAACAAAAAAAAAACCCACCACCAAACACACATATTTATGTTCCAAGAATTAATTGGAAGGAAAAGGAAGAGGGGGGAAAAAATCAATAAGAAAATTTGTGTCGAAGAATACATTGCAGGAATCTGTCATTTTTTATTAGCTGTATTTTGGAATAAAATTCAGACATTTTTAATAAGCACTTATACTCTTCTACTACAAAATCCACACAAGGAGAAAGGGAGAGACACCAACCAAGATGCTGGAGAACAAATGTCAGAGAGAGAATTTCAACAAACCTGCATCAGCACCCATTTCATTTAACAGCCCTCTGGTTCTCCAGGTACATCCCAAGTCTTGGTTTCCTACAGAATTATTGTGCTCTTGAACTACTGCAGCTGCTGACAGATTGTCCACATTTACCACCTCTGGGTCTGAATTTGTGTCTGATATATCATAATGAGTTATAACTAGAGGTCCACCTGTAGGAGAGAAAAGCAATGGGTATCAAATTAGTATACTGTGAAAGATATCTTTAATAATGCATTCTCCTACATGAAGCTCTTAAAGAAATATAAATTATGTGAATTATTAAACTTCAGTTAATGAACATACTCTGAGATTAGAGACATTTTAACCTTTCCATACACAGAAAAAACAAATGTAAGAAGAACGCATTTATTAATGTATCCGTTATTTGTGTATTATCTTTTAAATTAACACATAAGCATCGTCATATCTGACATTATATTTACAGTCTTAAAGATAAGACATTCAGTTTAAAATAAAAAGTAATAAGTTACAGGGCATTAAATTTTGCAAGACAAGATATATATCTAGAGAATTTTACAAAACTCAAGCGACAGCTTTCACTACAGTCAATTGAATAGAACTAACGCTTTGATATCACTGATCCAGTGACAATAAATTTAACATTAGGCAACTTTTCTTTCATGACATTTACCTGTCAAGGACAGGAATTTTTCAATATGGCAATGTTTTATTGGTGTTTGTTTTTAGAAGATCAAGAATAACAAGAAATACAACTATAATGTGCAGTCATAAATACATTTTTAATTCAATATGATTACCATATACATTTTGGCCTAAGTGAAGGAGGAAAAAAGGAGAGAAAATTGCTTACATGATTCTGAAATCTATTCTCGGAGAATAAGAAAAAGCTATTTTTCATCTATTTTGTTAGAATGGACTTTTTTTTGTGAGGAAGGAAAGTTACTTATAACTGTAAAGCACACTAGAAACAGAAGAGGTTCAGGAAAAAAGGCAAACTCAAGACAAGTATTAGAGCAGAAGTAAAGAAAAAAATGGATACATATTGTAATTCTGAAATGGTGCACATTTTAACTCAAATGCCTTGTCTCAGCTATAGCTTATCAACTCAGAGCAGATGATAGTGTTTGGAGTTACCACTCCCCAAATGGTAGAATCAAAACTTTCTTTGGGACAAGACTTCATCCAAAAAATTGAGTATGAAATCAAAAGACAGGTTGTTTGTGCCAAAGCTCAGCAAGTTTGCTACTGGAATTCTTTAACACCAAGAAAGTTCTGGCAGCTGAGTACCCGCGGGCCTTTTTTTTTTTTTCCCCATGGCATGATAAATAGAGGGTACTATTTATATGGAATAACAAAATAATCAAACTAGTCATATGCTTAGGAAGAGAAGACCTTCAGAGTTACTAAGTGACTAAAGAAATCTTTAAAAATCACAAGGAAAAAAATGAAAATACTTTTCAGGAAAGCACTACTAAAAGAAAGCAATCTTAAGCGGCTGTTGAAGACAGAATATGATGAAATAGAAGTTTCAAATTTAGTTTTCTGAAAAACTGTTTCTACTGAGGTTTTTAGGGTTCTGGTTGGTTTTTGTTTTGTTGGGGTTTTTTTGAATTTGGTCCCTGAAACATAAATCCATCAACTGTTAAATTAATGTCTATTTTGTGATTAAAGAATGACCATATTGCTTAAGTTATACTAAAGATCAGTTTTGCAACAAGGTGTGGAGAAATTCACAAAATATTTCTGATTAGACCTGCCTCCAAAACAACACTCTCATAGAACAATGATATATTACAAACATAAAATGGACCTGACAAAAATAAACAGTAAATGCCAATGTATTAAAGACCAAACTGTTCACAACATGAAACACTGATGATTATGACTGGAAAAGTAGTCCTGATAATTAACAGAAAGGCAATCTTTGTCTTTTTAAAAAGCAATTACAAAATAACAGAATATCAAAGTCATAATTAAGCTGGCTGATGTTCAGTTAATTATTTTTGAAATCCAATTATTAAATTACATGTAGAATTTACCATTGGACTGAATCACAAGAGGCATGTTTTCCTTCAGTCTTAGGAGTTCAGCGTGAATATATAATGTGATCTACAAAAATAAACAGTCGAGTGCAGAAGATACGAGCGTCAAGTACAATATTGACTATTTGACCATTTTTTCAATAGGTTATCTAAAATTTCAGTAGTTATGTACTGTTCTTTCAGGTCTTTGTTTCTCGTGCTTCTTCCAAGAACTCCAAAAACAGAAGCCAAATTTGACTTTAGACAAACATATCTACACAAGTAAAATGTTTGGACAAAACGCATAAATAGTCTCAAGTCAAAATTGTACCACTCCTACATGTATAATCATGCAAAAACGTATAATAAATGTATATAAACGCAGAGTGATATTCTTATCACCTACCCATAGAAATAACTTGTGTGAAAATCTTCATCAGTAGTAAATACAAGCATAAACTTGTTATCTGTAGCTCCACTCTTGTATCTTCCACACTTCTGAACAGCACACCTTAACTTAGCTTAAATTAGTATACATCAAAGAGAAAAATATTTTCAATATAATTTACATACTGCAATTATATTTATCAGTGTAATAGCCATCAATTTAACAATCTGGAAAAAAAACCCCGCTGTCTATTTACAAAGCCATCATAGCAGAGGTCTATTTTTGCTTTTCTCAGCCTTGCCTTTCAGGATCAGATTTGGAAATGAAAGGTCACTGACACCAGTCCTACCCATGCCTACCACCAGTAAACGACCAAGGAGGCCAAGATAACGGCCACGATGCTACAACAAATCCTAGGATTCCCAACATGTATAAAATAACAAATAATCAATAAATGCCTACATGTGCTTAAAAACCACCAAACAATAAACAAATAAATAAGCTGTTGACAACTACAACCAGATGTAAGTTGCAGTGAAGGCATATTAAAAAGAAATCCTCTAAAAATCCACCATTCCCAAGAACACATTGCACAACTGGCTTCAGCTAGGAAATAAGTGAAAAAAAATGCTTTCAGATAAAAAGATAAAAGGATTAACTACAACCATAATTGTAACTTATAGTTTTTTCTTCACAAGGGAGCCACTCCTTATAATTACCGACTGTAACAGGTTTTCAACAGATAGAAAACCAGACACCAAAACAAACCATTCCAGAATCAAAATTTAACATAGCACAATTAGAAGGTTGTCTGGTCAGTAATTTAAACAATCTATTTAAGAAAAAAATAAAATCATATCTTTTGAGAAGGCAAGGTAGCTGGAAGACTTACATTTCCCTGGTGATAAGCTTTAATTCATTTCTAAAGCAATACGTTCTTGAAAACTATAAGGCTGAAAGTTAATAAGTACCGGCAGCAAAATAGAGCTGTTGACATTTAATGTTAACAGGGGGAGAGAGAAAGACTGGGGATTTTTTTTTTTTTTTGTTTTGTTTTGTTTTGTTTTTTAAAGAATTCAGAGACAGAGATCATCTTGAGAACAGCATTTCCAAATATCCAATTCTCCCTTAATTTTGAGAGCTCATCAAAACTAATTTCACTCAGGACAACTGAATCAGAAGCCAAAAATATGTCTACGTGCACCAATTTTTAATTTAAGCCTGCAATACAGAGCAAAGCAGTACTTTGTCATAGGAAACAGAAGATATTAATTAGTGGATCCTCAACAGGGAATTTAGTCCTTTAAGTCATTATGTCTCTTTAGCTTTCTTAAATTTGGACACATAGACCCAGCTAATCACCTAAACTCCCTCCCCTACTGTAGCCAGAGAAAGGAACTTCAGGGTCAAATAATCTTAGCCTGGAAACTGCAGCCTGGAGCATCATCTCCCCTCCTTCCCCAGTAAATAGAAAGAGCAGAGATAATTACCTTAGACAAGGCAACTAACTTTCACACTGCTGAAGTTCAACAAGATAAACTCCAGCCTTAGGGATGGGTTTTTAACTCTGCTGTAATTTCTCCACAAGTTGTAGAAGACAACAGAAATCTCCAGAGGCTTATCCTGATTGAAATAATTTGAAAATTAAAAGCCTACTTTTGGTAGACTGAATTGTCCTCTGGAGTCATCAGTATCTGTGCAATGAGAGCCTTATTTAGGTGTGAATATCACCTTAAGGTTAAAAACATGCAGAACATGTGCAATAATTACAGCACTTCATTCTTACAAAGTTTTCCATTAGTGGATTTCAAAGAGCTCCAAGGTGGTTATTAACCTCCTTATGCCTATGGGGGAAACTGAGGCAAGTAGAGATTTGCAACTTGCTCAACGCTAACAAGAAAAGGACCTCAGCTTTGCCAAAAACATCACCCCTCTCAAAACACTGAGCTACTTTTAACTAGTAAATTATTGAGTTTAAAAATAGTGTTTAAGAATGCTTTTGTGAAACAAGCAAAATATAAAAAGGAAACACACTTGAGGCACAGAAGTACTCGCAAGCCCAAGGGGACACAGCTTCTTCCAGCCTCACCTCTGCACCTTCATTGTGAGTACAGGCACTGCTTTATCTCAGTCTCAGTACTCTATATAAAATTACATTTATTTTTATATAACAAAAAACAAAAATAGACTTTTTTAAAAATAATAAAAGATCTAAGAGCACTCTCATTTTCATTTGCCACATTTAAGAGAGAACTCAATTTACTTTAAGCAAAACATATAATGGACTTCAATACCCATATAAATTTTAAGATTAGATGATCATTACAGTAATTGAAATAATCATATTTTGCATGACAAAACCTAGAGGACTTATCTTAAGTGACTTGCCAAAATAGTTCTACAGAAGACACATCAGCAACTGAACAGAAAAGCTTCGTATACAAGACTACATGCTGAAATGATTGCTTTCTTGGTTTAGATAAACAATACAAACCTGGTATTATTTAAGACATGAACCAGACCCATGGTTTCATAAAGTATGTGAGTATGGCATAAACTACCTGAACTCTAAAACAAATCCAAAAGAGAGATGGGGGTAGGAGACCAGTGCTTTTTTTATGTTGTTTAGCAACATGAAATACTTCATTACTTTTTATATTTATTTATTTATCCCAGGTTACAGTAGTTACATTTCAAAATGTACAGGGTTAGGCAAAGAATACATTGCAAATACAATTTAAAAAAAAAAAACCAAAACAATAGCAGTGTAATAATATTCTCTCTAAAATCATGAAGTGAACAAAGTTATTGCAAATCCACTTTCCTCACATTTTCCTTCATTTCACACAGTAAAGCCTTTGAGGGTTTTTTTTACCATAACAATAAAATAATGAAAATCAAAACATCACAACCAAATGAGCGCATGTTCTTAAATTGGATATTTTTTAAAATATCACATCAAAAGAGATCTAAAAAACTCAAACCTTGCTGATCAACATTCATTCTATCAGGTTTTTTGATGACTAGATGGACAATATCTTGGGTCTGCTTTACCAAACTACATATAAAGACAATATTTCATTGTGTTATGCAAAGGCACATGGAATATCAGGAAGTGATGTGCAATTTATATCTTATAATAGGATTTATTTTCACTGATGTTACCTGAAGATTCATTAATTATGAAAGCAGATAGATTGGGTCCTGCACTTGGGGCACAACAACCCTATGCAGTGCTGCAAACAAGGGGAAGCGTGGCTAGAAAGGTGCCTGGAGGAGAAGGACCTGGGGGTGTTGATTGACAGCCGACTGAACATGAGCCAGCAGTGTGCCCAGGTGGCCAAGAAGGCCAATGGCATCCTGGCTTGTATCAGAAACGGTGTGACCAGCAGGTCCAGGGAAGCTATTCTCCCCCTGTACTCAGCACTGGTGAGACAGCTCCTTGAATACTATGTTCATTTCTGGGCCCCTCACCACAAGAAGGATGTTGAGGCTCTGGAGCAAGTCCAGAGAAGAGCGACGAGGCTGGTGAAGGGGCTGGAAAACAAGTCTTATGAGGAGCAGCTGAGGGAACTGGGGTTGTTTAGCCTTGAGAAGAGGAGGATGAGGGGAGACCTTACTGCTCTCTACAACTACCTGAAAGGAGGTTGTAGAGAGGAGTTAGCTGGGCTCTTCTCCCAAGTGACAGGGAGGGACAGGACAAGAGGGAATGGCCTCAAGCTCTGCCAGGGAAGGTTCAAGGTAGACATTAGGAAAAAATTTTTCATGGAAAGGGTCACTGGACACATCAGCCTCCCTGGCTGCCCAGGGAGGTGGTTGAGTCACCATCCCTGGAGGTATTTAAAAGACAGGTAGATGAGGTGCTCAGGGACATGGTTTAGTGGTTGATAGGAATGGTTGGACTTGATGATCCTGTGGGTCTTTTCCAACCTAGTGATTCTGTGATTAGCCAGATGTCTTTCCCAGTTTTACCTGGTAAAGTATATCGGGAGGGTTTTGAAACCATCACACCCTACACTTACATAGCCATAACAGCTAAAAGAGAAAAATTCCCTATGTAAATACAACTTATATTAGAAAAAAGGCAGGCAAACATGCACCCCCATAGGCACCCCTCCAGCAAACATCACATTTTTGCAAGTACAAACTGTATCTTCTCATCAAAGAATCAGTATAGCATTGATGCAAAGTTTTTGATGTTACAGACTAACCCACTGCTCTATCAAGTCTGCAAGATTTAACAGAGCACTTGAAAATATTTCTAAGAAGCCTGTTTTCCATGTGCCTTCATTTTGCTGATCCAACACTATGAAACTAATCAAATTTGGGAGAATGAACAATTTCTAGCTGCATGTTCTGCAAGGTACTGTCAATCTCTATCAATCAGCCTGAATGCTTTGGCTTCTACAGTACAAATAAATCACACTGCGCATTTGCTCTAATGTTTCCAAATGGAAGTGCAGTGGTCACAGTACAGATTTCTCTCTTAAAAACATCTACTCAGCTGGACTGATTTACACACACTCATCAGGCAAAGACTCCCCTTAAAGTCAGTTGAAGCATTTTCTGACCAAAAACTGCAGAAGCTGTTCAATTTTCAATGAGGTGAAATGCCAGCCCCATTGAAATCAGTAGAAATTTCCTACTGGTTTTAATAGGGCAAGGCTTTAATTTCTTAATGCCCTTGAAATATTACTTAAAAAAAGGTTTACAGTATGTAGATACAAGAAGAGACAAAATACATTAACGAGAAATCAGCGACAATATACATTTCAATAGTTTCAATATGTAAAATAACTGACAAGTACAATCCCATTTCATTGAAGTTAAGATTGGTCCTCCAGTCTTAATTCTAGCAGCTCAGATAGAATAACCTAACAATCCTGCAAAAACATTAAAAGACATCATGAACTTAAAAAAATTGATATTCATTTCTGAATATTCATTTTTGTCTCAATACTGTTAAAAATAACACTGAAGAGCAGCATATCTGAAAGGTTTACTATTTCCCCCACCCCAGTTATTTCTTGCATTAGAAACTGAATAAAATTTCACTGCCTTTATTTGATTACTTTATGTTGTATATCACCTTAGAGGTCTTTTCCTAAATAAAATCTGAAAATTCAGATAGAAGCATGTGAAGCAATGCTTATTTCTTTTGCATTTGCACAACAAACACTAACAAATTAGGTGTTTCACCCACTACTAAATCCCAACTCTGCAGTCACATGGATATTCAGTTACTCCCATGCAGAAATAACTGCCGCAGTGAAAATATTTGATATTAAAAATGGCAAAATAGAAAAATAAATCAGATTAATTTAAGCAGGCATCATCTTCCCTGGAATTATGCCACTCTACACCAGATGATCTTAAACGATGTTTCAGTGTTTTACTTGTAGCACAAAGAAATCACCTTCTCCACGTGTATGGCCAGGAAAATGGGAAGCGTGAGGAAAGGCTTCACGTCTCCATGTCAGCTATAGGAAAGCACTTTATGTTTCATTCTTAGTTCCCATGTGCTCCAATGAGCTGGCATGGAGTAATTAGATATCAAAAACCAACACACTGTGTACAGGCCTTATGAGGAATGGCTGAGAGAGTTGGGGGTGTTTAGCCTGGAGAAGAGGAGGCTGAGGGGAGACCTCATTGCTCTCTACAACTACCTGAAAGGAGGTTGTGGAGAGGAGGGAGCTGGGCTCTTCTCCCAAGGGACAGGGGACAGGACAATGGGGAATGGCCTCTAGCTCCGCCAGGGGAGGTTTAGGCTGGACATTAGGAAAAAGATTTTTCCCAGAAAGGGTCATTGGGCAGTGGCAGAGGCTGCCCAGGGAGGTGGTTGAGTCACCTTCCCTGGAGGGGTTTAAGGGACAGGTGGACGAGGTACTGAGGGACATGGGTTAGTGTTTGATAGGAATGGTTGGACTCAATGATCTGGTGGGTCTCTTCCAACCTAGTTGTTCTATGATTCTATGATCTGACTTGATGGTTTTGAAAGACTAAACGCGTAGGATAGGTAAAATTCTTTAAAGAAACTAGAATGTTTCTTTACTCCTGAGGTATACTACCTAGGGCTATTAGAGAAACTGTGATTCTCCACACCTGTTCAAAACTACTACTGATTTCTCCTCTATTTGTTAAATTTGGTGGGTTTGAAGTAATCTGTTGAGATGTGAGCATAAACATAAAAATGTAACCATGTGTTGGAAAGAAGAGGAGTTTCCTTCTGATAATCTTAAAATAAGTGTTAAATAAGGCCAGACTGCTTTCATGAAATACAGAAGGGATAAGATTAAGTGTTTTTTTAAGTTTCAGATGAAGAAATTTTAACTCCCCGAAAGTTTCTAGTCAAAACCCTTTGAAAATAAGAGCTTATAATCGAAATAATGACAAACTTAACTGCTGCAATTTCACATAGCAAAGTTATTTCCAGGAGAAAAAAATATGAAATTATGTATTAGGAATTTGTTTTCTCAAAGAGATGCCAAAGTATCTCAAAGAGATGTACACTGTTGCATACACATTTAAAAATACATTTAAAATACAGACTCATCACTAGCATTGCTATCTGAAGGGTGGTTTCTTCAGTACTCTGCATCTTTCAGACTCCAAGTACAAAGCAGGGAGATGCTCATGTTTAATTGCACAGTCTGCCAAATCCTTCATCAGGTTATACTACACCTGAACAAAGACGGGGTTCCCTGCTCAGCTCCAAGAAGGAGGAAATTACTGCTTCACATGGAAAACAAGCTAATGGATCCAATATTCAACCGTGTAAAGCAACACACACTTCATTTCAAAGGAGCCAATTTACAACAGCTGAAGATCTGGCTCCAGTTTTGAGACAAGTGAAAAAAATCAAACAAAAATACTATTTACCATTTACAGCCATTGATTTTGCACAGGTGTTATTAACACTAGGTAGTTAAAACTATACTAAATATGAACTATTCCCTCAGTCTTGTGAGTGCCTTGGAATAAGTTTGCCCTAGAAAGAGTACAGCTTTTAAGTATGTATGCTCAGCTACTGTAATCCTTGTTTCACATTCACAGCTGCTTGCATTGGAAACAACAAATAACAGTAATGGATGAAACATATCTGAAAGGTTTTATCTATTAATACACTCAATGATTTAAATAGCTTTGTTTTGTTTGGTTTTGGGTGTTTGTTTTTTTTTTTAAGGTTACCCAATCAAGACATTGAAAGTTGGCAGAAATTTTACCAGCTACATCCCTAACAAAGTTGTTATCCATTTACAAGATCAGTATGCAAGTCTGTTTCAGTCTGAGAGATAAATAAGTACACAAATGATCCCCTTACATAATTTGGTTTGAAATATCAAATTGCTCCATATATACTATTTTACAAAAACAGTTAAGGGCATACTTACAGACATACTGAGTTAACTGACTCTAACATTAAAAGAAACTAGTCACTGTAAAAAGCTTCTTCCGTATGCATGGGAAGACTTGTAAATTTGTCATGCTTCAAAATATGCTGCTCTCATTGTCATAAAGGTGTGTGTATATACATCTCAAATCTATGAACAGAAGGATACGTTTGGGGTTTTTTTACCCATTATCAGCAAATAATCTTCCCCGAAGGATCTTAAACAGAATGAGGACAAGTTTGTTAAATAGCAATCAAACATACAGCAACTCATTTAACCTATATTTAAGTTTAAAATGCACACAATTTCAGATGAAGGAGTTTTCTTACAACTTCATATCAAAATCTTTGTATCAAATTTATGCATAAAGGTGATCTATAAAGAATCTATTCCAGTATTCAAAAATCACCTCCTGCAGAGTCTTTCAAACAGTTACTCTGAAAATAACACAGTTCCAACCTAATTTTTTTTAATAATGGCATCACATACTTAAAAAAACCGTCAGTCTGCGCCAAGTATAATGTTAAAACACCAGTGTTCTATTATACTTAAAACAAAAATCATTTCTTGAGTACCCATTACAGATTTTATCCAAACCCCCATATAAATTGATCGAACAACTCCCACTGACTTCATGGAGGGGAAAAAAATATAAATCAGACCTGCAGAAGATACAGTGGTTATTTCCAACAGGAAGAAAAGGAATTAAACTAAAATAATTAGAAAAAATGTCCACGACTTGAAAATCAAATTAACAGAGCTAAAGGAGACTTAAAGTGTTCTCTTTACTTCAACTATGTCTATGCAAAGACTTTCAATTTCCATTGTTAGACTTTTGACTTAATTTGTATTAGAAGCTTTTAACAAGTTCTAACTGGTGATAAATACAGATTTTTGGTAGCTATGGAGAAGTGACTTCATATGAAGAAAGGCCTTAATGGAGATGTGACATAAAAAAAAATTCCTGTGTGTAGTGATCATAGTAAGAACTAAATATAGATTTCTCATATATAGTTTAAATTAATTCTACTTTAAACATCGCAGTTTAAAGCCTGCCTATTCAAGATAGCTATCAGTATAAAAAAATCTATACAACAGCAAGTTATCGTATTATTTAAGGGAAACTAATGCTTTGGCATTCCCCATCACAAGTAAATAACAATTTCAGTGACATTCAAACATGATTCAGAAGACACTGTCTGACCCAGACCAGCAACCCATACCTTCAGACCACCACAGTGTTCACTAACCTGACTGTCAAGCCTTCATTTAAATTCCTGTGCCAAGGCTCAATCCATTCACCAACAGCTGCTTATCTTCAGACTAACACAATTATTTTTATTCCAGTATGAAGAATGCAGTTTAATCGTATATACAGAAGGAAGTAGCAGCGCTTTGCATGCGTGGGTCATACATGCACACAGTTGGGTGTGATTCATCCCACCTAACTTTTGGATAGAGTAATTTATTCTAAACTGTTTGTAAGGGAGGTTTAGACAACTAATGGAAGAGAAATACACTGCCAGGAAGTATCCTCTGTACATGCTTATATCTTCCTATTGACTCAGTAAGAGATCCACAGAACAGCAAATTAGACACAAAGTTAGAGGAGATGACTTCCACCTAAACTGAACACACACATATATGTATAAATGTGTGTATTGTGCACACAATATAAAGACAGCTGCTTCCATAAATATGCCATGCACAAAACAGCAGTGACATTAATAACTCTGGACAGAAAGTGAACTACTAAGTGGGAGACAAAAAATAAAGCTTATTTATTACTTCTGCCTAAAACAGAAGAACACAAAACTAATGTTTGACATATTCAGGCTGCAAAACTTGGGAGAAAACTGATAGTTAAGGAAATGTTACAGGTCTACATCTGGTCTGGTTCTCTATGGTACTTAAAAATCTTTAAATATAAATTTTTTACTTACATAAATGTTTTAACATGTAAAAAGAGTATTTGGATCAATGCTCCAAATGCTCATATTGTAGCAAATAGCTTTACTGATTTGTAGGGTATCTAAACAAGGGTTCCAAGTTATATTTTCCCAACTTTATTGATGAAAGTTTAGGGTGGTCCCCCCTCACACCTTTAAAGGTGTGTGTGCATGCACACACTGGCACATACACATGGGTGTACTGTAGGCTTTTTTAAACTACGTACATATTCTCTATAAATTTAAAAAATTGATACCACAGTAATAAAACCCAAAAGAAAAACAAAACACATACAAAGAGAAAAGCAAACTTTGTTTTTAGCATAATCCAAAGTAACACGAAGATTGCAAAGATCATAATTTAAGTTTTTGATTAATTAAGATTAGGCTCTGCGATATTCCCATTCTCTGGAAAAACAGGTGGAAAATTGTTAATAAAAGTCACTGGAAACTCTAGCATTGCATTGACATTTTTATAGCCCACATAAGAATCAAACAACTGCTGCGGAAGTACTTGGCTATCAGGCATCCGTATGAAAGCCCCTGACTGTGTGGTAGGGGGGATTCTTGGGCCAACTAGTTGAATTTTAGGTTCCCTGGGCTCCAGACGTTGTTTGCTTTCTTCATCTGTGTCAAGATGGGTTAGCTTTTCTATCCACATGCGAAATTTCTCCTCTGTCTGCCTCTGCATCTCAGCAAAGCAGTTCATGGCCTCTTCTAAGACACTGCCTATGCAGTTCCTATCCCACACAGTGCCCCTGTCAAGCAATCCTGGAAATTCCCTGGTCGCTCTTCCAGATCCCCCAGCACGACTGAAGTCAGCTTTAAAGACATTGAGGCCATTTGATAAGACATCATTAATTAAGAATATAATATTGTTTATTAAGGCATGTTAACTCAGGAAAATAAACTTTTCTAGTTTAAAGTTTCTAGTTTAAACTTTTCTAGTTTAAAGTTTCTTTTCTAGTTTAAAGTTTCTGCGTCACTTGGATATGACAACAAGGGAAGAATTAACAAATATTATCCAACTATATTACCATCAAAAATACCCAAAAGCATTTTATGTTCCCTGAGATTATAATAGAAATTTTAGACAATTCTATCAAAGATCTTTCTTTTAATAAAGAAACAAAATTAGTCCAATTGCCTTGCAATTTGCTTTGAATTCAACTGAAAGTGTCAAAAACATTGAACAAAACACATTATTGTATAACTGAATAATTACACAAATTTTACTTAGACACTTGAACCCTTTTATAATGGACTTCTAAACATACACAAGGTTGTACACAAAGCTGCACACAAGAGATAAAGTCTGATCTGTTGCCTGCAGCATCTAAAGTAGCCAAGCCCAAAGCTCTTGGTCTAATTTTGGAAAACACACTAAACACCAATGAAGGGAATATAGAACAGAAACAAAATAAACATGAAGAGATATGCCAATACTACACTAATACATGAGGTGAAAACAATCTCTGTTAGGTCTGATGGACACAACTACATTCCAGGGGTAATGACAACTGACATAAGAATGATGAGTCTCACACGAGCCACTGCCTGTGCAGCATTTTAATATTCACTCTAGCTAAAGCAGAAAACAGACAGGACACAGTTAGAAGGTAATTGTTCTTCCTTCTATCCATCAAAAAGATAGTTAAAATGACTGGCTTGGGTATTATCAGGAAGAACTTCAGCAGTAAGAAGAGATGGCCATCTTCATTATCTTACTCTACGTATCACTAAGAAAAGGCAGCAATATCTGCATTTCTGAGTTCACTCAGGAAATTCTCTAGGAAGTAATAAAACCCCAATAAAATAAGGCTTTGTAATTATTTAAGGAATAATAAATAATTTGCACATGCTGTCTGACCAAACATTACCTAAAGTAATTTTGAAATAAGACAATCATCATAGAATCATAGAATCACCAGGTTGGAAGAGACCCACTGGATCATCGAGTCCAACCATTCCTATCAAACACTAAACCATGCCCCTCAGGACCTCATCTACCCATGCCTTAAACACCTCCAGGGAAGGTGAATCAACCACCTCCATGGACAGCCTGTTCCAGTGCCCAGTGACCCTTTCTGTGAAAAACTTCCTCCTAATCTCTAGCCTAAATCTCCCCTGGCAGTGCTTGAGGCCATTCCCTCTTGTCCTGTCCCCTGTCACTTGGGAGAAAAGGCCAGCACCCTCCTCTCTACAATCTCCTTTCAGGTAGTGGTAGACAGTAATGAGGTCTCCTCTCAGCCTCCTCTTCTCCAGGCTAAACAATCCCAGCTCTCTCAGCCGCTCCTCATAGAGCCTGTTCTCCAGCCCCTTCACCAGCTTTGTCGCTCTTCTCTGGACTTGCTCCAGAGCCTCAACATCCTTCTTGTGGTGAGGGGCCCAGAAATGAACACAGAATTCAAGGAGCGGTCTCACCAGTGCTGAGTACAGAGGGAGAAGAACCTCCCCGGACCTGCTGGTCACGCTGTTTCTGATACAAACCAAGATGCCATTGGTCTTCTTGGCCACCTGGGCACACTGCTGGCTCATGTTCAGTCAGCTGTCAACCAACACCCCCAGGTCCTCCTCGTCCTGACAGCTTTCTAGACAGACTTCTCCCAGTCTGTAGCTCTGCATAGGGTTGTTGTGCCCCAAGTGCAGGACCTGGCATTTGGCCGTGTTAAACCTCATGCCGTTGGACACTGCCCAGCGGTCCAGCCTGTTTAGGTCCCTTTGCAGAGCCTCCCTACCCTCCAGTAGATCGACACTTCCACCCAGTTTAGACTCGCCTGCAAACTTACTAAGGGTCACTTAACGCCTTCATCCAGGTCATTGATGAAGACATTGAACAGGGCTGGACCCAGCACTGAGCCCTGGGGAACACCACTTACGACTGGCCTCCAGCTGGATTTAACACCATTTACTACCACTCTCTGGGCCCGGTCTCCAACCACTTTTCTACCCAGGAGAGCGTGCGTCTGTCCAGTCCAGAGGCTGACAGTTTCCGTAGCAGAATGCTGTGAGAAACTGTGTCAAAGGCTTTACTGAAGTCCAGGAAGACCACATCCACAGCCTTTCCCTCATCCAGCAGCCGAATGACTTTGTCATAGAAGGCGATCAGGTTAGTTTGGCAAGACCTGCCTTTTGTGAACCCATGTTGACTGGGCCTGATCACCTGGTTCTCTTGCATGTGCTTCGTGATAGTTGTCAAGATCACCTGTTCCATGACTCTCCCTGGCACTCTGGTCAGAGACTGACTGGCCTGTAGTTCCCTGGATCCTCCCTGCGACCCTTCTTGTAAATGGGCACAACATCAGCCAGCCTCCAGTCCAGTGGAACTTCCCCAGTCTTCCAGGACTGTTGGAAGATGATGGAAAGGGGTTTGGCCAGCACATCCGCCAGCTCCCTCAATACCCTAGGGTGAATCCCGTCTGGCCCCATAGACTTGTGGGTGTCCAGTTGGGCAAGTAAGGCTCTGACCACCTCCTCTTGGATCACAGGAGCCTCGTATTGTTTCTCTAGTTCCAGGGTTTGTACACAGAGGAAAAAACTTTCTTTACAATTAAAGACTGAGGCAAAGAAGGCATTAAGCACCTCAGCCTTCTCCTCATCCCCTGTCACTGTTGTTCCCTCTGTGTCCAAAAGGGACTGTACGGTCTCCCTAATTCTCCTTTTGTTATTTATATATCTATAGAATGATTTTTTATTATCTTTCACAGACTTTGCTAACCTGATTTCTAGTTCAGCCTTAGCCCCTCTGATTTTTTCCCTACACAACCTCACTTCCCTCCTGTAGTCCACCCAAGAGGTCTGTCCCCTCTTCCAGAGCCTATAGACATTCCTCTTCTTCCTAATGTCACTTGAGTTCTCTCTTCTCAACCAAGCTGTTTTTTTCCCCTGCCAGCTTTTTTTCCAGAACACGGGGATGGCTTTCTCCTGAGCTGCTAGGATCTCCTATTTGAAGAGCTCCCAGCCCTCATGGGCTCCCTTGCCCTCAAGTACTGTCTCCCAGGAGACTTTGCCAACCAGCCTTCTGAAGAGTTTAAAGTCTGCCCTCTGGAAATTTAATGCTACTGTCCTGCTAACCACTCTCTTCATTTTGCCTCGAACTGAAAACCCTATCATCTCATGACCACTTAGTCCTAGGCGTCCTCCTAGTGTCACATCCCCAACAAGGCCTTCTCTGTTCACAAACAGCAAGTCCAGGAGGGCACCTTCCCTCGTTGCTTCATTCACTAGCTGCGCAAGGAAGTTGTCTTCCACACACTCCAGGAACCTCCTAGACTGCTTCCTTTCTGCTCTATTGTACTCCCAGCAGATATCAGGGAGATTGAAGTCTCCCACAAGAACAGGAGGCATTGATCTAGAGACTATCCCCAGCTGTTTATGGAAGAGCTCATCAGCTGCTTCTCCTTGGCTGGGTGGCCTGTAACAGACTCCCATCACAAAATCTCCCTTCTTATGGGCTCCTCTGATTTTAACCCCCAGGCACTCAATCTCCTCATCACCACAATCCAGCTCAGTGGTGTCCAATTCCTTCCTTACAAAGAGGGCTATCCCGCCTCCTCTCCTACCCTTCCTATCCCTCCTGAAGAGTTTATACCCCACCATAGCTGTACTCCAGTTATATGAGTCATCCCCCCACGTTTCCTTGATGGCAACATCATAGCCTCCTTGCCCTACAACAGCTTCCAGCTCTTCCTTCTTATTCCCCATGCTGCGTGCATTGGTGTAAATGCACTTCAGCTGAGCTGCAGAGCCTTCAGTCCTCTTAGAGGGAACAGTGTTTGTTCCCAATTGCCTGGTCACTGGAGTAGTTTGCACCAGAGTACCTGTATCTACTTTACTGCTCTGAGGTGCGCTCTCTTCTACTTCCTGTGCGGTGCTGTGCTGATCACAAACTACATAAAGCAGCTATAGAACAATTTAATAAGTAATTATGAACTTTCTGGAATCCTCTAGCTTAAGAACAATCGAAAATACCCTAAGAACGCAAAAAATCAGTGCACAACCTAAACAAACGTTTACTAACAAAAACATAAGACAATCTTTATTATGATTTCACTATATAAGTGAAACGACAATATTACTTCAGAAATACATTCTTTACAGGAGCTATTTAAATGAGGTGCACATAAATCCTTCAGTAATAGCTAAATGAAGTCTAGAATTATTATTTAGAATTATTTTATTTCTGAGCAGTAGCAATGCTACCCATTGTGGACCAAAACCCTTCTATTAAAACCCATGCTTTAAGTATTCCCTCCCATGTGTTTACCTGTCAGCCAGGATGGAAGTTCAGCATTCAGGTCCTCTGATCAAAAATAAATTATTTCATGGCAACTAATTCACATCCCTCTGACTGCACTTTTAACTAAAATTAAATTAAGTAATTAAGTAAAATGGTACCTTTTCCTAAAATGTGGTTCCCTTTTGCATTTTCAATGTCTTTTTCCTCCCTGAAAAAAATATTCCTTCATTTACTCCTATAGTTTTGATGTGCGGGCATAAATGATTGTTAGGAAAACTGGAGAAATGTTACTCAGACAGCTTAGCTTACCGAAATACGCACTGTCTGCTGACAAAGGCCTTGAAGACCTTGGATGTTGATAAGAGAGAAGCTGGAATGCAGAAAACAACTGCAGCTCGACCAGGATGAGACTGCGCCTGCACACAGATTGAATTCAAGGGCAGTTCTTGAGGAAAATGAAGGTGACTTCAGCCCTGAGACCCTGACCAAAACATCGCGCCTGCGCAAGCATAGAAGCTTCTCAAGTCCAATTATAAAAAGGAGGGGGGAAGGTCATGAATATGTAATAGGTGCTTATGAATAGGCATGTCTTCACACTATATCTATCTGCTTATTAGACTGTTTGATAGGCGAGTTAGGAGGAGGACACCCTCGCACCCGCCAACGAATGAACACATACATGCTTTATAACCCTTAACGGAGTTATAGAGTGTGATTCCGCAAAACAATTTGGCACCCCAGATGGGACACCCTCTCTGTCCAGCTGCAGGACCGGTGGGGAGCGGGACATTCTAGGCGCCGCTGGACTATTCCTCCAGAGAATCTCCCATCCTCATCCGATTGCTGCAGGGAAAGAGACGGACCATCGGTGGGCAGACAAGGTATGTGACTTGGGGATATGGATACTTGGTAATTGGAAAGAGGGGATGAGTCTTTAAGTCGTGTACGGGACGCCTCACACGATAACGAGAAGCTGTAAGGCTCACCCCTGGGAATTGGTGAGCCAAAAGGCACGCGTAGTGAGAAAGGCTATGGGGAGGGATTCCCTATACCTTGCCAAGACCGTGTAAGACATCCAGATGCGAAGTGAAGTAGCTGTAGGGAAGAAGTCCCTAAGCTTGCCAAGACCTTATAAGGCATCCAAGGTTAGGGACAGCTATCATTGTATTTCAAGTACTGTATGTGCCCGGTACCGTGTTTGGTTCAGATATCCATACCATCAGAAATTGTGGATCCAATTTGACTGGTTGTAACTAACACTGTGTGAGTTGGGCTGGCCCTGAAACGAATGGCTGTGTGTTTGAGATGCAGCATCGCTGCAAAGTGAGTGAGGAGTTCTGATTGTTGTGTGTTGTTAATTTGTTCTGTGTTTCGTGAATTTTTAATGTATGATAAAATGCTGGAGTTTGGCAGGAATTTAAAACTTTGGATACTGGTGGGGAGAGAAGCAGGTACGCTGGGGTGGGTTCAAGTAGCCGACCTGTGCCACCAAGGAGTTGCAAGTACTGTGCAGGTAAAACTAGGCAGGGCAGCTTGCTCACTCTGAAAATATCTAGCAAAAGGGAAAAGAGAAAAAAAAATGGAAAAACCCAGCCTTGCGGCTGTGTGTGCATATGGGTGCGCCCACTTCTGCTTCTTTGCTGAGTCTGCGGGAGTTACACATGTTATCTCTGTAGGAAGATACTGGGTTATGAACAGTTCTATTCGCATAAGCATAATGAGCAAACTGGCGTCTTACGAGGATATGTTTTTAACCCTCCATAACAATCTGGAGTGATAAAGGAACTGTGGAATTGTGGCCACTCCCAACAGGAGCCTCTGGCACTTGCCCTTGAGCGAGAAAATAACAAGGAATCTGGAGGTAAACTGAGGCAATTGTTGTTCAGTGTGCAGCACTGGACAAAAGTGCACAAAGTTAAACAAAACTCACCAGGCACCAGAACAGGATCTAACTGATCTTTTTAAGCCTCCTCCTCAATCACAGGAATGAGATGCTGACTCAAAAAGGACCCCCCCACTCCTCTGGATAGCCCTGTATCCTTCCACATCAGTAAAAGTCTGCTCCAACAGTCCTGCAGGCAGCTCTCTGGGAGGCAGGAGGACGTGATGGAGAGACAATGCTAATCAAGGTACCTTTTCTACTGTCGATTTAGAAGCATGGAAAGGGTCGCCCGAGAGTACCAGAATGATCTGGTAAGTGCAGCCAAATATTTTCAGTTCATTATAAGACAGCACAACCCTGATAGGGGTGATCTACAGTTATTATTGGACTGTTTGACAGAGACTGAGAAACAATTAAACAGTCTTAAAGACTGTGGGGGATTTGGACAAAGATTACTATAAACAAGAAGGGGTGAACATTAAAGATTATTTCCCTCTTCAAGACCCAAAGTGGCATATAAACGGGAATGCACATAAAGAAAGGCTGCAAGCATATCAGAGGTGGATAGAAGGGATGGAGAGAGCCATTCCCAAAACAATAAATTGGTCAGTATTATATGCAGTTAAGCAAGGCCCTTCCAAGTCTCCATCTGAATTCCTGGATTAAGGGACGCAATGTCCCACAGCACACCGCTGGATCCTGGGTCGGAGGTAGGAATACAACAACTAGTCTCTTTGTTCTTGGGTCACTCAGCAGTGAATATCAAGCATAAATTTCAAAAGCTGCATTCCATAGGAGATAGGAACCTGCAAGTATTGTTGAATGAGGCGAAAAAAAAAATGAAAGAGAGAGGAGCAATCAGAAAGCACAGATAGTGGCCCATGTGAAGGAGGATTGATGGAGATCTAGGAAATCCACCCTAGCAGATTGTCTGGTTATAATGAATCTACGGAAAGAGTAAAGTAAGGTAGAAGTTTAATTGATGCCAGGACGACACATTCAGTTTCAAACCAAGCTTTGATACCCCTGGGAAATGACTACAGGATGGTAAAGGGAGCAACTGGCCAAAGAGAAAAAGACTATTTTGCAAACTTTTGAAATACAAATTGGGGAAACAATGGGGTATACACCAATTCCTGCACATGCCCCGTTTCCCCGAAGGCACTCTTGGGGAGAGATTTACTAGAACAATTAGGGACTGGGATTAAATTTGTAAAAGGAGACATTACTCTGGAGGTAAATGATCAACAATACATACAAATAATGACCTTATCTCTAGCTAGTGTGCCCACAGGAGGAAAGGTCGATAAGGAAATTACGAACTAGGTATATCCTGGGGTATGGGCCACTGATGTGCCCAGAAAAGCAAAGAATGCTCCACCTGTTGAGGTCAAATCAAAGAAGGGCGGCAGCCGGTAAGAATTAAATAAGATGCCCTGAAGAGAGAAGACAGGGACAAAAGGCCCAGATAATGCAGCACAAGATGATTTACTTGGGCTACAAAGTCAGTTCTGGACAGAGGACTTTGGGACAAACCCGAAAAGAGGCAATATGCAAACTCCGAGACTGCAAACAGTGAGAGAGTTACAAATTTTCCTGGGAATGACTGGGTGGTGCTGACTGTGGATCGACTGTTAAACTCCCATACACACTAACAACCACTGAACAGAAACACCTCCAAAGGAATAAAGAAGCTATACAGGCCTCTGAACTACTGAAAAAGGCTCCGATGTCAGCTTTGCCTTGAGACTCTCAGATGTGAGTAAGCTATCTTTTTTTTTTTCCTCTAATATTGGCACAGGATCCAGGCCCATATCACCAAGCAGTTGCATACTTTTCCAAACAATCAGCTGCAACTGCAAAAGGTTGACCTGGATGCCTGCAAGTGGCTACAGCCATAATACTAGATATCCAGGAAGCTCGAAAATTCACCTTGGGCCAGAGAATGATTATGTTGGTGTCCCATAAAATGTCTGCTGTACTGGAAGCGAAAGGTGGACACTGGCTTTTCCTACAAAGGTTCTTGAAATACCAGACTGCAATGGTAGAAAACTGTAATTACTAACACTGTCAATCCAGCCTCTTTTCTTAGCAGAAACACAGGGGAACCAGAACAGCATGACTGACTGGAAACTACTGAGGTGATATACTCGAGCCATCCGGACTCAAAGCACAGTCCTATGGGAAGTGCTGAAGATTGGTTCATGGATGGAAACAGTTATGTCCTAAGCAGTAAAAGACATTCTGGATATGCCATTATCACTAGTCGAGACATAACAGAGTTAGGACCTTTACCCATGAACACCTCTACACAAAAGGCAGAGATAATTGCCCTGACCTGTGCCCTGGAGTTGGCTAAAGGCAAAGCTGCAAATATCCATACAGATTTGAGGTAAGCATTCAGAGCTGTACATGTGCATGGAGCAATTCAGGAAAGAAAAAGAGTTATTGAACTCACAGGCTAAAAACACATCAAATATGGACATCCTGAAGCTATTGGAAGCAGTCCAGCTCCCTGAGAAGGTAACAACCATGCAAATCAAAGCACAACAGAAAATGAATTCGGAACTGGGTAGAGGAAATGAACTGGCAGACAGAGAAGCAAAATAGGGAGCCAAAGGAGAGGTAAAAGCAGAAGGGGCTTTGACCCCTAATGGGTGAATCTCCCTGGAAGGAGAGCCCCAATATACCAGAGAAGATCAAAAGCTTGCTGCAGATTTGGAAGGGTCATATAATGAGGAGGGATGAGTTCTCACACCACAAGGTAAATTAATCATATGGGTTTTAGTAAAAGAGAAGCATAGAAAAAAACATTGGGGAACAAAGGCCCTGTAGAAATGCCTAATTAGAGAAATTGTTGCAAGAAATGTATACATTGCTGTGAGACAAGTGACTCAGCAGTGTGACATTTGCCTTCAGACTAATCCCAAAAATACTCCCACACTGGAAATGGGCCAAATGGGGAAAGGTAATGGGCCTGGATGACAATGGCAAATTGATTATTTTAGAACTTCCAAGAAAATGGGGTATTGATATTTGTGAGTACTAACCGATACCTTTTCAGGTTGGCCAGAGGCATTCCCTACCAGAACAGCCAAGGCTCGAGATAATACACCATTTTGGAGTTCAGGTGACTCATCTGTCACTTTGAGATCCATCCGGACACTAATCAGAAGACCATACTCATATATATTGGTCTAGGTTCTATATGTTTAAGAACTGCTTGCATTTCTATAGTAACAGATGAGACACTTCTAGATAGCAAGAATCATTCTAGTTTTTGCATTTGTAATTTTAAGATCGTCGGGTGTGGCTTTTCTTACTTGGCACCAGTCGCATCCTACCAAATTATCAGCTGTACCTATTGGAATGAATCTTGCATTGGTAAAACAATTAATGAAACATTGGGATTGGGATTTGATCAAGATCTCAGATGAAGTCCAAGGAAGTGGGAGAGACACCCTGAAAACAGTCCACCATGACACAGAGGAAATAAACAGGATCCTGAAAAGGGTAAAGGAAAATGCAAACCATCATTAGTGGGACATGCTATTTGGATGGTCCCCCACTGCGACTGGCATTCTAAATAAGCTTTGTCACCCCATTATTATCCTTTTGATGTTAGTTTTAGTTAGCTTTGTTCTCTCTATTGTGTTGTTTGTTTGGAATTGGAGAATGCTACAACGACTAACAATTTTGACCTCTATGTCTAGTGCTCATGAGAATGCATTGAAAGGTATTTTTCAAGCAAAATACTATCCAGTTCCCCTTTCAAAAGTAGATCATGTGTGAGGCAAATGAATTTGCCTAAGTTTAAAAGACAGGGGCGAATTGATGTGCGGGCAACTGCAGCTCGACCAGGATGAGACTATGCCTGCGCAGTTTGAATTCAGGGGCAGTTCTTGAGGAAAATGAAGGTGACTTCAGCCCTGAGACCCTGACCACAACATCGCACCTGTGCAAGAATAGAAGAAGCTTCTCGAATCTAATCATAATAAGGAGCGGGAAATGTCATGAATATGTAATAGGTGCTTATGAATAGGCATGTCTTCACACTATATCTATCTGCTTGTTAGACTGTTCGGTGTGAGAGTTAGAAGGATCACCCCCTCGCACCCACCAGCAAATAAACACATACCTGCTTTATAACCCTTAACGGAGTTATAGAGTTTGATTCCACGAAACAGTTTTGAACAACCAATATGATTCTGTTTACTTGCCTTGATCTTGGGATGAGATCCCTAACTAAAGTAACTAATTGGCAGTCTTTCAGACTTCCAGAGGTCTACCATCAGACACCTTTAAGCGACGTTGACTAAGTTTCAATTGCAATTTAAATAAAAGCTATTGATAGCAATACATGAGACAACCTAGCTAGGCTTTTAAAGTTAAGAATGAACTAGTGCAAAAGTTGACAAAACTTTTGTAAGCTGAAGAGACCATCTATTGAAATATATATTACTCTGCAATACTATTTTTTAAAAGGGATCATTCATAGTATATCTACAATTTACATTAGCAGCAAATCAATGTTTCAAATGCTTCCCTTGGAATTCTTATGAGAAGCCTTAGTCAAGCTTTTCTTTACTGGTGGCCTTCAGTGTTAAAAAAAAAGTAAAAATACATTTTGATTATATTAAAAAAAGCTAACAGTTACGTAATTGATACAAAAAATGTCAGTACATAAACCCTCAAAGACTCATTTTGGAGTTTTAGAAAGGAAGCATCCTTTATTCGGCCTGGGCAACATGCGGGAGTGATCGTCATCAATCATGCGCAATGAGAGCTGATTACAGAATATATTCCCCACTTATACGCATATGTATACATTTTTCCCGAAACCTTATATTATTAAAATCTAATTTTAATATTATGAACTTCACAACAGTGAATCTCTTGCTAATTTGGAGCTGGCTTCAGCTCTCTGCCTGATCTTTCATTTAAGATGAGGGAGACTCCAGAGGTGATCACAGATGTCTCTTCATCTGTTCAGCACAGATCACACTGAACAGAAGACGTTATCATTTTCAAAGACTGAACAGTGTCTGGAAAAAACTGTCTAAAAGAAAATATGCTCTCAGAGGGACATTCTGTCTAACTTCCAAAAAAATACAGTTCCTTAGATGAAACTTTGTGGGAACATTTTACAGAAAACAAGACATGGATGCTGTGAGAATGAACAACTTTAACAAGGCCTTGAAACAGAGAGCTGAAAGATAAACAAAGGCCAGATGAAAGGAATAGAAGAGCTAGTTCAGTGGGAACCAGTACCAACTGAAAGAAAAACAATTAGAGAACTGTCAACATAGTTAATTTTAGTATAACTTGGTTTCTTAGCATGTGCAGTAGTTTAGCCAATAATATGTTAGTAATAGCTTTATGGACAGCTACCTTTAACCAATAATACACTATAGATACCGTCGTGGGCAACCAGTTATGTAACCAAAAAGGGTTTATAAAGAAACAGCTAAGCTCAATAAATCAAACACTCGCTGATCATATTGATCTCTGCGTTTGATTCCGTTATCTCCCATCAACAAAACTTAACTCAACTCTAGCTTAAATAAAAAATATCCCACTGTTTGCAAGAGTAACTACTTACATCATAATTCGTCCCCTTGCTACTCGTAAACTTACGGCTCTACAGTTTAAGTTACACCAAGTTAAAAAAGAAAAGAAATTTGCAATCCAAGGGGTCAGAATCCATGACTCACACCTTATTTTCAAGGCAAAACCTCCTGCAAAACAGCACCTAAGAAATGCCCCAATGCTGACTCTTGATGGGATCCATTAAATACTATCTAAACAATGACCAAATACAAAGTTATTTAATTTTGAAAGTTTGACAGTATAACACTTTAAGAAGATATGCTGCATCTTCATTCTAAGTAGCAACAGTGGATTGCTCCGTGTTGTTATGCTACTTGACATCTCCAAATGAGTATCTCGCTGCAGGACACTCTTACCAAAATTATTTCCCCTCTGTTCTTTATATAATTGTCACTCTGAGTTACTTCAAATTCATTCCTTACGTGCTGCTCCATCCAAAGTCTATGCATAATTCTTAGGAGGAAGTAACCTGGCTGAGAGTCCCTGACACACAATGTGACCCCTCTGGATTTCTGTATTCAAAGTTTTTAGCAGATTTCCTGATAGGGGTGGACTCATGTTTTAGCTATTTCAATTCAGATTTTTCCAAGTTGTAAAAAGCACAATGGTGGCAAAACATCAATATTTTTATATTTGAATACTTAAAAACATCTTCCTCCTTCAACAGAAAGTGTTTACACAGAAATAAATACTGATTCCCAGAGTTGCACTCATATCTATTTCATTGAGTTAGTTTGCATGGTCAAATTAGAAATCATTTAAAGGAAAACTTTCAATAGCAGCAGGTCTAGCAGAACCTATTTCAGGACTCAAAGATATCCTCTTGTGCCATAAATACTATCTGATGCTTAAGTATGGTAAAGTCCTCAATGTCAAAAAAAAGGCTCAATCATTAAAAGATCAGTAACTGTTCCTTATCTACAATAATTAAAAAATCATGGCATTCCCTAAATTAAAGGGCCCAAAATTATGACTGCTCAGGTCAGTGAAGAGATTCTCAGTGGCACCCACGTAGTTTAGGATAATCTGTGAAAAATACAGATGGAAGTTCACACCATATAATACATTCAGAATAACATAACATATTGTGCTTAGCTCCTACTGAGCTCAAAAAATCGCTCTGAAGTATCACCAGTAAAATCTCAAAACTCTTTACTCTTCAATCTTTCTTAAGGAAAAAAAAAAGCCTGTCAGTATTTTAATCCACATTACACTTGAGTTCAGAGAGAAGTGATTCTCTATTGCACAACTGCTCAGTTCACAACTTCACAGCATTATTATGTATTTCACTGAACATTTCCCTTACCTTACTAATTCAGCAAAAAGTATTTCAAACCCAGTAACATGGATGGTTTGAAAAGAATAACCACACTATTAAAATGAAAGAGGTTTAGTTACACAATATGAAAGACTACTGTATTCTTAAATGTGGGACTTCCATTTTCAGACCACACACAAGCAAGCTGCCTTCTGTAATGCTACATGTGTCAATAGAAGGCTAAGACCCAGAGTATGTATAACCTTAGTACATGAAGGTCACATTAAACGTCACTAAAAATTTTAGAGTATCTCTGTTGGCAAAGCTATTTTTCAGACAACAAACATGGGAAAAAACAGTCCAAATAATAAGTTATATTGAGACAGTAACCAACACTACAGCTAAAGTGTTCAAATACAGTAAGACTAAGGGAAACATGCTACCTGTAAAACTCTTCCACATCAACATGTACAGACTTTTTGCAAAAATAAAGGCAAAAGTTTTTTCATGCTTATGTCCTCCTGACAGGTGCGCTGTAGTTACTGGATGTTCAAGTATCTAGTTAAACCTCTTAGTATTTTGACTGTTTGCAGAGGACACTCATGGCCTGAATTTCCAGTAATGCTTTTTGATACCTTTTATTATCTTCTAACTACATGTTCATTCCCTAAATTTTGAGGATATTCACAGTGTAACACTAATTTCAATGAAATAGCTTCATAGTCAAAAATATAATTTCAGTTAAGCACTTTGCCAGCTCCAAGAGGGATCACAGATGGCATCTGATCCTACCACTACAAGGGAGAGTCCTACTCAGGCTCAGAGCTCCACTGCATCTATTAAGACCACGGTGTTTCATTAACCCACAAGTAGTACAGGATGCATTTTCAGCCAACTCTGTCCTCATCTCTATAAAGAACATTTTTCTCTTGTACTTGGAGACTGTTTTCCACAAATCAAAGTTGTTTCCATTTAAAGGAAAACCCCAATGTGGCAGGTAGGCATTACATCCAATCCCAGAAAGACAACTCAAAAGTTTTAACGTCTTAAATGTAATTCAGTATCAAGCAGATGATATGGGCTATGAAATAAAAATAAAAGTCACTATTCTGCAGGATGTTTTTTGCACCCCCACATCTTGCATCACAAGTAAAATTGGGCCTTGGTGCAATCATCACTAAAGCATCAAATTCTCGTGTGTACTACTCACGGTTAAGAGCTCAAATACAGAAAAGCCTAGTGACACAGAAAAGTACCCTGCAGTGATTTCATATCTCTGCAATGGAAGTCAGAAATCTAGGCAGATCTGAAAATACCATGTGGTACCTTTCAAGGTCACAAGTAACTTTTATGACTTAAAGAATACAACCTTTGTGTGTTTATAGAGAACAGGGGGTGTGGACAGGACAGACACCTGTCCCAAAACTCAATGAAACAGTCTTCTTCAATAGGCTTTTATTGCCCAAAGTGTTAATATAGTAAATAAAAAGGTGCAAAGGTATGAAAGCTAAAAGTCTGACTAACTACTAAATTAGTAAAACTAATTTTAGATATTCATTAAAAGTTCACTACACAATAACTATAGGAGGACTATGCCTTTCCCAGACTTTCTAATAATAAGCCTTAACTTCCTTTGTGCAACCTGCGTCCTAGCAATATGTGGGGAAAAATGTCAGTTCTCACGGTGAAAGGCACATTCACCATAATCAAGTCAGTTAAAAGTTATTTGTAAAATATTCTGCAAACATTTTAAATAACTCATCTAGAAAACATTAGTTCAGCAACATAAGAATAATTATTGCAGTTTTCCTTTAAAAGTTCTTTCCCTATGTAAGCTGATATTTATCTCAAAAAATAAAAATCTTCAAGCACAAGAGACAAAAAGGCATGTAACTCAGTAAAAATTGGCAAGCCAAAAAGTTTTTATGCATTTTTATTTTTGACTGCCATATGAAGATGTTTCTATTGTATAATATGCTGCAAGAATTATTCACACAAAATCTTTTCCATGGCACTTGGGCTAACAAAATAATAAAGACTCAGCAGCCAAGGAACTTGAGGAATTTATCTTTCTGTTAATAAAATCATGAAAAGGTCCCTATAATTTGCTACCTCCAATTTTAACACAGATATGTCAGAAAGTTAAAGAGATAGAAATTACAGATCTTTATGACATAGGAAAATGGTAACATTTTTTTCTAAAGTGCGGAAAACTTAGGTGTGGATATAGCTTGGGTACCTGCATAAACAAATTCATATTTATGTCCTAAAACAGGTGACCAGCTACAATCTGCAAGAATTTACAATAAGGCTAAGTAGGTTTGTCGTGCACTGAAACAGAGCTGAAAGCATAGCATAAAGTGCAATAGTAAATACGGCCTTACCTTAACACAGGCAAGAGGCGAACTACATTATTCCTAACACAGCTGCTGACCTGTGATGTTAATTTTGTAAAGGAAAGCTGGTTGCTTTTCGTAAGAAAGCATTTATTAAATTATTACCATCTAATGGTATTTGACAGCACTAATAGGAGTTTATATAGGCTTACAAAGGAAAAGACCTGAAAATTCCACAACTCAAAGACAGTCCTTCCTCCAATTTACCATTTCTATGGTTTGTCAGTGTGAAAAGTGCACTGAAACCTCGGAACAGATATTTAAATTTGCCCATGTCTTGTTAATATACTGCAGTCTTCAAATTTATAGAGCTGCAGTTCTGTTTTTTCTCAAGTGTCACTCGTCTAATTTAGCATGACAGCTGAGAAACGGTGTCAGATGTGTTACAGTTCAGTTTAAAAAACATCCTCTACCTGGTTTCTCTGTAGTGATTGTCTTGCTGCTCCCCGAAACCTCTTCATCATCATCATCATCTGATGAACTCGTGCTCGAGTCACATGTCAGGTCACTATCACTGGTACTGCTGTCCTGCAGCAGGTTATACTTCTTGCGAGCAGCTGCCTCCCGTTTCTGTCTTAACAGCCGAATTCTTTCTTTGTGCTTTTGGCTTCGGTGACCTTTTACCTTGGTAATTCGACCATTCTGCTTATCACTAGACTGACGGTTTTTCTTTGCAGCCATCGTTGAAGTTTCACTTTCAGACCTAGATCGCCTTGATTTCCTCCCGACTACAGCCCCAGACATCACAGAAGGATCTCCCTCTACAGCAGCTTTAGCTTGACAGGGCTCATTCTCTTCTGCGGAAGACAATGTATCTGAATCAGCCAAATGGCCACTGGAAGAAGGGGAAAGCATGCAATGATTAGAAGAGTCACTCTCATAAACTTGACCATCGACTGGCTTATCACTCTCTGTAGATGCTAGCTGAAACTCCGAGGAGTCTCTCCTCAACTCCATCAGTAAGCAAGGCATTGATGAGAATACCACAGAGTCTGCTGCAGTGGGCACATTGTCCTTCTGAGTTTTTCTCTCCAGTTCTATAGGTCTGTCTTCATTAGGAGTAGCATCTTGCTTTTCAGAAGTCTTTGGTGGAACTTCTGAATCAACAAGATGTTCTGCTTTTCCCACTGCCTCCATCTTCATTTCAGAACATCAAGGTCTTCCTGGTCTCAAAGCATAGAGCATAGGGTCTGGAAGACTGGGTGAACTAGATATGGACTTCATCAATACAGCAGGCTGCACAAGAACAGAATAGTAAGAATAATTTACCCAAATAAGTCACTCAATCCTCTTCTTCACAATATTACCTAAGCAACTCATTGCTTTCAATTACAGACAGCATGGCTCAGTATCACATTGGTTTCCTTATTTTACTCATCCCGTTACACCAAACTATTCTTACTTTTATACATCCATCAAAAATGGTATTGGAATCGCATTAAATGTAGTTCATCTCACTAGAATAATCAAGACAGATCAAGTAAACAATAAAAATATTTCTAAACTCTTACTTTATCTTTAAAACAATATAAGCAACATGCTAAACTTCTTGACCTAGAATTTTAAATGTATTTTAATGGAGAATCTTAGCCCTTATGAACAATGCCAACCTAGAAATTCCTAGATTTAGTAGTTATCTACCTGGACAGACCAGAATATAATACAATTTCTGTACCTATGAACAATCTACTTTCAGTTGAACAGGACCTTAATCTTATAAAATCACAATGCCTTTATGGTAACTTGTCAACTTACAGTACCAACATGACATAGGAAAAATCCAGACACTGAGCAAAAAAACAAGCAGCTGCTGAACCTTACAGAGCAAGACTACAGACATCTTCCAGTGGAATTGAGACTTACAGGAAGTGCTATGAAGCATTACTAAATTGTTAGGGTCACAGGGTTTAAAAAAACATCTACAGGCAGTCCTAAAAACATTAGCTATGCATAAGAGATTTGCTCTCAGCAGAGAACCACCGTGTTGGTGAGTCACAAAGACTTTTTAGGAATATCAAATACACTATTTAAATGCTTCTCAAATGTCTCCCACACAAGTCCTGGTTCTCTGAGAACCTCCAGGCTCGACCTAGTTTCTCCAAAATCTGACAGGAAAACAACATCAAGTAGTAATGGGCTGCAAGCAAGAAACAGTATACACCCATACCACTATCCTAACATTTTACTTCCAAGTTATAATCTAATAAATGACTGCTTCAGTGCAGCCACAAAAAAAAACCCCAACAAGTTATTTACCTGATTGATGACTTGCATGTTATAAACCAAGAAGTACCTGAAGCACCTTCAGGGAAAATTTGTTTAGAGATCAATACTTAAAATTTTATCTTCATTCCTCACACTTAGACTTCAACCTAAATTTTCACTTCAAATTCAACATAGAATAAGGATCTTTCAATTACCACAGTGCATGGAACAAAGCATTTGTGGGTTTATAAATATACTAAATAATAAATTTATGGCACTTGAAAAAAAAAAAAATAGTGTTAAGATTTAGTCTACTGATGGGTGTTTTTTTTTTTTTTTTTTTAAAGAATACAGTTCTGTAGACAAGAGCAATTAGTACTTGAGCAGCCTGAGAAAACATGGATGGTTCAGAGACATTTTTATGCACCCTGACAATCCTTATTTTAGTTTCCTGGGCCATCCCAAGCTGCCTGTAGTTGTGTGTATGTAACCGTATTCTGCTTCCTCCTCCCCTTCACATACAGCACGGAATAAGGCTATCTCTCTGCTTCTAAAAGGTGTCATAAAAAGCTCAGTGTTGTCCTGTCTGCCCTAACCCACTTCAAAACTTGAGTTTAAAAGAGTATTAAGAGATTTTAATCTTCCTTCCGGCTAAGGAATGAAATACTGGATGGTGCAAGAGAATTATGAAAATATTTATGGGAGAGAAACATTAGCTACAGAAAGAAAACTAAGTTAATATCAGACAAAAGAAAAAGAGATGACAACTACAGGTCTGCTAAATATAAAAAAAAAAAACCACCACAAAAAAAACCCACCAGTAAACCCAACATTTTATACCCACTCCCACAAAAAAGAATAAAATGCATATCAAATAATTGTCCTGTTATACAGATAAGTAAACCAAATTTGAAGATTAAATGATTGTCCAAGAGTTACACACAGCTATGTGTATTGAACCTGCTAGTGTCATTATCAGCTTTGTTCTGGCCATGCACTTTCAACAGAAAAGCTCTCTTTTCTAAGAGCTTTGAAATGTACTTTCTGATCATGCAAGGAAATATTTGGTAGCTCAAACATATAGTAAGAATATTAACCTGGCCAAAAGAAATTTATTTTAAAAAAATCATACTAATAATTCCAGAACAACTTCTGCACTATTCACCCTTTTAGCCTGGGGAACACAAAGAACAGACTCCCACCCAAAGCTAAAGGGCAATCAAAGCAAACTAGAGAATTTTTTTCCACAAACGTCCTGCTTGAGATCATCTACCTCTCAGCTCCCAAAGGGACTATTTAAGAACACTTACTTTAGTACTTGCTTTTTCATCTCTCTGGCCTATCAGCCAGAAAAACTTGTTCCATCGACATCATACCGTCTTGCTAACAGGCTATTCAATGACTTAAAAAGACGAATTATTAAGTAGGATCTTACTTTAACTACTCAAACCACACTGGCTTCATCACTCACAAAGGGATCGATCAATCACATTTTTGGTAAGAAGGCAGCACAAGGACTAGTAACTCGACAAAAGCTAGTCAACATTGACATGTGTTTCTGTGAATGTGGAAAAAAAATATTTGCTCTGATTAGGTTTGTACTCTCCAGGTCTCTTGAACCAGCTGTTTAAAAAGCCAACAAATCTAGCATCGGTACATATATTAAAAAAATAACTTCACAGAATCACAGAACAACCAGGTTGGAAGGGACCCATCGGATCTTCTAGTCCAACCATTCCTATCTAACACTAAACCAAGTCCCTCAAGACCTCATCCACCCGTGTCTTAAACACCTCCAGGGAAGGTGACTCAACCACCTCCCTAGGCAGCCTATTCCAATGCCCAAAGACCCTCTGCGTGAAAAACCTCCTCCTAATCTCCAGCCTAAACCTACCCTGGCGGAGCTTGAGGCCATTCCCTCTTGTCCTGTCCCCTGTCACTTGGGAGAAGAGGCCAGTTCCCTCCTCTCCACAACCACCTTTCAGGTACTTGTAGAGAGTAATGAGGTCTCCTCTCAGCCTCCTCTTCTCCAGGCTAAACAACCCCAGCTCTCTCAGCCGCTCCTCATAGGGTCTGTTCTCCAGCCCCTTCACCAGCCTCGTCGCTCTTCTCTGGACTTGCTCCAGAGCCTCAACATTCTTCTTGTGGTGAGGGGCCCAGAACTGGACACAATATTCAAGGAGCGGCCTCACCAGTGCTGAATACAGAGGGAGAATCACCTCCCTGGAGCTGCTGGTCACACCGTTTCTGATACAAGCCAGGATGCCATTGGCCTTCTTGGCCACCTGGGCACACTGCTGGCTCATGTTCAGTCGGCTGTCAACCAACACCCCCAGGTCCCTCTCCTCCTGGCAGTTTTCCAGCCAGGCTTCTCCCAATCTGTAGCTCTGCATAGGGTTGTTGTGTCCCAAGTGCAGGACCCGGCATTTGGCCGTGTTAAACCTCATGCCGTTGGACACTGCCCAGCGGTCCAGCCTGTCCAGGTCCCTTTTCAGAGCCTCCCTACCCTCCAGCAGATCGACACTTGCACACAGCTTTGTGTCATCTGCAAACTTGCTAAGGGTACCCTCAATGCCCTCATCCAGGTCATTGATGAAGACATTGAACAGGACTGGACCTAGCACTAAGCCGTGGGGGACACCACTCGTCACTGGCCTCCAGCTGGACTTAACACCATTTACCACCACTCTCTGGGCCCGGCCATCCAGCCAGTTTTCTACCCAGGAAAGTGTGTGTCTGTCCAGGCCAGAGGCTGACAGTTTCCGCAGCAGAACGCTGTGAGAAACTGTGTCAAAGGCTAAACAGTTCAAAGTTTAGAAGGCTGGTTGGCAAAGTCTCCTGGGAGACAGCACTTGAGGGCAAGGGAGCCCATGAGGGCTGGGAGTTCCTCAAAAAGGAGATCCTGGCAGCTCAGGAGAAAGCCATCCCCGTGTTCTGGAAAAAAGGACCACATAACTCCGAAGATGTGAAGTGCTAATTACCCCGGCCACTTCTGAAGCTTCAAAAACCTTTGTAGGTGTATCTACATGTTGGTCATGCTTTTTTCCTACTCAAATTGCCTTCCTTTCCTGTGGGGGAATGGAACTCTACCACTGAGTTGGTGGAGGACCCTTTTGGAAACAAAGAAGATTGCTTTTCAGAGACCCCTTTTAATGGAGTTTAAAGATCAACAAGGCTGCAGGAGTTTGTACGTGACAAGGACGACTTGTCCTAGGGCAGAAGGGGAAGTCCGGAAAGTCCCTGATAATATCTGTGGGTATTGTACTTAGTCAGCAACTTGAAAAACAAAGAAGTAAGCCACCCCACTTAGGATAGCAGGCGGGGTTGACATTTAACCGTGAGGCCAATAAGAGCTTGTAGTGATGCATATGAATCAAGTTGATTGTAAACGCTATATAAGGATTGCTGTAATAGGAAATAAACGAAGTTTGCTTACCACTCATATTGAGTTGCCGCTTTCTTCCGCCGAGCCATCAAGGGAACCAAGACCCTTCCCCAACATTTTGGCGCCCGAACAGGGACTCTTGGTGGACGGCAAGGACGGGGCTCTGGGAGCAGCACCCAGAAAAGGACTCACTCGCCAGTGCATCGTGTCGGCGGTGACTTGGGTGAGAACTTAGCGACGTGCACTTTGCATGTCACTGCCTCGGGGGCTGCGGTTTGCTGCTCGGCTGCTGTGAGAGGTTTTAGAATTTTAAGTTACAGCCGATTTAGAGGATAGTACTGCGGATATTAGAGGTCATATTCGTTAAAGGTTATGGAACTGGACGTAGCCCTAGATTTATTGCGCCGCTTTTTAGAAAAGCGTGGGGTAGAGCCGGATTGTCTAAAGCAGCTAGCTGGTCTAGTGACTGCAGGCAGGCTCAAGGGGTGCTTTAAGGACCCCTCTTTATTGTTTGAGGAAGAAGAATGGCTTCATTTTGGTGATATTCTATGGGATATGGTTATAGACGATGAAAAAACAGGGAAGAAACTTATGAAGCCGTGGAGAGAGGTGATAAACAACATTAAGAAATATAAAGTAGAAAAGCAACTGGCAGCGGTAGCTACTCAGAGATTAGGGACAACTGAACCTTCGACATCGTCGTCGGATTCAGGGGTCTCAGCGTTTTCTAGTGCATCTGCGCCCCCGTCTCCCGATAGTCCCTTTTTGTTCAGCACTAGCAAGGTTCCCCCCCTCCCTGTTGTGGGCCGGTGAAGGTTAAAATCCCCATGAGGCAGGATAGGGCGGAGACTGTAGAGTCCCGGCCACAAGCAGACTCAACTGCCAGGGAGGAAGTGAGTGCAGACATGGGGGTGGATGATAGCGAGGAGGAACCTGAAGTCGGCAGCCCAGAAGGGGAAAACGAGAAGATGGGGGAGGGTAAAGCTAGAAAATGGAGAGTGAATTGGCAGAAGGTTATGTCTGAGGCAGCTGAGCAAGGGGAGTTTCCCTCATTTGCCTTCCCGGTGCAGTATGTTACTGATGATAACGGGGACTGGCAGGCTCGTCATGTTCCAATGAACTGGAAACTGTTATCTCAACTACGCAGTACAGTCAATGAGTCGGGATTGCATAGTGAACCGGCAAAGCAAATGCTAAATTACATCTGGGGAGGAACGCTCCTTTGTCCTGAGGACATTAAGATAATAATGCGGATGATTATGACCCAGTCTCAATTGCTATTGTTTCAAGCCCATTGGCAACGCTTTTGTGAAGCGTCGGCTCAGACGCCTTGTAATCCTAATGACCCATTACATGCAGTAACTGTGGAACAGCTTATGGGCACAGTTCCTTTTGTCACTATTAATACACAGCTACAAATGGGTCAGGAAAGATGTATGGAAGCTATGCGTACAGCCAGACTTGCTATAGAGAATGTGCGCACAGCTCCTCCCTCCCCATCTTATATGAATATTAAACAGGGAAGAGAGGAGCCATTTTCTACCTTTATTGATCGAGTTACCCAAGCTATCGAAGGCTCGGAAGTACAGGATTGGATGAAGCCGGCATTATTGCGGCAGTGTGCCATCCAAAACTCTAACACACAAACAAAGAATATTATAAGTACACTACCGGCGGATGCTACCTTGGAATTAATGTTAGAAAGATTGAGTAGAGTTCCTGTAGGGCCACAGGCGATGTTGGTCGAGGCGGTAAGGGAATTAGGAAGTAGTATATTACAGGCCCAGCAACAAGCCGCAGCCACTCAGCAGCAGATGCAGCAGCAGGTCTTTGCGGCGCTACAGCCTTTACGATCTAATACAGCTGCCACTTCGCGTCAGCGCGTGTCTCGCCCATTGAAGTGTTATAGATGTGGACGAGACGGTCACATGCGCCGCAACTGCCAAGCTTCCCGAGTGTGGTGTGAAAATTGCCAGCCAAGTAATCATAACACATCTATATGTTTCCACTCGGGAAACGGGCCGACGAGCGCGAGCAACTGCCGCGCTCCGACACAAGTAGCAGCTCCTGTGCAACCTGCCTGCGACCAGCAACTGCCGGCAGCCTCGGATTGGACCTATCAACAGCAGTAGACATTACCCTTGTGGATCAACAACCACAGAAAGTATTGAGCAACGGCAAAGGACCGATTATTATCAACGAACAAGCATGTGGAGGATTGCTCCTTGGTCGATCATCAACAACTATGCGAGGACTGTCGGTGCTGCCCGGAATTATTGACGCAGATTACACGGGACCCATCTATATCATTGTGCAAACAATGTTTCCACCTATATACGTCCCAAGTGGCAGTAAGATTGCTCAACTAGTGCCCTTGCCTCAAATGACGAAACAACTATGTTCCCGAACTAGCCCGGCCAGAGGGGATCAAGGTTTTGGCTCGACAGGACCTGGGGCATTCTTGACAATGTCCATGCATCAGCGTCCAGTAATTACCACTTATCTGGCCGCTAAGAACCGAGAAATATCTCTGCCTCTCCTCTTGGACACTGGGGCAGACTTTATTATTGATGAGAAGGTTTGGCCCAAGGACTGGCCATTGCGACCCGTAGGTAGGGGAGTGGAAGGAGTTGGTGGTTACAAGGCTGCCCAGCGAAGTATAGACCGAGTACGAGTGACGATAGATAAAAAGAGCGTCACCCTACCTATAACTATCATGCCTCTCCCGAATGGAGTAAATGGACTAATAGGGCGGGATGTCCTAGACGCCCTTGGAATAGTGCTGACTACGGAGAAGGTTTTTTTTTTTTAGCAGCAGCCACTGCGATTTGGGCTTTCCCGATCCCCTTAAAATGGACTTCGCCTGACCCTGTTTGGATCGAGCAGTGGCCGTTAAAGAAGGAGAGCCTTGATGCAGCCCAAGAGATCGTGCGAGAACAATTGAGGCAAGGTCACCTGCGACTTTCCACTAGTCCATGGAATACACCAATTTTTGCCATCAAAAAGAAATCTGGCAAATATCGTTTGATTCATGATTTAAGAGCCATCAACGCTCAAATGCAATCAATGGGAGCATTGCAGCCAGGGCTCCCCAACCCAGCCATGCTACCGGAACATTGGCACTTGTTAATTATTGATCTTAAGGACTGTTTTTTCACTATTCCTTTGCATGAGGATGACAAACAAAGATTTGCGTTTACCTTACCTTCAATAAACAAAGAGGCCCCGACCCAGCGGTATGAGTGGACTGTTTTACCTCAAGGCATGAAAAATAGTCCAACTTTGTGTCAACTTTATGTAGACAATGCGCTACAACCAGTTCGTGAACTTTGGCCGCACACCCTCATCTACCATTATATGGATGATATTCTTATTGGTCAGAGTACCCCTTTCGCAATAGGGCAAATAGAAACGTTGCAAGAAATCCTGGGTTCCAAAGGGCTTGTAATTGCCAAAGAGAAGGTACAACGTCAAAGCCCATGGCTTTACCTTGGCTGGAAGATAACAGACACTCAAATTCGCCCACAGAAAGTACAGCTGACGACATCCCTTAAAACGTTGCACGATGCTCAGAAATTGCTCGGAGACATTCAATGGATCCGTCCTGTGGTTGGCATAACCAATATGCAACTTGACATTCTTCGTCCTCTTCTAAAAGGAACTGATCCTACGGCGGCAGTCACACCAACGCGACAACAAATCGATGTTATAAACCAGATAGTGGAACGAGTTGCAACTGCGTTTGTGCATCGCAGAGATCCAGACTGTTCAATAGATCTTGCCATCTTTCGGACGCATACTTACCTAATAGGAGCTCTCATACAGCTAGCAAAAGAAAAAGGGGGGAATAACCAGGGAAATGAGCGGTTACACGTACTCGAGTGGCTGTTTCCTCCCTTACAACACAAAAAATCGATACAGACTCGTGTAGAAACGCTGGCTGACCTTATAAGGCGAGGCAGGAAGCGTATTTGGCAAATTACTGGTCAGGAAACCCAAACCATATATGTTCCGTTACAAAAAGAGGACATTGACTGGTATCTCTTGAATAGTTTAACGTTTTGTGAGGCGCTACTAAGTTCATCAGTAGAAGTAAAAATAGCGCCACTCAAGGCTCCCCTGATACAATGGATAGGTCACCAGGATTGGATGAAAAAGCCAATGTACAGCGAGACGCCTCTAGCTGAGGCCCAGACAGTATTCACGGATGCAGGCAAGAGATCGGGTAAAGCTGCGGTCACTTGGTTTGTCAATGGTGAGTGGCACCACCACTTGCTGGAGGCAGTCAAGGGTGACTCGCTGCAGACCCTAGAGCTTGCCGCGGTGGTCTGGGCCTTACAGACATGGCGAGAGGTGCGACTCAATATCGTGACCGATTCCTTGTATGTAGCGGGAGTACTGAGACGAATAGAAGATGCTCAAATCAGGGAGTCAAAAAACTATAGGTTAGGAGATCTGTTCCGACAAATGCAAGCTCTCGTGCAAGGAAGGGTTGAGGCTTATGCAGTAATACATATTAGGAGCCACATGTGGAGCGTGGGCCTTGGAGAGGGAAACCAACGAGCTGATAAGCTGGTTATGATTACCGCCCCAGTCAACGAGTTTGTTAAGGCTAGAGAATCACATAATGTGTTTCACCAGAATGCAAAAGGTCTCCGAAGACAATTCCAAATTACGGTAGAAGAGGCCAAAGGGATCATAAGAACCTGCCCCCAGTGCAGCCATCATGGGCCAGGATTGGGCGTGGGTGTGAATCCCAAAGGTTTCTTGATAGGCGCCGAAAATTGGCGCAATATAAAAAACTTGGCCTGTTATGCTACTCAACAATTTAATATCACGTCACAAATTTTGACAGACTTGTTGCATGATGTAGACAGCGTGAGACATGCTGTACTACAAAACAAGGCAGCCATAGATTTTTTACTTTTGGCACAAGGACACGGCTGTGAAGAATTTGAAGGCATGTGCTGTTTCAACCTTTCTGATCATTCTGAGAGCATTCATAGGAAGATCAAAAGGATGCAAACCAATTTGGCAAGCATTACCATTAATAATGGGTGGCTAGACAATATTTTCACAAACTGGGGTATCACAGGTTGGTTACGTGATCTGATGAAACAGGCATTGATCGTATTGCTAGTATTTGTGATTCTACTTTTATGTATTCCGTGTATTATGCAATGCATTCAGGGGATGATAACCAAGGCCATGTGTTCTATGTTTCCTGATGCCTACATTGTTCTAAAGAAAAAGGGGGGAAGTGTGGGGGAATGGAACTCTACCACTGAGTTGGTGGAGGACCCTTTTGGAAACAAAAAAGATTGCTTTTCAGAGACCCCTTTTAATGGAGTTTAAAGATCAACAAGGCTGCAGGAGTTTGTACGTGACAAGGACGACTTGTCCTAGGGCAGAAGGGGAAGTCCGGAAAGTCCCTGATAATATCTGTGGGCAGTGTACTTAGTCAGCAACTTGAAAAACAAAGAAGTAAGCCACTCCACTTAGGATAGCAGGCGGGGTTGACATTTAACCGTGAGGCCAATAAGAGCTTGTAGTGATGCATATGAATCAAGTTGATTGTAAACGCTATATAAGGATTGCTGTAATAGGAAATAAACGAAGTTTGCTTACCACTCATATTGAGTTGCCGCTTTCTTCCGCCGAGCCATCAAGGGAACCAAGACCCTTCCCCAACACTTTCCATTAAAGACTAACACACTTAATTCACAAGTGAAATTCTAGCATAAATAATACTTACACACATACCCAAAACATCCAAGTAACTAAAAACTAACCAATCCAAATAATCAGACCTCTATCAGAAAAACACTAACCTGCATCCAGACAAACACAGAAGCATCAATGCTTTCATAGAATCATAGAACGTCCCGAGTTGGAAGGGACCCACAAGGAACATCAAGCCCAACTCTAGTCCTTGCATAGGACAATCGCAAAATTAACACCACACTTCTGAGAGCATCACCCAAATGCTTCTTGAATATTGTCAGGCTTGGCACCATGACTACTTCCCTGGGGAGTCTGGTCCAGTGCTCCACCACACTGAGTGGAGAACCTTTTCCCAATATCCAACCTAAACCTCCCCTGGCACACCTTACTACCATTCCCTTGGTTTTAAACCAAGCTTTGATACCCCTTGGAAATGACTACATGGTGATGTCCCTGAAGGCACTCTTGGGGAGAAATTTACTAGAACAATTAGGGGCTGGGATTAAATTTGTAAAAGGAGACATTACTCTGGAGGTAAATGATCAACAATACATACAAATCATGAGCTTAACTCTAGCTAGTGTTCCCACAGGAGGAAAGGCCGAAGAAGAAATTACAAACCAGGTATATCCTGGGGTATGGGCCACTGATGTGCCCAGAAAAGCAAAGAATGCTCCACCTGTTGAGGTCAAATCAAAGAAGGGCGGCAGTCGGTAAGAATTAAATAAGATGCCCTGAAGAGAGAAGACAGGGACAAAATTCAGCCAATACCTCTCTGTAAGCCTGATGGATCATATCAAGTAGTCCAGGACTTATGAGCTGTAAATAAAATAATGAAGACCTCTATCCAGTGGTGGCAAATCCATATACTCTATTAACTGTATTGACACCTGAACTAACCTAGTTTACCATTTTAGACCTGAGGGATGCCTTCTTTTGCCTCCCTCTCCATGAGGCTAGTCAGACAATATTTGAAAGGGAGAATCCCAAAAGCAGTTGCGGAAATCAGCTTATTGGGATAGTATTACCACAGACTTCAAACCAGCCCTACTATATCTGACAACCAACTTGCAAAAGATCTTGAGTCCTGAGAAGCCCCCTCTGAGGAAGAAAAACTGTTACAGTATGTGAACAATATCCTGATTACCACCAGGACAAAGGACACTTGCATGACCTGGACTACTGAATTTTCTAGGACTCCAGGGATATCAGGAATCCAAAAAGAAGACCCAGATAATGCAGCACAAGATGATTTACCTGGGCTACAAAGTCAGTGCTGGACAGAGGACTTTGGGACAAACCCGAAAAGAGGCAACATGCAAAACACCGAGACCACAAACAGTGAAAGAGGTACGATTTTTCCTGGGAATGACTGGGTCGTGCTGACTGTGGATCAACTGCTTGTTAAGCTCCTGTACACACTAACAACCACTGAACAGAAACACCTTCAATGGAATAAAGAAGCTATACAGGCCTCTGAACTACTGAAAAAAGGCACTGATGTCAGCTCCAGCCTTGGGATTCCTGGATGTAAGCAAGACATTTTCTTTCCTCCTCTAATATTGGCACAGGATCCAGGCCCATATCACCGAGAAGTTGCACACTTTTCCAAGCAATCGGCCGCAACTGCAAAAGGTTGGCCTAGATGCCTGTAAGCAGTTACAGCCGTAATACTAGATATCCAGAAAGCCCAAAAATCCACCCTGGGCCAGAGAATGATTATGTTGGCGTCCCATAAAATGTCTGCTGTATTGGAAGTGAAAGGTGGACACTGGCTTCCCCTACTAAGGTTATTGAAATACCAGACTGCAATGGGAGAAAATTTTAATTGTCAATCCAGCCTCTTTTCTTAGCGGAAACACAGGGGAACCAGTACATCACGACTGACTAGAAACTATTTAGGTGTCATAACTCGAGCCATCTGGACTTGAAGGATACTCCCATGGGAAGTGCCAAAGATTGATTCGTGGATGAGAGCAGTTATGACCTAAGCAGTAAAAGACATTCTGGATATGCCATTATCACTAGTCAAGACATAACAGAGTTAGGACCTTTACCTATGAATACCTCTGCACAAAAGGCAGAGATAATTGCTCTGACCCATGCCTTGGAGTTGGCTAAAGGCAAAGCTGCAAATATCTATACAGATTCGAGGTGAGCATTCAGAACTGTACATGCACACAGAGCAATCTGGAAGGAAAGAGTTATTAAACTCACAGGGTAAACACATCAAACATGGAGATCCTGAAACTATTGGAAGCACTTCAGCTCCCTGAAAAGGTAACAACTTTACTAATCAAAGCACAACAGAAAGTGAATTCGGAACTGGAGAGAGGAAATGAGCTGGCGGACAGAGAGGCAAAGCAGGCAGCCAATGGGGAGGTAAAAACAGAAGGGGCTCTTTCCCATAATAACAACATTTTAAAAAGACATCTTATTAAACACTATGATGCCTCAGGCTACCAGCATTTCATCCAACTTACTTCATTAGGAGACAGCCTCTAAAGCCCTCTTATCTTACATTGTATTACACACAGAATTAGTAGACAGCTTCCTGACCTACACTTTACCAATCTTTTCCCTTAATTTTTTTCTTTGTCAGATTATTTGGAACTGTCTCTCTAGCAAGAATTGGCACTCCCAGAGAACAAGAAGTGTGAAGGTAAGCTGAGTGGTCAGGAGATTACCAGCTGATGAGAAAGCCAGAGTACATAACAACAGTACCATCTTAACCTTACCTGGCTATCATGTTAAGCTGCTTCTTTTCACATCAGAAAGTTTGACAATATTATTGAAGTGTACAGCACCAACCGCGCACAGGTATCACAGAAGTATAATATTACCATGTCAGTAATTTGTTTTTCATTTGGAAAAACTGCATCATCACACAGACAACTCGTATTACGAAGTCGGGCTCTTTGCTATTCCCAGCTCTGCTATTGCAAGTCACTTGGTCTCTACCCATTTTGGGATGAACGGAAGTGGAATCTGCCTTCTCTAAAAGAAGCCTAGAAAGACTATTGACCAAGAACTATGAAACAAGACATTACAGCATAATCATAGCAAGAACACTTATCCAATAATCATGGCCTGGCTCTCGCTGCTCGTTTCCATGAAATTTTGAAGCACCAAAGTAGAACATCATTGTGGACACTGAAGAAGTCTCAATATACACAGATTTGACTTTATAGTGAAACAAAACCACTAGTTTGAAACTCTTAAATATTTACATTTAATTTAAAAGTGACCACCTGTTCCGCTTATGATTCAAAAGCTGTCAGATCAAGACCTAACAGCTTTTAAGCTGTCGTCTTGGAAACCAAATATCTCAAGGCTGAAGCCTGTACACTCTTCTGCTATTTAAAGCAATTTTTGAGCATTCAAGAGACAAAACTATGCGGTCAGACAGATAAAAAAGCCTAAATAACTTCTTAAATAAAAAGACATATTAGCCTGGATCTTTTCACAATCTAAAGCTGACTCACCACATGAGCACAGGCATGTTACTTGACCTCCCCATATGTTCAGTAATGCATCTGTGACGGCATAACAGCAGCATCTCAGTGACTGAATTGCATCTCATTTTCAGTCCTGAATGAGTAATTGATATATGCCTGAACTACAGAAAGTCAATCATACCCATGGAGACTTGTTTTTACTCTGCTGTACAGGCTCTACGCAGGCTGATCATATATGGGAAGAGGGAACACTAACAAGTGGGAACAAACACAATTTCACATTCTACCCCTCAGCAGTAACCTTGAGCAACAAGGTATCAGTCACTCCAGCCTAGTTCAGATGTTATAAGGCAACTGCAGAGGTTAATATATTTACACTGTATGTGCACCTGTAGCAAGTTTACGGAAGACACTAAGCTGGATGGAAGTGTCGATCTGCTGGAGGGTAGGGAGGCTCCACAAAGGGACCTAAACAGGCTGGACCGCTGGGCTGAGTCCAATGGCATGAGGTTTAACAAGGCCAAATGCCAAGTCCCGCACCTGGGGCACAACAACCCCAAGCAGTGCTACAGACTAGGAGAGGTCTGTCTAGAAAGCTGCCTGGCAGAGAAGGACCTGGGGGTGTTGGTCGACAGCCGACTGAACATGAGCCAGCAGTGTGTCCAGGTGGCCAAGAAGGCCAATGGCATCCTGGCTTGTATCAGAAACGGTGTGACCAGCAGGTCCAGGGAGGTGATTCTCCCTCTGTACTCAGCACTGGTGAGGCCGCTCCTTGAATACTGTATTCATTTCTGGGCCCCTCACCACAAGAAGAATGTTGAGGCTCTGGAGCGAGTCCAGAGAAGAGCAACAAAGCTAGTGAAGGGGCTGGAGAACAGGCCCTATGAGGAACAGCTGAGAGAGCTGGGGGTGTTTAGCCTGGAGAAGAGGAGGCTGAGAGGAGACCTCATTGCTCTCTACAACTACCTGAAAGGAGATTGTAGAGAGGAGGGAGCTGGCCTCTTCTCCCAAGTGACAGGGGACAGGACAAGAGGGAATGGCCTCAAGCTCTGCCAGGGGAGATTTAGGCTAGAGATTAGGAAAAAAACTTTCACAGAAAGGGTCATTGGGCCCTGGAACAGGCTGCCCAGGGAGGTGGTTGAGTCACCTTCCCTGGAGGTGTTTAAGGCATGGGTGGATGAGGTGCTAAGGGGCATGGTTTAGTGTTTGATAGGAATGGTTGGGCTCCATGATCCGGTAGGTCTCTTCCAACCTGGTTATTCTATGATTCTTTCATCCATTTTTCTTTTTGCTCAGAATTGCACATTCGTAGAGTTACATTCTAGACCTCAATTGCAGACTTGGAACTGCATTACGCATTAAAAACCAGGAACAAGGATGTGACAAAGATAACAAATTGCCACAAAAAACGAAGTTCCCTATGATAATACTTGCTGCCACAGATTCTGCTGTCATAATGGTTCAGCTGCTCTGGTGTTAAAGGCACAAACATCAGATCTCTGTTGAGCTTCGATTCACATACTGGAAAAACAAGACAAGTCATTTCCTTGTCACGTAATCCTCAGGTTATCTAGAAGTTGTAACTGCACAGCAACATGCATCATACCATACAACTGTATCCCAGAGCTCTGTCCCAGCCTATCCTACCCTACCACCACTACCGATAATGTTCAAGACAACAAAGATTTTTGAAGTTCTGGTATTTATTTTCCAGAGCACTTGTTCTTAAGTACAAGTTAGATGCCTGCAACTACAGTAATACAACTTGTCACTCTCATCTAGTAAACACATTATTAAATCTGTTGCTCCGTTTCTGTCAGTGTTTACAGCTTTGCAAGTTGTTTAGTCAACTACAGATAAAAAACACAGAAGCCAAAATTAACCATATACCCAATTCCATCAAAAAGTACCATCAATACACTAACTTTGAAATGTTATAGAAAATTAAAGACAGATTTGTTAAAGCTATTTATTAATTTGAAAAGTTTCCAAAGCTTTAACGCATCTAGTGGTGACATTTCAGTCAGAGGGTAACCAGACAGTTGTGAACGCTTGGTCTCTAGCCACTTTGTGTGGTACATTGAGACTCCATCTGATTAACAGATGTTTGAGTGAAATGTTGATATACATGTGGGGTCACATCCTTGGTAGGGCAGCGAGTTGATGTAATAACATACAACAGATAGCAAAGAAAGTGAACAACATCAAGGTAAGATGGTAAATGTGCAGCAAGGAGATGTGGGGGTCAGGATAACAAAGGCAATTATTTCCTATTGCTCCAATCAAGTTGCATGAACTTATCTCCCTAATGCTTAGTGTTCAAAGTCCCTCGTGATTCTCTATATTTACTCTTTGTTCATCCAATCCTATCTTACCTCATTAATCCCCACCTCCTCCACGCTGTCAGCTGCCAGTGTGCTCTGCCCATTTGTCAAACGCACAAAAATTCTTCCTGCCTCTCTTATCAGTTAGAGCAGCGCTTGGTTTGTGTGGGTTGTGACCACTACATATCTACCCTTCTCAACTGCCTTATGGTTGGCTTCAGGTTTCTTCCCTTTTCCCCTCCTTCCTCAATACCCAGTTTAACATACCCACTCATTTCCCAACTTGTTTGTGCTCTTCAATTTCTACCAAGTAGGCATCCCTTGTGTGCAAGCCTAGATAGCTAGGCTGTACTGTAATACATATCATATATTTGCACGTGTAAGACCACAGTCCTTTCCTCTCCCTGATTTCTCAGGAATTTTTCCATCATAACTTCTCACAATGCCAACTAGCAGTTCAGCTGAAGAGCAAATAGAAATAATTATACATTATAATTAAAATTCAAGTGTTCAAAAGTTACTTGGAACCATTTTCCTCCTACTTGAGCATAAACATCATCTACCCAAACTCACATACTACCTTCTATCACCCCCACCATCCCTCCTAATCCTCTAGGCAAAAATATCAGTGTGACTGGTATATCAGAACCACAAAAAGCAGTATTTTATCGACTTTTAGTAGCCACATAACCATCTGCTTTGGAGCTTCTTTTGCCAGCATCAGACTTCTCCTTAAATCACTAAATGTGAGAAATACTCAGAAAATGACGCTTAGAAGCAATTGCTGTTGTTCAACCAAGTCCTCTGTACTTCATCTCACTGCTTTTGTATCATACATATGGGACAGGGGGGTGTTGGCAAACAGAACAAGCAACATGGTGCTCTCCTGAGTGTTCATTACAAACCTGTCTGCAAAGGCACTGTTTCTCTCCTCCAGAGCAACAGAGGAAGTTGGACTGTTGTGACTGCCTGACTTTCAGCTCTTATATCACAGAAACAGCAATTAACTGGGGCAGGACTACAAGATGAAAATCTCAAAAGAGCACCATATCCAGTTTCCACTTAAAGCACAAACATTAGTTTTTTAATAATTTGTTTGCTGTTCTAAGGGCAGAACTATTACTCTTTGTACTTAAAATTTCATCTTGAAAACTGAAAGTGGTCTAGTGCTTGCCTATGAGTGAAATTATTATTTGGTTTTATGCTTGACTAGTTTATTTGGTTTTATGCTTGACTAGTTTATTTGGTTTTATGCTTGACTAGTTTATTTGGTTTTATGCTTGACTAGTTTATTTGGTTTTATGCTTGACTAGTTTATTTGGTTTTATGCTTGACTAGTTTATTTGGTTTTATGCTTGACAGGGGAAGGGGGGAGAAGGACAATTAAGAGAAACTTTACATTTTTAAAGAAATGCTCAAGGGTTTAAAGATTAACTACTCATTTATAAAAGCTAGAATTATTTGCCAATAGAAAAAACCAAACAAACAAAAAACCACAATACCAAACAGGACTGACTTGAGCCATAACATCTTTACATAGGAGTTCTTTTCAGCCTTTGAAATGCTGTTCAGTATTTTGTGCTGGTTTAAAGTGTGTAACTAGGCATAACCAAGACCTTGTTTAAGTTATTACAGTTATGGTTTCCAAAGATATCTATGGACTTTAATAGAAGTAGCCTTATACCAGTATTAACAAATTAAAACATAAATATAATTAGATGCTACTTAAAGGTGGAAGCTCACTCTCCCTTGCCAGCTACACAAGGCAAACCTCAAAACCCCACCAAGTCTTTCAAAATGGGGCCTTAAGTAGATGTCCAATAACCTCAATGCAAAAATAAAAAAGTTACAATACCGGAATTGGGGAAATGTTTAAAATATTACAAGTCCACACGGACTGCCTTTTTCATTTTTAAAAAGAACAAGTAGCACATTGAAATTTTATAGTCCCCTTTCAATAGTTGTCACCAAAAGCCACAACTGCAACCCATTAGGTGTTAGGAGCTCAAGGGGAACTCAAGCTAGATAAGCAACAAGCAACTTGATTTTTTTTCTTTTTTTTAACATGAAATATATATTCCCACATCAACCAAAATAAACAAATAAGAAAAAAAATATAGAAAGCAATTACCTGCCTTGTTTTTTTGAAAGCTTTCTCTAAACAGCTAACGCAGTCCCCCAATACATCACAGAACTCCTGGGAAACACAAAGTGCCTCAAAGTCGCTTCCAGGACCTGTGTCGAGGCTTTCATCCGCCGACTCCGGACCAGGCTGTGATCCAAAAGCGACGGCCAGGCTGAACTCCCATCTGCCAGGCCCCCAGGCGGGCCAGTAGTCACTCCTTACTGAGGAAGTGCCGAGAGCCGCCCTCCAGGGACCTATCTTTTCCTGAAGCCCCTCGGCCAGTACGGCCAGGGCCGAACTCCCTCCCAACGGGGCTGGGCCATCGAGGCGCCGCTGGGCCGGGACCGCCCGCTCCGGGGCACCACCAGCCTCAGGGAAAGCGGGGGGGGGATGCCAGTACCCGCCGCAGAGAAGCTAACGGCAACGGCCCCGTCCTACGGCGCGGCGAGGCCCCACCAGAGCGCACAGCGCGTGAACCCCAGCCGCACCAGCCCAACTCACCTGGACGATACAGGGCCTCTCCTAGCCTCCCCCGCGGATAGGAGGGGAGGGAGGGGAGGAGGGGGGGGAGGGGGGGGGGGGGGCAGTTGGGATATAAGTGACTAAAAGAAGCCAGGTCTCAGCCACAGCGCCGTCACCACAACCTGCCCTACCGCCAGAAAAAAAAATGGCGCCGGAGGGCAGGGTGCTCCTGATGTCACTTCCTCCCATCACCACCAGAGCAGCTGAGCGCTGCACCTCCCTCGACGTAAACGGTGCCGGGGCCTGTCGGCCCCGCCCGCTCCCTCCCCCCACCCCCACGGCGACCCGAGAGGAGCAGCCAGTGGGCTTCACACACCTTCATGCTCACGGGTTTCCTGCACTCCTCGCACGTTCTGGACACCCCCTACACTCACGGGAAGGCTCCCCCAGACCTCCAGGTAGCCCCAGGCCCAGCAGGTCATCGCCTGAGGGGACACGCCTCTGGACCCATGGTGGCATTGTAAGCTGTGCTGTGGAAGAGAGGTGTGAGAAGCCGACAGCGAACAGCCACTGCCAGTTGTCTACGCTGGCTGGAGCCGTGGGTCAACCGCAGAGACAAGCAGAGGCAGTCACTGGTGGGTAAATCAGCCAGGAGACCTATCTGTGGGCTAACAACACACTGCTTTATTTGGCTTCCCAGCGGTGAAGCAGAAGCATACAAACCAAGCACAGCAGTTAGAGCCGGTTCACTGGAGGAAAAGAGCAGAAGAGGGAGAAGAATGAAACCAGGAAACAAGACGAAAGAAACGTTTTCCCCCATGCAGGTACTGGGTAATGAGAAGGGCTGAGCTCAGGAGAGACACAGGCGAACTAGAAGTCTGTCTAGAAAGCTGCCTGGAGGAGAAGGACCTGGGGGGTTGACAGCCGACTGAACATGAGCCAGCAGTGAGCCCAGGTGGCCAAGAAGGCCAATGGCATCTTGGCTTGTATCAGAAACAGTGAGGCCAGCAGGTCCAGGGAGGTTATTCTCCCTCTGTACTCAGCACTGGTGAGACCGCTCCTTGAATACTGTGTTCAGTTCTGGGCCACTCACCACAAGAAGGATGTTGAGGCTCTGGAGCGAGTCCAGAGAAGAGCAATGAAGCTGATGAGGGGGCTAGAGAACAGGCTTTATGAGGAACAGCTTAGAGAGCTGGGGTTTGTTTATCCTGGAGAAGAGGAGGCTGAGAGGAGACCTCATTGCTCTCTATAACTACCTGAAAGGAGGTTGTGGAGAGGAGGGTGCTGGCCTCTTCTCCCAGGGGACAGGACAAGAGGGAATGGCCTCAAGCTCTGCCGGGGAGGTTTAGGTAGAACATCAGGAAAAAGTTTTTCATGGAAAGGGTCATTGGGCACTGGAACAGGCTGTCCATGGAGGTGGTTGATTCACCTTCCCTGGAGGTGTTTAAGGCACGGGTGGACGAGGTGCTGAGGGACATGATTTAGTGATTGATAGGAATGGTTGGACTCCATGATCCAGTGGGTCTCTTCCAATCTGGTTATTCTACAATTCTATGATTCTATGAAGTCTTCCCCTGATGCTGATCCTAGCGATTCTGCCTCTGCATTCCCTGAGATCAGAGAGCTGTGGGCTGGGTGGGGGAAGCATGGTGTATACATTAAATATCATTTGGATGTTTCTTAATCAGAGTATTTAGCTTTGCAGCCCTGGGGTATATATGCTGCACAACTGCACAATACATTGTAGGTAGCACTCTGCAATTTGAAAACATAGCAGCAATCATTTCAGTATAGTCCCTAAATCCTGAACAGGGCCTACAAAAGCCTGGGAAATTCAAGTGTTAAACATCCCTTGTATAGTAGAGGCACCCTTGGAGGATCCTGCTCCTCCACAGCCACTGCTTGTGTCACAGAATCAGTTATAGTGTTGATAGTATAGAAATGTGTTCGTGCATCTACCCCCACCACCAACCAAAACACGTACGTGGTTTTGGGAAACAAAGACAAACATCACATACTACCCCGAAGAATTCATCACATTGAGGAGAAATAAAAATATGAGATAGATTCAGGTGGAAGTAGAGTTACGTGTTCAGGAATTCATTATTCTCTTTTAAAACAGTACTTTGCAAGATATTTCTTACCAAACATGAAAAACTTCCTTTGCAAGAGTACTAGCCACATCAGTGCATCCAACATTGGTGGTGTCAGCGTAAGTGGGAATAAGCAGGATGCTAAGGAAACCCATACTTAGGAACAGATAAAACCTGCCCTGAGTAGGGCTGCTGTGGGCTCTGATCTGATTTCCTATGTAGCTTGAGCCATAACCTACCACCAACTAAAATCAACCTCTACAATCATGCCAGCTACTTCTAGGAAAATCTGTTTTTAAAAGGAAGACTGTGCTTTGGAGTCACAACTCCTTAAAGACACCCAGAGGATGTCATGTTGTTACACAGGCATTAGGACACAGCAGCAAGGAACAGGCAATACCATTTTGAACAGCTTACAGAAAAGCATAGTGACATAGGTGAGAGCAGTGAGTGTCTATTTTGCATGTGCAAAAAGAGTGATAAATGGAAAGGAACTCAAAGAGCCACAACTGAAGGAATCGGTAGCCTGGAGGCATTACCAAAAAAAAATCCTGACTATCAGAGGTGCAATGGAATCAGTAAACTAAGCAGGGAGATATTAGTGATCTGTAAATATTTGAATGAGGTATGTGGCATGAAGGGAGAAGACTGGTGATACGTTAATGATTTTAATGGAGCGAAATTAAGGAAAGGCATATTTAAGCTGAGAATCTGGGAGGAAAGCCTTTGAATAGAGAACCGTAGGCTGGAAAATTATCTCCCTAAGGGAAGTGGTGAAAGCTTTATTGCCTGAAATTTTAAATGCCAGATTAGGAGAAATATCAGGTGACTCATTCTGAATTTTCAGGGAGATGGGCTGAAAGATTAGGAAGGGAAAAGGAAAGGCAAGAGCTGGTGCTGGCTCCAAGAATTTAGGGAGTATGGCCCAGGCCCTCTTCTAGACTCCTTTGACTCTGGTTTATCATTCTTCAACCACCTCTGCCAAGAGTGAAATTATTTCAGCATTAGTTACCTCCATGAAGAAGTGATAAGAACTCCACCACAAAGAAATGCAGTTGACAAATAGGAGTCTTGGTGGGACATCTCTAGAAGGGATCACTGGGAAGGGGAGCAGCAGAGCCTCCTTCAGCTGCAGAGAGGCCCAGAGGTGCAGCCCTGTGCCCAAGCTTTCAGGGGACTGCCACCACCACCACCACTTCCGCCATCTCCCCTCCATAGCACTTGCACTTCCCCTGCAAAAATGGGAGAAAATTAGCTCAGTGCTGGAGCAGGCAGCAGGAATGACCCTGAGAGAGCTTTAACTTGTAAGGGCTTCCAGGCTGGCTTCCCTTAACCGGCTCTCGGCAGTGGGAGCAGAGCTCCTCCATCCTTGCTCCCATCATGCAACCAGCCCCAGGCCAAAAGTTTCCCTCCAGTTCCAGACTGGAAGAATGATTTTTCAAGAGTTCATCCTCATGCATCTGACAACAGCATCATAGGCACATGACTAAGCTTCCTCTGCAGAAGGAATATATAGAAACTTTACCTTCTGAGTAACATACAAACAACATCCATTTTCCAAGCTAGGCTGCAGGCTGACAAGCATCTGAAATGACAAATGCACCACTGAAACCCAGCCAAGCCATCCCATCTCTGCACTCCTGCTCCTTCACAAACTCACCCAGACTCCTCCATAGCTGCCAGCAGCAGCCAAACCAGGACCAAAGGAAAGGCACTCAGGACATGGAGGGGTTCACCCACTACTGAGCTACAGACCACATTTGCAGAAGCAAAAGAGAGTAAACCTTTCCTTGCTGCTGGGTTTTACCAGCCAATATTGTCTAATTAAGCATCTGTTCTTAAGCTGTGCTGCTTAATTAGCATTAAAGGCATCTTTAGCAAGGGGCTAGAGGAAGCATTAGATCAGGTTGTAGTTTTGGAGTTGTTGGTTGTTTTTCACTGGAGAGTACATGGTTCACAAAGGACGGTGTGATGCTGAATGGAAGCAGCACTGTATCCTCTCATATAGGGGGCACACAGAGAAGAGCAAAGGAACTGCAAGTTTTACTTTAACTACACACATGTTGATAAAGCCTCTGCTTAATTGCTTGTGGGTTTGTTTTGCAGAAGAAATATTTCTGAATTGGAGAAGCAGAAATCCTTCCAGCTGGGTACTGATTTATTTTGATTAAATGAGTGTATAAGAAAACAAAAAAATGTTTTTAAAGCCACTTGAAGTTACTAATAGCAACTGTGTGCTCAGAGACAAAGTGAAGGATTTCCTGCAGCATGCAAGGCTGCACAAAACAGGATTACTATTGTTTCACTGCTGACCCTGTAATTTAAAAATTCAAAGCAAAGCTCAGGAATACAAAATCTTTCCCAGACCTGTAAGACCTATTCAGTACTACATGCAATTAAAGAAAAAAATCTTAAGTACACTTACAATTTCACACATCACATTTTTTTGCTTATAAGTACATAAAACAGAATTGAGTATCAAAGGAATATTTGGAGTGCTTTACTGGAGATGGTACAAAATGCAACCAAGTTACTTTTACGATATATCTTGAAACTATTTTAATATTTTTAAAGATTGTATTTAATTACAAAGTCTCATATTAGTATTCTATATGTACTAAAGAATTGATATGAATAAAAAAAATTGATCCTTTCAGTCAAGGAATCATATTATAGAACTGTTTGGATTGGAAGGGACCTTAAAGATCATTCAGTTCCAGCCCCTCTGCCACGGGGAGGGACACCTCCCACTAGACCAGGCTGCTCAAGGCCCCATCCAACCTGGCCTTGAACGTCTCCAGGAATGGGGCATCCACAACTTCCCTGGGCAACCTGTTCCACTCCCTCACCACCCTCATAGTGAAGAATTTCTTCCTAATGTCTAGTCTAAATCTTCCCCCTTCCAATTTAAAGCCATCTCCCCTCATCCTATTGCTACAGGCCCTTGTAAAAAGTCCCTCCCCAGCTTTCCTGTAGGCCCCCTTCAGGTACTGGAAGGTTGCTGTAAGGTCTCCCCAGAGCCTTCTCTTCTCCAGGCTAAACAACCCCAACTCTCTCAGCCTGTCCTGATATGGGAGGTGCTCCAGCCCTCTGATCACCTTTGTAGCCCTCCTCTGGACCCATTCCAACAGCTTCATATCCTTCTTGCATTGAGGATTCCAGAACTGAACACAATACTCCAGATGAGGTTTCACAAGAGTGGGATAGAGGGGCAGAATCATCTCCCTTGACCTGCTGGCCACGCTTCTTTTGATGCAACCTGGGATATGGTTTGCCTTCTGGGCTGCAAGTGCACATTGCCAGCTCATGTTGAGCTTCTCATCAACCAATACCCCCAAGTCCTTCTCTGCAGGGCTGCTCTCAATCACATCATCCCCCATCCTATATTGAAACTGCGGATTGCCCCGACCCAAGTATATGACCTTGCATTTAGCCTTGTAGAACCTCACAAGTTTCAACAAAGGAAGCCTGAAAAAGTGACCACAATTAAATATTTGCAACAAAGAACTAATAAGAACAGTATGTCACTTTGTGGTAAAATGTATACAAGTTTACACTTGAGGTTGACCACTGGTTTTTACATCTAGTGCATAATTTTAATTCCTTTTATTTTTCAGGTGGAATTTGGATCCTCCTATTTTCCAGGAGGAGAAATTGAGCCCACAGTGATAGCATGCACATCTTTTGTACTTTGTAAAACTGAGGTGTCTACAGCTCAGCTTGGCTCCGGCTCCAGCCCCAGCCCTGCAGCATCCCATACTACAGGCAGCTGCCCTAGAACTGCAGGAGCCCCAAACAAGGCTCCCAGTGAGCACAACTGCTCTAAGCTTGCAGGTGTTAATAGTCAAGTGTATCCAAAAATCAGGCTGGGAGTTCAGAGCAGAGTAGCTGATATAATCTGAAGAGAGGCTGAAGCAGGGGAGACCTATTCAGGCATTCCTGTCATTTTCAGTTGGGCAATTATTTCATCATATGCAACATCTGAGGACTCTAGGTGGTAGCCTTCCTCCTGGCTGCTACCCACTATGACCTCCGTGGAAACACTCAACATCTGCTAGGGCAGAGGGTGAAGCCCCAAACCAAACATTTTCTCAGCTGAGCACTCAGGCTGGCATGTTCCTGTCTCAGCAGGACCTCTGTGAGGCATTCCTGTGCCAGCATACCATCCCTACACTAGAAAAGCTGGACTGCCCCAAAATGTCAACAGAAAGGAAGGATAACTCCACTTGCCCGGCAAGGCACTCTGCCCATGCAAACGCATAAGAGCTGAGAATTTTATTAACAGTCCACTCATTGCATAAATATAATTTGTTTTACTTTCCCCTTTTCCATCCAAAGCTGAGCTGTCAGATCTGACAACTAGCTGCTGATTTATGTTTTCTGTGCTGCAGATGACTCAGCTGTGACACAAAGCTTGAACACAGCTGCTGGATAATTTTTTCTCCTGGCATTTTAAATGCTAGGAAGCAACACATGGCTATCTTTGGACAGTTCTTGCACTTGCCACTGCCACTGTCTATATCCAGGCTCTTTGCCAATGAATGGGACGCAGCACGTGTTGTGAAATAGCAGCAGCTGGGGAGCCATGCAGCTGCTCTGTGCTAAGGGAGCACCACAGTCCCAGGAAATCCTCCCAAGTCTTGAATCATGGTTACATGTGTGCGATAAAAAGCCATCATCTAATGTTAGCTGAGTAGGTCTTGAGGCTCTCATCTAACCTATCTTTCTATCCCAAAACACAAACACATCCTCGCATTATAAACACCTAAGCAAACAATTTCTGATCTAATCTACAAAGCCTGCAGTGCTTAAGAGTCCTTAATTGTCAGGCCATAACCTCCAGCGTCTTACAATGACTTTTCTTGTTACAATAAATCATTCTCTGATGTCTACCCAGCCATGATGCCTTTCAAGACTGTGACTTCTTTCCCCTTCCACAACAAGAAAGATCAGAATATGTTCCTACTCTTTCCAGATCCCTTGCCTACTTTTGCTGTTTGGGCTTGCCTGCTAATTTTTGCCATCTTGATTTCTAGCCAAGAAGGAATTGACAATAAATAGCTGTGAAACTAAGGCAACTAACCCTTTTGCCTGAAACTACACAGCAACTCAGAATCACACAATTGTTGAGGTTGGGAAAGACCTTTAAGATCATTGAGTCCAACTGTTAACCTAACACTGCTAAATCCACCACTAGACAATGTTCCTAATCACCACATCTACACATCTTTTAAATACCTCCAGGGATGGTGACTCAATCACCTCCATGGGAAGCCTGTTCCTGTGCTTAACAACCCTTTTGGTGAAGCAATATTTCCTAATGTCCAAGCTAAACCTCCCCTAGTGCAACTTGAGGCCATTCCCTCTCCTCCTATCACGTATCACTTGGGCAAAGAGACCAACACCCACCTTGCTATAACCTCCTTTCAGGTAGTTGTTTGTAGACAGTGATAAGGTCTCCCCTCAGCCTTCTCAAGGCTAAACAATCCCAGGTCTCTCAGCTGCTCCTCATAAGACTTGTTCTCCAGCCCCTTCACCAGCTTTGTTGCTCTTCTCTGGACTCGCTCCAGAGCCTCAACATCCTTCTTGTGGTGAGGGGCCCAGAAATGAACACAGTATTCAAGGAGTGGTCTCACCAGTGCTGAGTACAGAGAGAGAATAACCTCCCTGGACCTGCTGGTCACTCCATTTCTGATACAAGCCAGGATGCCATTGGCCTTCTTGGCCACCTGGGCACACTGCTGCCTCATGTTCACCCATTTGTTGATCAACACCCCCAGGTCCTTCTCTGCCAGGCAGTTTTCCAGCCATTTGTCCCCAAGCCTGTAGTGCTGCATGGGGTTGTTGTGACCCAAGTGCAGGACCCCGCACTTGGCCTCAGTCCATAGAATCAGCCTGTCCAGCTCCCTTTGCAGAGCCTTCTTGCCCTCAAGCAGGTCAACACTTGCACCCAACTTGGTGTTGTTTGCAAACTTACTGTGGGAGCACTCAATCGCCTTGTCCAGATCATTGATAAAGATATTAAACAGAACCAGCCCCAACACTGAGCCCTGGGGAACACTCTTTCCAGCGTATGGAAGATGAGGCAGAAGATACCCAAGAGCAGTGGTCCTCTAAACATACTTTAATTCTTCCCAATCAAGGTGAAAGAAACAATGTGAAGAAGGTCACGAGGTGAAGAGCCTGTGGCATTTCATCAATACCAATGTCATTCTGAGCTTGCAGTTTCTCAGAAATCAGAGCTACACCCTAAGCATAATCAGATACAGATCTCATGATCTTCAAAGGAGGCATGAAGCAACAGAAAAAAAATCTCTCTTCCTGCAGATCAGTGAAATTAATTTCTGCAGTGAAGTAAAAGCTCCCGGGGATGGGCACACCATGCTAAGTCATTACCATGATCTTTTGAAACTCTGGAGCGAGTCCAGAGAAGAGCAACAAAGCTGGTGAAGGGGCTGGAGAACAGGCCTTATGAGGAACAGCTGAGAGAGCTGGGGTTGTTTAGCCTGGAGAAGAGGAGGCTGAGAGGAGACCTCATTGCTCTCTATAACTACCTGAGGGGAACTTGTGGAGAGGAGGGTGATGGCCTCTTCTCCCAAGTGACAGGGGACAGGACAAGAGGGAATGGCCTCAAGCTCTGCCAGGGGAGATTTAGGCTGGACATTAGGAAAAAAACTTTCACAGAAAGGGTCATTGGGCCCTGGAACAGGCTGCCCAGGGAGGTGGTTTATTTATTTACCTTCCCTGGAGGTGTTTAAGGCACGGGTGGATGAGGTGTTAAGGGGCATGGTTTAGTGTTTGATAGGAATGGTTGGACTTGATGATCTGGTGGTTCTCTTCCAACCTGGTTATTCTGTGACTTACAAAAGATCAACGAAGTAATGGAAGATATGGGAGCATTACAGCCAGGACTACCATCACCGATGATGATTCTGAGACATTGGAACATTTTGATCGTGGATCTCAAAGATTGTTTTTTTTACTATACCATTCGTCCAGAGGACAGCGACAAGTTTGCCTTTTCAGTGCCAGAAGTAAATAAGCAAGCGCCTATGAAAAGCTATCAATGGGTTGTATTGCCACAAGGCATGAAGAACTCACCAACAATTTGTCAACAATATGTGGCCAAGGCACTGGAACCTTTTCGAGAACAACATCTGCATTTGATAGTCCCTCATTATATGGATGACATTTTGTAAGTGGGACAGGATCAGCTTTAACAATGTCAAATAGAGCTTGTAAATGATTTACAACAATTAGGGTTATCCATAGCCCCAGAGAAGGTGCAGGCCCAATGACCATGGAAGTATTTTAGTTGGAATATATTCGACCAAACTGTTGTACCACAAAAGTTGACAGTACAGGTTGACATCAAAACACTAAACGATGTGCAAAAGATCTTGGGAAATATCAGTTGGGTACAATCATTGCTGGGAATAGATAATCAGATGTTACAACCTGTATTTAATTTATTGAAGGGAGATACAGATTTGAATACTCCACGAAAGTTGACCAAAGAGGCAGAATGGGTATTAGAGCAAATTGAAAAGGCCACAGCCTGTGCATTTAATTAATGTTAAATGCCTGTTAATTAATAATGAAGTTCAGCCCATGGGAATTATAATGCAATGGCTGGAAGATAGAGTGGAAAATGATAAATTGGGAATTATAATTTAATTTCTTAATTTTAATTTCTTAAACATCAAATGAACAAAACAATAGTAACCAGACCTGAAGCTTTTGCAATGCTGATAATTAGAGGTAGAGAAATAATTTTAGAGTTGAGAGTGTATGAGCCAGACAGCATTATAATTCCCATGAAGGAAGAATACTTACAGTGGTGTTTGCAAAACAGTTTAGCATTGCAAGTGGCATTGGAAAATTATACAGGACAATTAAAGACACATCATCCTAGCAGTAAGTTCATAACTTTTAAAAAAATCAAGTTATTGAAGAAAAAATAAAATTAAGCCCGGTGCCAGTGCAAGGCCAAACTGGTTTTACAGATGTGAGTGGAAGAATGGGAAAAGCAGTAATTGTATGGTTGGAGGGAAAAGAGTGGAGAAACGTAGCATTTTAATACAGGCATCTCCACAAATTGTAGAGTTAAAGACGGCGGTCGAGGCTTTTAATAAATGTTAGATCAGTTATCACTGATCTAATCTATGTAGCAAGAATTGTGCAAATAATGAAAAGATCAATTCTGAAAGAGGTTTCAAATCAGCAATTATTTGAGTTGTTAAAACAACTGCTACAGTTGTTGAATCAGTGAAGGGCAATGTATGTTATCATAGGAGTCACACCAGTTTGCCAGGGTTTTGCGCAAAAGGAAATGCTAGAGCAGACAAATTAATGCAACCTGGTTTTTTTAGCATTGCAACCAACACCTGATTTGTGGCAGCAGGCATGAATTTCTCATGACTTTTTTCATCAGTCAGCAAAAATATTAAGGAGACAGTTCAATTTACCTATCACAGAGGCAAAAGCAATTGTGCAAACCTGTCCGGATTGTCAACAAGTCACCAAACGTCCATTGTTCGCAGTGGTCCCAGGAGGATTCACGTCGTTACAGTTATGGCCAACTTATGTAACTCACATTGCAGAGTTTGGAAGACTGAAATATGTACACATTTCTATAGACACATACTCAATGGCAGTTGTATTGACTGCGCTATCAGGGGAAACATCACACCTTCTACAGACATACTTTAGACAAGCTTTTGCCACTTCAGGAATTCTGCTGTTAATCAAGATGGAAAAGGGACTGGCATATGTTTCATAGAGTACGCAGACCTTTATAAGCAAGTGGGGTGTATCACATAAAACGGGAGTCCTGCATTCCCCCACTGGCCAAGTCATTATTGCGCGTACCCATCATGCGGTAAAAACGTTGTTAGCAAAACAAAAAAGGGGAGAATCAGGAGAGACACTGCAAAACAGATTGATGAAGGTGCAATATGTGATGAATTGTTTGTGATTAGTGGAAGATGATCAAATTGTGCTGATGTTGAAGCATATGCAAACCATGTCGTCAAAAATAAGCAAGTACAAGAAAATGTGAAAGTGCTGTTGAATAACAGAAGAGGGCAATGGATGGTTCCATATAAGCTATTAACATATACATAACATAACTTCTGACTTCTGTGTTTAATCATTCATTAATTTCAAAAAAATTGCTACATTCAGAATTTTGACACACAATTTACCTCAGTGAACCAACTGCTCTACTAGTAGCTGCCTGTATACTCTTATATCACAGTACCTCACAATAACCACAAGGTAGTCCGAGACAATACGTTTCTTGGTGCAAGAAGAGAAAGTATCTTTGCATTTGACATAGGATGCCCTGGGCAAAGACCATGAATACATCAGGAACAACTCAAGTGTAGTAACACATTGTCCTGTTAGCCCAAGATTCCTAAACCCTGGAGTTTAGGAAGCTCCAGGGATGTCTCTAACTACAATTTTGGGCCAAACCAACCATGACTGTGCCATACTGTCACAACATCTTGTTAGAAAATTCCTTCCATTTACCTCAGCAGTCTTAATCTTGATTTAAAGAGATACCAGTACACAAATACTGCTTCATCATCTATGCTCAAGCTAACCCCTGTAATACATCCAACACCAGAAGGGAGAGAACAGAGAAAAATTTGCATTTCCCTGTGAGATTTCCCAGTGGAAGCATCCACAGCAGTTACAATAAGATTCCCAAAGGCCATGGGAAAAAAGGCCAAGGGGAAAGCCATCTGCATAAAAGCAAAGAGTAATATGCTTCTGCATAATTCCTTAATACAGTTACAGACCTGTTATGGAAGCTAAACTTCAGATCACAGTGAGGGGCCATGGCAAACCTGCATGAAACACACAGGTCTGGTATCTTTGCTACAAGCAGTGCCACAATTACTACTTTAAATGACAAACACCAGAAAATAATTAGACTGGAAGGGAGATCACCTGGGTCAATCCCCACTCAAGGCAGGGGGACTGATCCTACTATGCTTGGCAAAGCACTTCAGATTACATCCTCTAGGGAAGGGACTTGATACTGATTTTTTTTAAGTCTCCCACACACTGGTTAAAATAAATTCTCAATTGAGAATGGGTTTTGTTTTGCCTGGCTCCTTCACTCTGACTACAGAGCCCACAACGAATGTGGTAAGAAAATCAGGTTTGCCTTCAACCTCAGTCAAAGGCAACTGGTGGAAGATGCCAGCCCGTACTTAAAAACTGCTTGTAGACCATTTTTTTCTTAAAATAATGGGCTTGATGGTACCCCAAATCTCTTTTGATTATAGAGTGTGTCCATAGCATGTGACTTTTGATGGATACTTCCAAATATTGTGAATTAGAGATGTATCAAAACCCTGAAAATTCAGTTATCATAACCAATGTTTCACATTGCAGAGACCAGCAGTATTGCTTATATCTTTCCCTTTTCTCATTCATTATTCACTCCTCAAGCCACTTTTTTCAGCATCAGCGCTGCAGTTAGTTTTTTCCTTATGTTACTCAATTCCAGTTCCATTTCTGTTTTTTTATTCTGTTGCATACAGCTCTGAACTCATATAATTGATAGCACAGAAGAAGCTGGTGAAGAGAGAGATTCAGTGGGAATGCTCAGAAGTCATCTCTTCTCAGAATTATTATTTTCTCCACACTTTACACAATTGACTTGTTTTTGTTCTCATATTATGATACATCAGATAACTGTCAGCTATTTTAGAGGAGAAAGTAAAATAAGTCACTAAAGGTATTTCCTTCCTTAACTAACAAAAAGTTCATCTAGAAGGGGAAATGGCCCAGCAATCTGAGCAGGAGGAAGTGAACAAGGCCTGGCACTAGTGAATATAGACACTTGGTTTGACATCATCAGATGCCCCACTCTTGGCTTACCAAATTGCCTTTGAGAGAAATTATATTCAGTCCATAAAAATGCACATCCTTGAGACATGCCCAGCAGTATCATGGTTTCTTCATCTTCCCAAATGGTTCAAAACTGCTTGCCCATCCAGCTCAGGAGAAGATCTATAAGAACCAAGCCCCCGAATATTATACAAAAAATGGATTCCAAGGCAGATTTTGATCCTTCCTTACTGCCAGTGGTCAGCACAAACCTGCTGTGTTATGAGTCAAGGGCAGGCTATAGAGAGGGCCCCAGAAAGACCAGGCTAACAGCTGCCATTTCTCTGTGGCTGAGCTAAGGAAACCACCTTACATTAACTGAGGCCAGGTAAGAGAAGGAAAAAAGAAGAGCTGAGACTGAAAGACCAGTTACGGTTCCCCAGTGTTTGCCTAAGCAGTACATAAGCAACTCTAGCTTGTGCTACCTGACACAACAGTCCTAGTGGCAGCATCCTGCAGCCACTGATCAGAAAAACACAGCCAAAAAAAACCAGGCCCTAACTGTGGCCGCTATACCTCTCAGGCTTCAGAGACTTCCTTTGCTGGGATAATCAAGTTAGAGCTTAGAGCTCAGTTCCTGTGTCCTCCAAAGCCACCCAAAGGGCGCGAAAGAAGCTAGACAAGCAAGATTCCTGGTGTAAAAGTCAAATTCAAAACTGTTGAATTGAAAAACCAGAGGGAAACATCACAGACCATCATTCCTGATACATAGTGGGAAGAATTACTTGGCAAGAGAAGCATCCTTTGTTTCAAGTGCCATTGCACTGTTTACCAGGACACTGAGATAGCTGGTCAGACTGGACAGGGGAAGATCCAGGCTTTCTGCAAGAAGTCCCTGTACATAGATAGCTGGTAAACAAATACAAACCAAAATAGCAATTTTTTGGTATCACTGTTCTTTTAAGGCCTAGATGGGACTCTGTTTTTTTAATACGTGTGTTAAAAATGTATTATGGTTCCCTGAACCACTCACTTGCTCCAAACCCCCCACATTACCAAACACTCACTCTAGGCAGCTCAAGCATAACTTAATCACCCCACTGTTGTTTCAGATTCCTCAAGTGCTTATTTTAACAGTGGATTAGCACCAGTTCAGACTCTTAAATCAGCCGTAGTGTTGCTTCCCTGTCTATCCAGACAATATTTCAATGCTGTGCTACTCAGCCCAGCAGGCTAAGTTGTTTTAGCAATTAATCTGCTTGTCTGTATTTACATCCTCCTCAAGATGGCTTAAAAAATTACTCTTAACCAAACTTATTTCACTGTAAATTTTGCTGAAAGGAGGGCATGAGATGCATTGTAGTAAAAGCTGTACCAGAACAAAAGCCAAGTTTGTTCCAATTTTATATATATATAAATATACAATATATATATATAAATATACAAATATATTTTATATATATATATATTTGTTTGTAAGATTTTAACAAAGATGATCTTTAGGGTCACTAAGAAAAACTAGCTTTGATGGAACCAAGAAGCAGAGCTTCAAATTGACCTTCTGCTTCATAGAATCACCAGGTTGGAAAAGACCCACCGGATATCCTCTATCAGCAAAGAAACATCCCTGTCTCTGGCTTCATTGCATTCTCCAAGCTTGTACAAGATACCAGCAGTCTTTTCATTCACTTCATATTGTGGAATAGGTTGATTCCCATTTATTTTTTTTAGCCATAAAGTAACCAGCCCGAGAGGGGGGGAAAAGAGTAAACGATCAAGTGAAACAACAGAAAATAGCTGGTAGATGTGATAAATATAATGTGCTGCAAGCTCTGTGTTCCTGAAGAATAACTCCTACTACATCAGTTGAGAGATGGGATGGATAAAGGGGAGACAGTTTCCTTTGTCTCTTTTTCAAACATCCTCTGAAGTTTAGAAAACCATTTCCCTTTGAATCTCCCTCATTTCTCTGGACACCTGCTTATCTCCAGATGATAAAATTTTACCTTTTTATTCACAGACATGTTTGCTACAGGAACGCTAATGATCCAAGAGATATTAAACAGGTATTTGGGCAGCTGATAAAAACTATGTGAAAGCAGTATGGGATAATATTTCCCAAAGCGTTATAATTGGGAATGGTCTCTGGGCACAATTTCTACCACTGAAAAGAAGGTCAGACATGGGAGATCAACACAGTACTCTCAAGTGGCACTGACAGATTAGTGATGCCGTGAAAAGCCAGACTCAATAATCAATGCCAATTTGATCATTAAGATATTCTTTAATGCGATGCCAGGGATGCAGGGGATAGCTCCACCTAATATGCATGCCACTATTGAAGCTAGTTACATGATTTTTATACTGGTTATACATATTCATATAGATTCTGGGAAACACGTAACATATTCATTATTTTTCTTGGAATAGGTGTGTCTATTATAAACAGTTCTCTGAATTTAGTTACATAAGTTTTCTCCCCTTGGCACATGCACTCTGCCCTCTGGGGGTATTCTTCAGGGGGTCTCTGGATGAAGGCCATAGATCTTCCTCACAGTTGAACTTTTCAACTCTCCTTCTTGCACATGCTCTTAGACTCCTTGGGCAGGTTTGCTTCTGGTCCTAGTTGGTTCTTTCTCTTATCATTGCACTAGTCCTTGTTATCTGGCTTAATTAGCTATGATCACATTCTTTCCCATTCTTTCTAACTTGTTAAAAGTCCTTAGTTAAGCATAAGTATCCAGGCACAGGCTAGCTAAAAGTTATTATTCAAGCTAATCCTACATTTTAGTTCTAAAATCACAAAATCTATACATAATATTCAAATATATAATAGGTTAGCAACTCATAACAAATAATTTCTTCCTTCATTAGATGATGAATGCTAATAATTGAACACATGGAAGTTCTTGCCTAAGGCTATCTAAGCACTAATTATATGTAGATGAAAACTCTTAATATTGTAAGAAAGCCAACTTCACAAACAAAGTATGAATTACATCTTTCTGCCACACTCTCCAGTGAGAGAGATTTGAAACAAAAACATCAGGCACCCAAGATCTTCATAGTCTAGTATCTTAAACCATCTGTGAGCTTAGACTCAGCAAGCTCAGGCTGTTATTTGGCAGGCATTAGAGGATGAAGCAGGTGAATGCAGACTTTGCTGCTGCAAAACTGACCTGGTGACCAAATCTTACCTATCCCCAATGCTTAAAGGGGCAAAAAACCCTGCAGAGCCTCATTTCCACTCCCAAAACGTGTTGTCTCAAGCCCCAACTGCCAGGACCCAGGGACACTCTTGGAAAAGCAGGATGAGGGCTCTGAGAACACCACAAGGCCAGATCCACACCAGCACCCTGCTAGCCCCGATGTGTGTGGTGGGGGAAGGGAAGGCATCCACTAGGCCCCGAGCCAGAAGGAGCCCTCAGGCGGGGAGCAGCTGAGCCTGGCCTAAGGCAGAAACCTCCACCTCTGGAGCCCAGCACCACTATTACCTGCTAGAGCTATTCCTCTATGGCAGCCGCCTCAGCACCCCTTGTGTGTCATTGCCTCACGGGGCCTGGTGGGAGTTCGGGGCCCCTTTTCCGCATTTTAAATTCTTGAAACACAGAGAAAATAACAAAAAAGATCAGTTCCATTCACTAACTGCTGTGAATGCTTTTACCAAAGTGGATTTAAACGCTCTAAATGCTTTAATAGAATTTACTTTTCCCCTACAGCTAACATTTAAAAGAAAATAGTTTTGAATCAGTAAAATAATTTGTGGGAATTTCATTTTTGATGGGACTGTATGTTTCACACATATCATAATTACAAACCCATGTAAAGCCCTTCTGAGGGCATTATAACATGTTTAGCTATGCTTTGTTTGTTTAAGTTTTAAAGTAGCTATTTCACTTGCATTATAACAATGCTTTAATTATTTAACTTTTAAGGTAGCTAGTTTGCTTTTAGAAGCATATTTTGTTCTTAATAATGAAATCTGTTGCCTGTGCCTGGCCAATTAAGCCAAATAATAAGGACTAGTGCAATGATAAGAGAAAGGAGAACTCATTAAGATCAGGATAAGAGGAAGAAGAACCAGCTAGGACCAGATGCACCCTTGAAGAGGCGTCCAAGCTGTCTAAGAGCATGCATAAGAAGGAGAGTTGAAGATTTCACCGTGAAGAAGACTGCGAGCCTTCCTCCAGAAGCCCCCTGCTCAAGACCACCAGAGGGCAGAGTGTGCATGCCAAAGGGAGGGAACTTATGTAAAGAAATTTTGGGAACTGTTTGTAAAAGACACACCTGTTCCAGGAAATTTAACGAATATGCATGCTTTAGTGTAATAAATAGGTGACCATTTTGTTTCTGAGTGTGCAAACTAGGTGGAGCTATCCCCCTTGCACCTGATGTATCAAAATGAACATACCTGCTTTATAACTCTTCCCGAGTTATAGAGTTCTTCCTGCACATCACTTCATCAAAAGGTTTTAAATCATATTTTTAAGGGTAAAAAAAATGAAAGACTAATAGCTTGTATGTTACTGCTTACATAAATTAATATAAAATCTGTACTCTATTAAAAAGTACACTGTGGTGGGATGGTTGCTTTTACAAAGCCATAACTCCCTGGAACAACTAATCAAAGACTCCCCTGTCTAGCAACCTTGTAGCTCTCCACGAGTAACATCACAAAAACAAGGTGCCCTTGAAGCACAGAGCAGGCTGCAAAGCAAGAGATATCGAGCCTGAGAAGCGAGGGTCACTTCCCCTGGGAAAGGCCCTGGGGGGTGTAAAAATTTTCCACAGCTATGTGAACAACAACCTTTGAGCAAGTAGCCAATTAGAAGTCTGATGTTAAGTAAACACCTTTCCTTTGTTCTGAAAACTATATAATCTGACCGAACTTGCTAATAAAGCAGAGCTTGCTTATCAATCACATTGATTGCGCATCTTGCTTCCCTCTCCGATTTCCAGCAGTACACCATAAAAATGCATTTTTATGAGTCAAACCCTTTAAATAATTATTAAGGAACCACCTTTCTTTAGCAATAAAGAAAAAGGACAAGTGCACTAGATTTACATTATTTAAATCAATTTGATTTTTTTTTCTGGGTGTGACATGCGGAATCAAGACTCCATAACTTATAAAGTTATAAAGTAGGTATGTTTATTCAGCACTGAGACGCACAGGAGAATCATTTCTCCAAAACAACATGCGTACCCATCATGACAACTCCTCTTAGCTTTATACAGTAAACTGTTACATATTCCTAAAATGCTTATACATATTCATGATCCCCCGCGCTCCTTATTATAATGAGTTTGAGAGGAGACCTCTTCTTGTAAAGATTGCCCAGGGATGGGGGAAGTTGTCTTGACTTCCTCCTGCATCCGTGCTCTCAGGAATCCAGTTGTCCTTATCAATGGTGTTTCCGCTCTTATCACAGGTCCAGATGACTTGTCCTGCTTCTCAGAAGTCTTTTAACAATAGGCCCTCTTCCTACATAAGGCTTATAGAAATATCTTGGTTTAGCTAAACAACTGTCATCTTGGTGTATTCTGTAGGTGTGAGCAGTTTCTATTCCGCTATCCTTCAAGTGTCAGTTGCTTTGCTAAAATATTATTATTCTGTTTATTCTACAGTGTTAGTCCTTTTTTTGTTTTCATCTGGGGCTGCTAAACAATGGTTATCCTGTTAGTACTTCTCCTAGGCCCCAAATCAGGGGGGCCTGATTGATATGACCTTTTTCTGTCAGGATGTTTTTTATTTCTTGCTTATTTTCAAGGAAGGACAGGATTCCCCTGTCAGAGCATTTTTATTTCTTGTTTATTTTCAAGAGTGGGCTGCTGGCCTGGTATGGATTGGAGATAAGGCCTGTCTGCCCCAGACTCTGGGAGGGAAGAAGAATGAAGGGGAGTTTCGGAAGACATCTCCCCTCAGGATGACCATAAATCCTTCTCCGAAGATATGAGCTAACACCATGACGTTACTATCTGGCTTGTAAAATTCCTGTATTAATTGCATGTCTTTGAAGTCTTTGTTTAACTGAAAGCCTGGCCTCTATAAGAAGCCCTCAAATTCTCATTTCGGGGTTCACTCCAAATTGGCCATGGGCTGACCGCTGATCGATCGGCTATGAAATTTTATGCGCATGTATTTTTAAAATTGGTAATAAACATTTTTGTTGCTGGCAACTCTGCCTCATCGTCTTAGCAAAATGTTTTGGACCCTAACAGTTTGGGGGCTTGTGGGAAAGATTTTGCTAACACGGCAGGACAGGAGATCTGATTTCTGATTCTGAAATGGAAAAAGCAAATTCTGATTCTGAAACCAGCTTCCCTCTGAGGAAGGTGAGTATAACCTGGTCTGATTCTGATTTCTCTGGGAGCCCAATCTGTACTGAAGACCCAAAGAAAGAGAACGAAAATCTGGATCCACCGGACGCAGTGGCTGTTCTCAGGGTCGGAGCAATGCTGGGGACGCTCGGCTGCTCTCTGGGAGAGGAGGCGGAGGCGAGTCCTCGGCACCCCCTCGTTCTCGTTCTGTCTTGGTTTCTCTCGGTATTGAAACTTGATGCTTGTTTTTGGTATTCGCGTTTGGCACGTCGAATTTGTGGTACTGTAATTATGGTTGTGTTTATCGTTGCTTTTAGGGTGTTCTTGAGATACAAAATGGGGCAGAGTCAAAGTAGATCTGATGCCAGTCTGCTTGAATTGATAATTCGGCATTTAAAAATTACCAAAATAGAGCTGCCCTCACGGGAGACACAGTACATGTGGGAAAATTAAAAATGCTTTGCCAGCTCGAATGGCCAACGTTCCAAGTGGGCTGGCCACCCCAAGGAACGTTTGCCCTTCAGGCAATCTATTCCGTTCAATCTGTTGTAATGGACAATCACCCAAATCAGACCCAGTATATTTTGGCATCGCGTTATTTTGTAGAAGAGCCAACTTCCAGGCTCAAACTGTGGGTCCCATCCAAAAATAAGACTGCAACCTTGCCGCTACGGCGAGCTCCGAAAACTTTGGATAGGGACCGGAGAGATTTGAAACTGGTTTTACTTCCCCTTACCCAGCACAAAAAGATCAATTGGAACCTGAAAATACAAATGAAGGACTTTTAAGTCCACATAAAACACGATCTGGATCAGTATACAATACGGGGAAAGACAAAAAGAAAATACCTGAACTGCCTCTCCCCCCGAAATTGTACCCGAACCTGTGTCATGTAATTCTACCGGGCATGTCACAGAATAAACAGCAGCACACAAACCATTTTCTGAGAATCCCCAGGATTTGATCCGGCTCGTATAAACTGTATTCTTAACATACGGTTACCCTTACCTAAATTTATCTGATCCTAGAGAGTATTTGATGCAGAATCAGAGTCTGTTCTGCCCTTCTGAAACGGGAAAAAAAAAAAAAAGAAAAAAAATAAAAAAGCCCAAGCTGGCTTCTTTTGCAAAATCTTTCCTATTCAGCTTGCAAGAAAGTTAAGAGTTAAAAAAAAAAAGCGGTTGCTCGATAAGGATCGGGCCCTGGGGGGGGGGGGGGGTTGTGAAGGCTGCTTTGTAACTTATGTGTGAAGTGTTAAAGGGACAGTTTGGGGACTTGAAGTAGTTAAGTTTATCTGCGGGAAAAGTCTGCTTGTAACTTCAGAGAGAATATGAGTATGAAAATCATTTTGTGTATATAAAGTTTTGAAATCACTAATTGTCAGAAACACTCTGAAGACCAATTCTGAATTTTCTCCAGCTTTGAATAGAGTGTACCTGCCTTGATAGCTAAATTAAAATGTTAAGTGTGAGTTCTTTGTAACCCACGTGAAACCCTCTGTTTGGCTGCGAGGCCCACTGATCTATGGGACTCCCTTGGGTACCCCCGAAAAATTTCTCGGAGGGACTCCCCTTCCTCAGCTGGACCACTGCGGGAACAGATGGCAATCCTCAGATAAAGGGTACATTTTAAATTTTCCCCTTGTGGGGTGACATTAATCACAGAAATTGAAACTGTGGTACTGTAAGTTGCTTTGAAGTGAATGTGTGGTTCTTGTGTGTTTTGAAGTGAATAAGTTAACGTTGGTATGTGTGTGAGTTCCAAGAAATCCTAGTTAAGTAGTTAAATGTCCTCACGTTTTTTGTCTCTCCTGTTCGCCTCTGATGGTACTTTCTTAATTCCCTAGGGACCTGTTAAGTCTTCAAGTCTGTCTTTTGTCTCTGCTGTAAAACTGTCCTTGTTTTCAAGTAATGAACAAGCTAAACTATCAATTTCCTTTTGTTAACATGATTTGTTCCTTCCTTCAGTGGAATGAGATATTTGTGCAGGATTGTATTTGTTTTGTTGAAAAAATGAGATGAATCTTGTCCAGATTGTACATGGTTTATTGTAAGTAACAAATAGTTAAGGTCTGAGTTGTCCTGAATGTAAGATCCAGGACAAAGAAAATCTGCCAGTGATTTTAGAAGCTGGCAGAGTGGCTGCATTTAAAAGAAAAAAAACCAGCTAAGGTATTTTAGATCACTAAGATCTTAAATCACAAAAGAATTGGTGTTCCACCAAGCGGCTGTAACACCTTGTTGTAATTAATGTTGCTCTATATCAAAACATGAGCTAGAATGTTTATGTTGTGTTTGGGTCTTTCTCTGGACAGGCCTTGTGAAAGTAAAATTTCCTGGTAGCAAAGGACAGAAAGGATCATCCTGAAAAGCTACAGGGCAAAGAAAAGCATCTCTGGGCTGTCCAAAGATGAATTTTCCTTCCTTTTTGCTCATGTTGATGCTATAGAATGTACCTTCCACTTCTGGAACCTGATTAATCCTTCACCAGAGAGGTGATAGACCTTTGTCTTACACCCATGTAAAACCCGAGGAGTACTAAAGACAAAAGTTCAGGCCTAGAGAGAACACTTGTTTCCTCTCCCTAATCCATCTGCTGCTTGGCAGCAGAGCCTGTTTATTTATTGTTGTTCTAATTTGCAGCCAGCAGACCAACAAGAGGTGATGCGAGTTGGTTGTTGGAGTGCAGCTCGTTGCATTTATGACCCTGTGCCCCAAGTGTAAAGTGTGAAGAAAATTGAAAATTAATGTGAGCAGATCTGTTTTCCAGTTTGCAACATCACCTGAAGCAGCAAGAGAACGTGATGTAAGAATGGAGTCTGAAATCAAGAAATAGTCGATGTGCACACTGTAAAAATCAGAATCGAGTGCGGTAACTGAACTTGGGTAAAATAAAAGAATCAGAATTGAGTACTGTAGCTGAACTTGAGTAAAGTAAGTTGAAAAATGCAAAAAGTTATGTTCTTGATAAGTATGGGAACCTCTGTGTAAACCAGCAACTGATTCCTGTAGATCAAAATGAAATATTGTGATCGTAATAGAAGCTGCTGGCCAAAGTGAGAAAGCATTCCTTGGGTAATCTGTTAAGTATAAATTGAAAAACAAGTGAGTATACCTCAATTTGTTAGCTAGGAGTCCCTAGACCTTAATGAGATTTACTAAAGCAGTTAGAGATGGAAACAGTATTTGGGGCAGGAGATACGATTTTTAAAGTGAGAGATCTTCAACTAATCAAAGTATTGAGTTTGTCTTTAAGACAGGTAAAAGAACACCGTGACAACAAAAGTTCTGAAGCAGGTTTATCCAGACGTGGACTTCTGAGATATCTGAAAGACTAGCAATCTGAAGCATAAAAAGGTAAATTTGGCCCATGTCAGGTAACACCCTCTGTGATTAGGGAAATTGTATAGAAGATAGAATTAATTATTGACAATATGGGTTATTAGAAAAATATGAGGCAAAATATAATGCTCCAATATTTCCTATAAAGGAACAAGATATAAGCTACATTCAGTAGTAGTAAATACCTGTACCTTGCCAACCAGTGTTAAAATGAATTGTAGTTTACCGTACTGGATTTGAAAGATGCCCTCTCCTGCTTGATATTGGCTGAAAGCAAAAGTGACTTGCCTTTAAATAAGAAAACCCAGAAACTGGTAGTAAAATGCAACTAACCTTAACAGTATTACCTCAAAGTATTGTAAACAGCTGAACTATTCCTGAAGACCAACTAGCTCGAGACCTGAAAGCTTGAGACTAGAATCTGAAAGCTTGAGACTGGAATCTGAAAACTTGAGACTGGAGCCCTGCTGCAGTATGTGACCTCCTGAGAGCCACACAAACAGAAGACGACTGTGATCGATGGGTTGTAAGTTTATTGGACTTTTGAACTGAGCAGGTGTCAGGACTTTCAGCAGAAAGCCTAGCCTATACAGCGACAACTTGCCTACTTTGGATTTGAGATCTCCAGAAGACACAGACAGCCCAAAAGGAAGCTATTTGCTGCACACTCATGCCAGGAATGGCAAAGCAACTCAGAACCCTTCTGGGAATGACAGGTCGGTGTTTATGAAAAGCTCATGAAAAACAGGGGATGGCCCTAGATGTGCTGACACAACAGCTAAGCCCCTGTAAAAAGGACTGGATATCACGCACAGTCTCAGCGGTGCTGGGGCAGAAAAGCCACTGGCTGCCCCCTCTAGACTGAGATGTGATTATATTCACCACTAACACTGTGAATCCAGCATGTTTCCTTAGGGAAGCTGCTTTAAAACCAGCAAGATGCGGAAAACTCCTGGTACACTGACAGAAGCAGCTTCGTGGAACGAAGACATCATAAAGCCAGATATGCAGTAACTGCCACCAGAGAAGTAATCGGAGCCAGACCGTTACCCCAGGAACATCAGCCCAGAAAGCAAGCACTAGAATCAGCAAAAAGATCACATACTACAAAGGTCACCAAAGAGGTAATACTGGTCATAAAATTAGTAACAAATTGGCAAGAGATTTTTAGGCCAAGATGACCACAGAAAACTGCAGGAATAAAACTGCTTTGGTTCCAGATGGTAAACTTCAAATCCCTGATTCTGATTTAAGATAGAAAATTGATTATCAATATGGCAAGAAAACAAAACAAACCTTTTGAGGTACCTCTGAACTCCCAATAAAATGGGAAAGAACGTGCTGACATTTATTGGCACTAACAGATGCTTTCTCAGGCTGGTCAGAAACTTGGTTAGTTGAAATTATATCTTGTTTAGAGTGCCTGCAGTGATATTGTTAGGTAGAGGCATACATTTATGCTAAAATGATAAAAGATTAATGAAATTTTAAGAACTGATTGGTAGTTACATTCTCCATATTGATCACAGTCCTGAAGCCAGGTGGAGAAAATAAATCATCGGATTGTTGCTGATAAAACAGTAAACAGCTAACAGTGTAAAAAAACCAATACTGGCATCAAGCACTTCTTTTGACCTTGCTAAAGTCTTGAAGTAGTAAGAAAAAAAACCAAAACAAACAAACCAAAAAACCCCAAGTATTAGCCCTGTGTACCAGTTGCAGTATACAGGAAGGGATCTCACAGAACTAAGTGAGAATTTGCCTAATCAGCTAACAACACTGGCTGAACTCGTTTGAGAAACAAGCTGCATGGCATAAAAGTTTAAGATCAATCTGTATCCGGAAATGAGTTTTTTGTTGAAGATTTTGCAGGAAAACCACCGAAAACAGCAGAATGAACCATACGAAGTATTGAATCGTAGAATCATAGAACAACCAGGTTGGAAGGGACCCATCGGATCTTCTAGTCCAACCATTCCTATCAAACACTAAACCAAGTCCCTCAGGACCTCATCCACCCGTGCCTTAAACACCTCCAGGGAAGGTGAATCAACCACCGCCCTGGGCAACCTGTTCCAATGCCCAATGACCCTTTCTGTGAAAAACTTCCTCCTAATCTCCAGCCTAAATCTCCCCTGGCAGTGCTTGAGGCCATTCCCTCTTGTCCTGTCCCCTGTCACTTGGGAGAAGAGGCCAGCTCCCTCCTCTCTACAACCTCCCTTCAGGTAGTTGTAGAGAGTAATGAGGTCTCCTCTCAGCCTCCTCTTCTCCAGGCTAAACACCCCCAGCTCTCTCAGCCGCTCCTCATAGGGTCTGTTCTCCAGCCCCTTCACCAGCCTCGTTGCTCTTCTCTGGACTCGCTCCAGAGCCTCAACATCCTTCTTGTGGTGAGGGGCCCAGAAATGAACACAGTATTTAAGGAGCGGCCTCACCAGTGCTGAGTACAGAGGGAGAATCACCTCCCTGGACCTGCTGGTCACACCATTTCTGATCCAAGCCAGGATGCCATTGGCCTTCTTGGCCACCTGGGCACACTGCTGGCTCATGTTCAGTCGGCTGTCGACCAACACCCCCAGGTCCCTCTCCTCCTGGCAGTTTTCCAGCCAGGCTTCTCCCAGTCTGTAGCTCTGCATAGGGTTGTTGTGCCCCAAGTGCAGGACCTGACATTTGGCCGTGTTAAACCTCATGCCATTGGACTCAGCCCAGCGGTCCAGCCTGTTTAGGTCTCTTTTCAGAGCCTCCCTACCCTCCAGCAGATCGACACTTGCACACAGCTTTGTGTCATCTGCAAACTTGCTAAGGGTACCCTCAGTGCCTTCATCCAGGTCATTGATGAAGACATTGAACAGGACTGGACCTAGTACTGAGCCCTGGGGAACCCCACTTGTCACTGGCTTCCAGCTGGACTTAACACCATTTACCACCACTCTCTGGACCCGACCATCCAGCCAGTTTATTGCTGACAGCCTTCACAGCAGTCGGAGTGGGAAAACTTGGATCAAGTAAAGAAAATCACCTACCAGTCAGTGGACAACAGAATGCTTGACACCTTTGAGAATTAAGACTAACTAAAGTGAACTGTAATATTATTGAAAGCCTTATTTTCCCACAAGTGGAATACCTCTGTAAACGTTTGAAAAAACCTGCTTGTGTAATGTATGCTATGTATTTTAGGAGTCCCTGCAAGCATTCAAACCTTAAAAAAACTATACGTGGTTGTCAAAACTGCCATATAAATCTGAAACTATGCTGGCTTCCATTTAATACCTGGAGTAGCCATGCTCATGAGTTATAGTATGTGTTTGTAGGTATGCAAGGCATCAATTTTAGAGAATAAAACTGAAGCTGATTATCTGTTATTGAGATGCCATAAGTAATTTGCTGACTTTAAGGGCATGAATTAGCTGTAAACTTGCCCTAGTCAAAACAATCTTTTCTCAATATTATAACATGAGAACTATCAGTTTTGCTAACCCGCATGGTGTACCAATGTATACCGTAATGTTGTCAGTGAAAAGTAAGAAGTTATAAGACATGAAGAAGAAATCAGATCAGACATGCAGTAAAGTCAGAAAGATTGAAGAGACCCTCTTGAAACAAGCATAGTATAGAAAATTGTAAAACTGGTCTCCTTAGCTGACCACATTAGTAACTGCCCTGACTGGAACGCTGACTTTGTTTTTGCTTGCTTTAACCCTAAGTCCTTGCATTATAAATGCTTTTGTAAAGTTCGTACAGAACCGTAGAGCAAGAATAAAAATGCTGGTCCTTACCAAACATGAACCCTAGAAACTGAGCCAGATGAACCATAGATGTGGTTCATGACCCTATTAAAAAAAGGGGGGGACTGATATGACTTTTTTCTGTCAGGACGTTTTTTATTTCTTGCTTATTTTCAAGGAAGGACAGGATTCCCCTGTCAGAGCATTTTTATTTCTTGTTTATTTTCAAGAGTGGGCTGCTGGCCTGGTATGGATTGGAGATAAGGCCTGTCTGCCCCAGACTCTGGGAGGGAAGAAGAATGAAGGGGAGTTTCGGAAGACATCTCCCCTCAGGATGACCATAAATCCTTCTCCGAAGATATGAGCTAACACCATGACGTTACTATCTGGCTTGTAAAATTCCTGTATTAATTGCATGTCTTTGAAGTCTTTGTTTAACTGAAAGCCTGGCCTCTATAAGAAGCCCTCAAATTCTCATTTCGGGGTTCGCTCCAAATTGGCCATGGGGTGACGGCTGATCAATCAGCTACGAAATTTTATGCGCATGTGATTTGGGGCCTAGGGGAAGTACTAACAGGATAACCATTGTTTAGCAGCCCCGGATGAAAACAAAGAAAGGACTAACACTGCAGAATAAGTAATATTTTAGCAAAGCAACTGACACTTGAAGGATAGCGGAATAGAAACTGCTTACACTTACAGAATACACCAGGATGACAGTTGTTTAGCTAAAACAACATATCTCTATAAGCCTTATGTAGGAAGGTGGCCTATTGTTAAAAGACTTCTGAGAAGCAGGACAAGTCATCTGGACCTGTGATAAGAGCGGAAACACCATTGATAAGGACAACTGGATTCCTGAGAGCACGGATGCAGGAGGAAGTCAAGACAACTTCCCCCATCCCTGGGAAAATCCTTCACAAGCACCATCCCTGGGAAAATCCTTCACAAGCAAAAAAACAGGAAGAGGTCTCTTCTCAAACTCATTAATATGTATAAGCATTTTAGGAATATGTAACAGTTTACTGTATAAAGCTAAGAGGAGTTGCCATGATGGGTACGCATGTTGTTTTGGAGAAATGATTCTCCTGTGCGTCTCAGTGCTGAATAAACATACCTACTTTATAACTTTATAAGTTATGGAGTCTTGATTCCGCATGTCAGTTTTGGCGAGCCAGCCAGGAGAGCTTTCTGCCGGCTGTGGGACCGACTGTGGAGCGGACATCCTAGACGCGCACCGAGCTTATTCCTCGGAGGACCTCCTCTCCCAGCCGTTCACTACAGGGCAGAAAAAGATCCTCTGTAGTAGCGGACAAACGGTATGTTTAATTAAGGAGTTCTGGAAAGCTGGAAAAGTTTGTAAGTTTGGGAGGGCCAGTAAGTAGTTGGGGACACCCACGCGTGGCTGGGGCTGCTGGTAAAGCGTGCAGAGACGTCTGGCGTACAGCATAGTTCCCCGTGCAGGAAGGGGGGTACCAGGGGTTTGCTGACTGATAGGGCAGCCGCAAGCGATCTTGGTGGTAGATCGAGCAAACCTCAGATTGTTGCCACATCCCAATTGGGAACCAAGACGTACCCGCTAATGACTGTGTGAAGCGGGAGAAGGGTAAGCACAATCTTTTTGTATTTTGAGGAAGGTACCCTCGGCCGATAGAGCGGCCAAACCGGTTGAAGGGGTTTGCTGACCGATAGAGCGGCCGCTAGCAGTCTTGGGGGTAGACTGAGCAAACCTAGGTTGTTGCTGCATCCCAATTGGGAGCCAGGACGGACCTGCTAATGACTGTGAGAAGCGGGAGAAGGGTAAGCACAACCTTTTAGTTACCTAGGTAATATTTGCAGCTGCTGGAGGGATCCAAACTGGAGGGATCCAAACTGAAGTAATATTTGTGTGCCCGGGGATTGATTCTGTGTTAAAAGTGCGGTGTGTGAGTATTGAGGCCTTGAGTGATAGTGTTGTCTTGTTTGTGTGTTCGGTACCATGTATAAATCATATTTCCATAACATCAGGAAATTGTGGATTTGAAAGTGAACAACTTAGAGTGATCACAACAGTATATTAAGTTATTTTTAAAACAAGCGGAGAGGTGTTTGTGTGTGTTGAACTTTAACAATCAGTTAAACCCTTGAATACATCACAGGTGGGGACTTGGCTGGTTATCAGGGGACAACCCTGTGGCTGTGGGTAACCCTGCCCTCCCCGGCTTCTCCTCCTTGATTGCGAAATTTTCCCCTTTTTGGTCTGTAGGTGTTAAGTGTTAAAGCTTTTAGCAAGTGTTTGCCTGAGATAAGGATCAGGAATTGAGACAGAGAAGGGGGGTGACAGTGCTGCAGTAGGAGAGAGGAAATAAAAATAATAAAAAAAAAAAAGTCATTTGGTGATGTTTGGGAGGAAGATTGGAAGCGAATCTTAAAACAGCGTAAAAGGAGATTTGACTTAAGGAGTCAGAAATGGGTAATACTTAGAATAAAGATATTTTAAGAAAAAGCCCCCTTGGTTGCATACTAACACATTGAAGGGATATTGCTGGAACCGGGGGCACAGAGAATAAGAAGACTTTTATTAAATATTGTAGAAATATGAAATGGTGACTTGTAAATGGTGATGTGGAATATCAACTGCAATGTATTAAGAACAAGATTAACAACTAAAATACTGATAACGACCCTTATGGTCTTGTCAGACAGGGATTGACTACTTGAGTATGTCCACACCTTTATGGCTCTGGGTGGGCTTAGTCTCATCTCCCTCTGGATATGCAGAGAGGTTCCAGGAAAGAAGTGTGCTTGTCATTTCAAGAAAAATATGGAAATAATTTTGTATATATAGAGTTCTGAAATCACTGATTGGCAGAAGCACGCTGAGGGCAAAGCCCGAGTTTTCTCCAGCCCTGAATAAAGTGTACCTGCCTTTATTGTTAAGTCTAAGTTTCTTTGTTTCAGATTTGGTGACCCAGGTAGGACCTTCTCTGCCTGGCTGCAGGATTCATTGAGAACAAGAATCTCTTGGGTACCCCCGGGGATTTCTCCGGAGAGAGTCCTCTTCTCAACTGGATCTCTGCAGGGGTAGACAAGGACCATCAGACAAAAAGCGTGCTTTAAATTTTTTCTTTAATAAAAAGGTATGCTTTATTTTTTTCTTTTTCTGGGTTGAGGACCAGTCCATGTAGTTTGGCTCCTCATAAATTGTTACTGTATAAGGCAGGGTGAGTGTATGCTGGACTGTTAGTGCCTTATAGGCATATATTCAAGCTGTTTGGGTGTTAATCGTAAAAGGAATATATTCAGTTTCTGTGAGTAGTCTTGGTTGTAAAAGCAAATATTTGGGTTTTCTGTGGACATCTTGATAGTAACTGAAGATCCACATGAATAGCTAGTTTCTGTCAGTTTGATTAGGAAGTCTTGGTTGTAACAGATTCTATTAACCAGAGAAACTAGAGTTATGTAGAAGCTTGAGTGAATATTTGGCTTCTATGTGCCAAATTGATTTGTTCAAGTTAATGTTGTTGTGTCATGTGTATGTTATTTTTGTGATGATGCTGCGATGTTAAAGCCAAACCCAATTATCAATGCGAATTCGATTAAGCAGTAAGCAGGAATGATTTTAATAAACAATTCTGGAGCACACATGGGCTAGTCCACCTAATGTGTCCCACTAATGAGCCCCTCATTGACTGCATGACTTTATACTGGTTAAACACATATATTTGTGTGGGTTTCGGGTAATGCTGGTTAAGCAGTTATATGTTGCCTGCCTATTGCTTTCCGGGATGCACATCACAGTTTCTTCGTGTCTTCTGTTTGCCTCTGTTAGTCTTTATCTTATCTCAGTCCTTCTTGTGGCTTCAGGCCTGCCTTGTGTTCCTGCTGTGGGAAACCCTTAACATGATTTATTCCCTCATTCAGTGAAACGGGGTATTTGTATAAGATTGTATTTGTTTTGTTGTAGAAATAATGGTGGGTTTTGTCCAGATTGTATACGAATGACTAGTGGATGTTTATCGGATCCTGATGTAGTGCACGTGGTGTAACAAGAAAAGCCAGCTGAGATGTATTTTAGAACAATAAGATCTCTAATTATAAGGGAATCGGTGGTCCACTGAAGGGTGGACAAACAGAAAACCCTGGCAAAACCTTTTTGATAATCAGTGGTGGCTGGTGTATAAGCTTGATTATGAGAAAAGTGGCTATATCTTATTGTAATTAATGTTGTTCTTGAAGTGTAAGGAGAATTGGATAATGTACTGTTTGAAGATCTGTTTTTCAGTTTGCAAAATCACCTGGAGTAGCAAGAGAATGGGGTCCAGGATTGAAAAATAATCGATGTGCATACTATAGAAGAATCAGGACCAGGTGTTGTAGCTGAGCTTGAATAGCAGAAACCTGGGGAAGTTACCCTAGAGGATCCACTGCTTTAAATAAATCTGGGGAATACAGGTAAAGAGGTTATATTTTAATAGATACAGAAGCCTCTGTGTAAACTAACAACTGATTCCTACAGAGAAAAAATATTGTGATCGTAATAGAAGCTGCTGGCCAAACTGAAAAAGCATTCTCTATGCAGTCTGCTAAATTTAAATTGGGAAAACAAGTAGGTATATACGATTTTGTCAGGAGACTCTGGACCATTATCAAGAAGAGATATATTAAAGCAGTTAGATACAGAAATAATATTTGGAGCAGGAGGTATGAAATTTTAAGTGAGAGATCATCAACTAATCAGAGTATTGAGTTTGTCTTTAAAACAGGTGGAAAAGAAACACCAGTAACTGCAGAAATTTTGCATGAGGTTTATCCAGGCACATCAGCTTCTGAGATACCTGGCAAGGCCAGAAATGCAGAGCATGCGAAGGTAAAATTGGCCCCTGTGAATGTCAGGTAATACCCTCTATGATTAAGGGGATAGAAATGATTAGTGACAACTGGGATTACTTAAATGATTCAAATGAGAATATTTCCTGTAAAGGAAGTAGATTAAATGTTATTTTTTAGTGCAAGATTTAAGGACCATAAATAAAATTGTAAGAAGAACTACATCCAGTGGTGGCAAATTACTGTGCCTTGCCAACCAATTAAAGATCAATTGTGGTTTACCGTACTGGATTTGAAGGATGCCTTCTTCTGCTTGATATTGGCTGAAGAAAGCAAAAAAGTGTCTTGCCTTTGAATGAGAAAACCCTGAAACTGGTAGTAAAACACAACTAACCTGAACAGTATTGCCTCAAGGTCTTAAGGACAGCTGAACTATTTTTGAGAACCAGAGAACCTGAGACCTGAAAACATGGGACTAGAACCCTGCTGCAGTATGCGACCTCCTGAGAGTTACACAAACAGACAAGGATTGTGAGCAACAGACCATAAGTCTATTGAACTTTTGGACTGTGCAGGTATCAAGTCTTTCAGCAGAAGGCCCAACCTATGCAGTGACAACTTATCTCCAGAGGATACAGCCAGACCAAAAGAAATCTATTTGCTGCACACATGCCAGGAATGGTAAAAGAACTCAGAACATTTCTGCGAATGACAGGTTGGTGTCGTTTATGGATATCTTAGTGAAACCATTATATGAACCACTGAAAGAATATCCAATGGGATCATCAAAATTGGCTTGGACTGGGGAGGCAAGAAAGGCATTTGAACAATTAATTGCAAGGCCTGGATGCCTACAGGCAGTTGCAGCTGTAGTTCTGAATATGCAAGAAGCCAAAAAATTCACTATAAGACTGTCATAGTGTTACACACAGTCTCAGTGGTGTTGGAGCAAAAAGGAGGTCACTGGTTTTCTCCTTCTAGAATTTTGCCATAATGGTGGAGAAAGATGATGTGAATATAATCACCACTAACACTGTAAATCCAGCATCATTCCTTAGTGGAGCTGCTTCAGAAGATTCCTGGTACACTGAGGAAAGCAACTTTGTGAAGCAAAGACATCGCAAGCCTGGATATGCAGTGGCTACCACCAGAGGAGCGATCGAGACCAGACCATTGTCCCAGGAACATCAGCCCAGAAAGCTGAAATAATCGCCTTAAGTCAAGCACTGGAATTAGCAAAAGGAGGGAAGACAGATAGATGGACAGATTCAAAATACGTCTTTGAAGCGGTGCATGCTCACAGTGCTACATAAAAAGAGCGAGGACTCCTTACTGCACACGGAAAACACATTAAACATGCAGCAGAAATCCTAAAGCTGCTGGAAGCTATAAATATTCCAGAAGAAGCGTCTATCATACACTACAAAAGTCAACAGAGAGGTAATACTGGCCAGAAAATTTGTAACAAATTGGCAGGAAATTTTGAGGCCAGGGTGGCTGCAGAAAAAGGTAGAGGTAATATCTGCTTTGATTCCAGACGGTAAACTTCAAATCCCTGATTCTGATTTAAAATTGGAGAAATATCCAAGGGAAGATAGAAATTTGATTATCAATAGAATAGAAAGAGAAGTAGTGAATGGGTGGTGTTATGTTCCAGATGGACAAATAATAATGCCATCAGGAATGCTATGAAAATTGGTCTTATAAGAACTAAAAATGAAACAAAAACCTCAGGGAATACCAAAACCAACCCATTGGGGCACAGATGTTCTGTATAAATAATAGGAATGAAAATAAATCTGTCAGAACTCCCAATAGAAAAGGGGGGTACTGATATATTTTTAGTATTAACAGATACTTTCTCAGGTTGGCCAGAAGCTTTTCCTTGCAGGACAAATAAAGCAGAAGTGACAATTATATTATTAAATGAAATTATACCTCATTTTAGAGCGCCCGCAGTAATGTTATCAGGTAGAGATACTTATTTGTGCTGAAGTAGTAAAAATTTTAAGAATTGATTGGCAGTCACATCCTCCATGCTGACCACAGGCTAGTGGCCAGGAGAGAAAATGCAAGAAGCCAAATTTACATTGATATCAGGCACCTCCTTTGGCCTTGTTCAGGAACCAACCCAAGGTCCAAGGAAAGCATTAACCCTGTATATATAATTGCAATATACAGGAAGAGATCTCGCAGAATTGGCTGAATTTGTCTAATTGGCAGAAAAATCCAACAAAAGGAGAAAGGAAAACAAACCAAAAAATGAAAAACCAAAGCAAAATAAAACAAAATAAAGCTACATGGGCTAGAGGTTTAGATCAATTTGCACATCATTTTAAACTGCGGATGAGTTTTTATGTTAAAGATTTTACAGGAGAACTACTAGAAGAGAAGTGGAATAGACTGTACCAAGTATTGTTAACAGCCTTCACAGCAATCAAGATAAAAGGACTTTGATCTATTGAAGAAATCACCTACCAGCCAATGGACAACAGATGCTAACACCTTTTAAAGAATAAGGCTAACTAAAGTGAACTATAAAAATAGAAAACTATTTGTGTTTTTGACCCTAGGATATGGTATATAAACAAATAAAAACACCAAAAACCAAATTGAAACAGACACATGCCAAATTTGAGAAAAAATGGGAAATTACATATGATAACTCAGGATAACACCTCATGGGGATTAACTAACATTTGGGGAAAACTTACATCCTGGCCCCTGAATCTAAATTGGTTGAGACAGCTGTTGGCAACAATAGCTGCATCCTGGGTTTTGGTAATAATAATCCTTATTTTAGTCAAATGTCCCCTGTGGTGCCTTCAAAGTACTGGAAACACATACAGTACTTGGAAGAAACACCAACTTCTCCAGAAGTTGGAGTCAAATAATTATTTTGAGAAGATACTAGAAAAAGGATCTTCATGTTAAGTAGTAAAAGAATTTACTAATTTTCTAGAAAAGGGAGGATTCATTTGGGGCCTAGGGGAAGTGCTAACAGGATAACCATTGTTTAGCAGCCCCAGATGAAAACAAAGAAAGGATTAACACTGCAGAAAATTATTTTAGCAAAGCAACTGACACTTGAAGGATAGCGGAATAGAAACTGCTCACACTTACAGAATACACCAGGATGACAGTTGTTTAGTTGAAACAACATATCTCTATAAGCCTTATGTAGGAAGGGGGCCTATTGTTAAAAGACTTCTGAGAAGCAGGACAAGTCATCTGGACCTGTGATAAGAGCGGAAACACCATTGATAAGGACAACTGGATTCCTGAGAGCACGGATGCAGGAGGAAGACAACTTCCCCCATCCCTGGGAAAATCCTTCACAAGCAAAAAACAGGAAGAGGTGTCTTCTCAAAGTCATTAATATGTATAAACATTTTAGGAATATGTAACAGTTCACTGTATAAAGCTAAGAGGAGTTGCCATGATGGGTATGCACGTTGTTTTGGAGAAATGATTCTCCCGTGCGTCTCAGCGCTGAATAAACATACCTACTTTATAACTTTATAAGTTATGGAGTCTTGATTCCGCATGTCAACACAACGTCTGCCAAAAGGGGGTGGTGGATTATTTCCCTTAACCACCTGTTTCCAGCAACCAAGGGCAAGGCCCCACACACTCAGCTTACAATGTTGCAATGCTGTCACCATCGCTGTCACCTCTGATGGCGCCCGCAAGAAGAACTTGCTAGCATGTTTCTAAAATCCCCAATTCATTTGAGTTTTGTTGTCATTGTTTTATATATGTACACTCACGCATTTCCTCGTGGCTCTAAGATGAGAAGGCTAGGGAGGTACTTCCGGGCCGCTCTCTGCCCTGTGATCGTGGCTCTACCACCAAAAGGGGTGGAGCACACTGTCGCCATTTTGTAGAGACGGCGTGCGGTCATCAGCTGCCTCTCATTTGCTTCATTTTTTTTCTAGGGGAAGCCTCTGCCTGCTTTTGCTGCTATGCTCTCTGCTCGTTTGGTTATTGTCTTCGCTCCCTCTCTGTTGCGGTGGGTTGGACTGGTGAGTATGCTTTTTCTTCTCTGAGGTGGGAAACGTGGACCTTGGCGCCATCTTAAGGGCCGCAGCCTCCCACTCCCAGGAGCCTGAGGTAGGCTGGGGTTCACATGGGGAGCCACGAGGTTTGGCTAGGTGGCATTTCCCCTCCTTTGTGTGTTTTGGGGGAGATGGAGGGCATGGAGATATGTCGGGACCTGTTCGCGGCCTATGCCTATTGCAAAGGTGACCAGAGGAGAGGCTTCCTAAGGTTGTCGGAGAAACAGCGTTAATGTTGTATGACTACGCTGCGAACTCTACTTCGGATAAAGGATAATCATGTAATGCATTCATGATCACGGAAACACAGATTTTTTTTTTTTTATGTTCTAGTCACGTTTTGGAAATTCTGCACTTAAATTTTCCTTAGAAAGGCCCACCCTTAGAGGACATAATCTTACTTCTGTATTGTGCAGAACTGTGAGGGATGCACCGATTTGTTTATACCCTAAGCGTTTGATGTTCAGCATAAAGGTGACAGATACGAGGAGGTGTTGCTTTGAGAACTGCTGCAGTGCTGTGATGGTGACATCAGTACAGTGCAGAAAAAAAAGAGTGAGTAATTTAGAGCAATCTCCTTTACTGCTTATCCTTGCTTAGGAATGCTGGACTAGGTTCCATAACTACAACTTGTGAATGGAGTGTTGTGGAGCTCAACTCAAAACTGAGATGCATCAGATGTTTAAACTCATGATCAAAAATTTCAGTGTGTAATCTCTTAATGGTTTTTTTTTGATTATTGAAGAAATCTAGATGTTACTGAAACAATTGCTTGTTTTAGATTTCCAGAAACACCCTGGGTGCAGCATTTGTTGCTACGAGAAACATCCATGTCTCTGAAACATGCTTTCAGAAAACTGGTGAGTGAGAAAGATCTTTATCTAAGAGTGTGGTTTAAGAACTTGCTTTATCAGACAAAAAGGACTACGAATATGGCGCTGTGTGAGGTGTGTCAGTTGGCAAAACACTTGAGGATGTTTATGTACTGACTGTATTTAACAGTATACTGTGTTACACGGTTATATCCAGGAGACTTCAAACCAAAATTCAAATTGTGCCCAAACCAAAGATGGGGTTGCATGTCAGTTGGCTCACACAGCTTACGGGCTTCACAAAGATTCAATTCAGTTTTCAACTCCTATAGAATTACTTGCAAAAATACCTCAAATTCCAGTTTCCTGTCTTGTTTGTAACAGTATTGAAGGATGACTTTCACAGGCTTGTCTGGGTTTGACCCCGTGTCCTTGAACGTAACTCTTTTGCTGCCAACATCTTGGCATTTAGAAAACACAGCAGCACTGCATAACTGTATTTTTGGTAGTGTTTCTTGTACAGTTTTTGAAGTGGCATAGTCTGATTAAAGGTGTTATTAGGAAATAAAAATTTCACAGTGCTATTTAATTGTCTCATTGATGAGGAAATGGAGTTCTCGAAGGTATACTGCCAAACACATTTGAGGGGAGAATATGTTTTTATAGCTTATATAAAAAAAATTACTCCTTAAATGTATTGAGTTCCCTTAAATATATTTGGATCCTGGATTACAAATCAGTTGACAAGGGTGTTTTGATGCCTCCAGTCTAAGTAAATGCTCCGCAAGCAGAGCTAGCAAGTCTGTCCTTTTTGAGCTAAGGCTAATTATTTAATCTAATTGCTTTATAGGGGGAGAGATTGCTAATAGTGTAGGACACAATGAAGGAAATTAATAACAAAATATCCATCAATGTTTTGATTGAAGCTGGCTTGTAAGGAGTTGAAGCTACTTCTATTGGCTGTGAATATGGAAGAAGAGTGTTGCTTGATAGGCCTTGTAGCATACCTGAGAAAAGGGTACCTTGGCGTGTGAATTCAAGACAAGTTAACTGTATTTGTACTATGCCTTAATGTGCTAAATCTGGTTTGAAATGTCTCTTTCCAGGTACTGCTGAGGTATCCTCTATTCTTGAGGAATGTGTTTTAGGAGCTGACACCTCTGCTGAACTTGAGGAGAATGGCCGTGTGCTCTCAATTGGTGATGGTATTGCCCGTGTATATGGCTTAAGAAATGTACAAGCAGAAGAAATGGTTGAATTCTCTTCTGGACTGAAGGTAAGTTTTCACTAAAGCAGTTCGTTTAGTCTGGAAATATAAAGATGACTTTTAAGGAGAATATGAAACTATGCTTGGAGGTACCTATATGGACCTTTTCAAGACTTCATTGCAACTTCAATGTGTAGTAACTTGTTGGAAGTAATACTACAAAAAGCAAGTATTTGAATTTGTAACGCTTTACTTTGAGTATATGGTTCTTTGTAGTAAAGCAGATGCAGAGATCAATCTGATCAGTCAGCAAGCACCTTTATTCAGCTTAGCTGTCTTTCTATATACCCCATTCGGTTACATAACTGTGAGCCCACGAGAGTGACTACAGTGTACTATTGGCTAAAGGTAGCTGTCCATAAGGCTATTACCAACATATTATTGGCTAAGCTACCATGCATGCCAAGAAACCAAGTTATACTAAAGTTAGCTATGTTGACAGTTCATGTCCATTGTTTTCCTTTCAGGTGGTACTCGTTCCCACCGAACTAGCTGCTGGGTTCCTCCCAGCTGGCCTGTGTTTATCTTTCAGCTCTCTGCTTCAAGGTCTCATTAGAGTTGTTCAGTATCAAGCAGTCTCACAGCATCCAGGCCTTGTTCTCTGTAAAATCTTCCCACAATTCCCCCTTTTTGTTTTTCGATGACAAAAGTGTTCAGGTGAAACGTATGATCAACTTGGTATTATGTACACTGTAACACACAGGATAATTATTAAAGCAATTGACACCATTAAAAATAACAGTCCTTCTTGTTCCTGTCGACTGCTTTCATGGCTGAGGCTTTAACCGCTGTCACGCAGCAACATGGGCTTGATCCATCTCACTGGTGCCCAAAAGTGGTCCTGTATCTGTTAAAACACAAACATAACCTCCTCCCCGTGTTAGTAGCTTAAACAGACCATAGCAACTGATTTTTAAACTCTCTCTAATTTAAATGACATTCAAGCACCTTAGCATTGGTACAATCTAGTCATCTCCTGTGAAAATTCATTTAATATTGACCCGGCATTAATCCATTAATCTCTTTTGTGATTCCCCTGATTCCCTCCCTCTTTTTTTTTTTTTTTTTTTTTTCTCCAAGTGTCAGCTCAATCATCCCAAGAACGTTGAGCAGTAGGACCCAGCAGCCGCTGACTGCTGGAATGCAGGCATTCCCCTAGAGAGATAATACAGTTAACTCCTCTGGTCCTCTGGGCTTCCGCAAAGCTGAAAGAAAAATGGAACTTAGAGGGGGTTGGGGTGGGGGGTGGGTTAGTCACATGCATGCAACTTCAAGGCTAAACTTTTGCCTTTTTCTTCTGAAGCCTTTCACTTCAAAGATCCCAGGTAAATCTACCTGTTTGCCGGCTTAGTGGACATTTGAGATTGAAAGGTCCCAGAGATATATTTTCAAGATTAATCAAAATTAATTTGTAAGTCTTACAAACGTTTGAAGTACTTCAAACACATACACACACGACCACTCATTTCAAGGCTAGCCAAATACAGTCATACAATTTTGGTTATTGCTAGTGGATCCACAATTTTCGATGCTACGAATGGTCTTCCTTTTTCCAAGGGCAAACCCATTTTGTAGGAATCCAACAAACACCTTCCTCTGTAAGTAAGCATGTGTATCCTCTGTCTGTTAGTTGCACCTCTGCCGGAAAACCTTTAACAATGCCATAAAATTTCAAACTGTTGGTTTTGTCGGGAAAACATCAGCAAAGCCATAGAATTTCAAACTTTCACTTTTGCCGGGAAAACATCAGCAAAGCTATAGAAATTCAGACTGCAGCTTTTTGCCGGGAAAACATCAGCGAAGCTATAGAATGCCAGCCTGCACTTTTTGCCGGGAAAACATCAGCAAAACAATGAAACTTCAAATTGCAACTTTTTGCCGGGAAAACATCAACAAAGCTATAGAATTTCAAACCTCAGCACTGCCGGAAAGCCAACAGCAAAGCTGGAATCACTTGGTCTGACCCTGGTTGCATCTGCACTGGCCAGGCCCTCTACATTTGTGCCCCAGCACGGGAGGGCATCACGCTCAGTCTGTAGTTTCCCTGATTTGACAAACAGGTAGGTACGGGGTGAGGTGGTGTAGATGTAGCAGGCAGAGGTATTCCGGAGGAAGGCATTGGTGCAACAGCAGTGTTAGAATTTGAGCGGTCTCTATCCTTCCCAAGAATGGCAAGTTTCTCCGTCGGTTGCTCAATTGTAGTCGTGGACAACTCAAGTTGATCTATTCTTTTTACTAAGGTTTGGAGGATATCATCTGTTGTATCCTGTGTTTCTTTAAGTGAAGAACTCGGACCAGAGCTGGGGAGTGTCGAAGTTGGTATGCTTGGGGGTGGAGGCAATAGCGCTTCTGGGTTAGGGCCTTCCTCCGAAGGTCCCGCAACCACAACTCCTGGTTTATCTTCAGTTGGTGCAGGCATAGTCACAGTGCAACTTCTGGATTCCCCCTGCCCCGTCAGGGTTTTAGCAATAGCTCCAGGACCAGATACAGCAAGATGGTGAATTTCTGTGATACCATCTATGATTTTTGGTCCAGGAGGCACCTCACATGCCTTAAAAGGTTTAGTGAGCACAGAATGGAGCAAGTCAGGCTCGGCGCAGGGTGGAAGGGCGGGGGGAGGGAGGAGGGGTTTAGAAGCTTCTGTACCTTTAACATTATTTTCAGTTTTTAGTGGGTTGTTTTCCTCATTCGGTTCTGGACCCAAGTTCAATGCTGCGAACACAGAGGCCACAGCAGTTTGCTTAATTCTTAAATCTTTCAAGGTTTCAGATATAAATTTCCATAAAGTAGCAAATTTGGTGGCTTCCTTCCCCTCAACTTCCCCATTGCTGTTAGTATCCTACAGCTGAATCCCTATGTCCTTCCAAGTAGCTTGGTAAAACATCAAACCAGCATCAGGAATAAGTCTCCTATCTCTGCTCCATTTCAATAGTTCGATTAGACAATTTTCTGTCATATTTAATTCCTCTCTTGGAGAGAATGTAATGTAGGAGATTTACCACCGATTGCTTGTCCTTAGAAAGCATGGAGCCCATGCTCTATAGAGGCAGCTTGGAACACGGCTGCTTTGAACAAAATTAAATACATTATCTGGCTATTCTTTGGTATTAATACTAGTGGAAATGGTGTTCATAACATCAGTGAGACAGCATCCATACCCTTGCTTGAATGATTCCAGTACAGTCTGCATCAATGACCTCAGGTAAAACAAAAATTCCCAACTGAATTACTGATAACCATTCTAATTACAAGGTATTAAAGTCAACCCCAGTGGTCCTTTTACATTTCATGGTGTTGTGTGAAGTGCGGACGTTTGTAGCACTACTGCGATGATGGTGATCACATCTATCTCGGTGCTATCTCCGGTTCTTGCTCTGAGGTGAGAGCTGGTGCTTGCCGTGGAGGCATCTGTGTCAGGACATGCCTTTGAACCATGCTTTGCTCTTGGTTTTCTGACAATACTGTCCCATTCTTGTCCCATTTTTATATACACCAACTGGTAAAATGTTTACCCTTTCCACACCAAGGGCAGATTTTAGGCCCTCTATCCTGGTGTTGCATATGGCAGTCTCTTAAAATGTATCTCCTTGCCGCGATTCTAACAGAACGTATTTCTGTCTCAGATTACAGTCAGGGCAGCAGCTACCAGCTGAGCTTGATAGGGATAGGTAAATGATCCCAGCTGTTGTTGTAGGAGTTTTCAGACCGCACCGTATCTTTCTATATTTGCTGTTAGGATTTATTGTCGTGGATTGCAAAATTAAGGCTTCTGTAACTGTTCAGTTGTCTGCCTGCTTGTCGAGCACATCCCCCCATATATATGTCACACCTTTTTTCAGCTTCCCAATGTCCAGTATCTTTAAAAGTGTTTGATAAAACAAAAAAACACATTTGTTGTAAAATTGCATTATTTAAGCTGCCTTGATTCTTGAACTGCTACCAACGTTGCTTGAGGAGGTTCTTATCATATCTGTTAATAATCCCTTCTGTAATGCGAAACTGTCTGGGTTTAGCAGCAGCTGTAGCAGCAGCGATGATGAGCAGCACCCATCTCAGTGAGCCACTCCATGGGAGCTGGACGGGTGGGGGGGTGGGAAATGGGGGTGGAAGCCCTCAGCCAGGCGGCTTGGCTCTGGGGGAGTTAATATGTTATCTTTTGCAGCCGTTGGAATCTCTTCTATTGCTTTGTAACTAATTAGTTCCCAGCACGGACTACCGTGCTGCACACAGATCAAAACTTGCAATATTTCAACTTCTCCCCGCTGCTGTGCCTCCCTCCTAGTTTGTGCCCGTTGGTCTGAGGGATGGGGGGGCAATGAATAAGGCTTCTTCTCGTGGTCTCTTGGAGCCGGATCAAAGGGTTTATCGGCTTCCCTGTCGGGGGGTGCCGAGGCCAGCACAGCCAGTTTACAGGTGTGGGAGGTTAGTGCACTCGGCTTAGAGTGATCGCTTTGGTTTTTAGAGCTGACGTGTGCCTTTAACACTTCAAAAACTTTCTGCCAGGGACCAAGCAACTTAGTAGCTGATTTCAATAGTTCAGTTAGACAAATCTTGTCATATTTCATCTTTCTCTTAGAGAGGATATATACTGGGGGGGGCTTTATCACTGCTAGCTCGTTCTGCGAAAGCGTGAAAACCCATCCTCCCCCCATCGACCGCCGCTTGCCTTATAGCAGATCCAAGACTCCTGGAGTCTTCTTAAAGTGGATGCGTGTCTCATTCCGATCTGTATTCGTTCAGAGAAGCTTCAGCAGGTAATTCGAGTGCCCCACACTCGGGCGCCATTTGTAGTAAAGCAGATGCAGAGATCAATCTGATCAGTCAGCAAGCACCTTTATTCAGCTTAGCTGTCTTTCTATATACCCCATTCGGTTACATAACTGTGAGCCCACGAGAGTGACTACAGTGTACTATTGGCTAAAGGTAGCTGTCCATAAGGCTATTACCAACATATTATTGGCTAAGCTACCGTGCATGCCAAGAAACCAAGTTATACTAAAGTTAGCTATGTTGACAGTTCATGTCCATTGTTTTCCTTTCAGGTGGTACTCGTTCCCACCGAACTAGCTGCTGGGTTCCTCCCAGCTGGCCTGTGTTTATCTTTCAGCTCTCTGCTTCAAGGTCTCACTAGAGTTGTTCAGTATCAAGCAGTCTCACAGCATCCAGGCCTTGTTCTCTGTAAAATCTTCCCACAGTTCTTGGCCAATATTTGAGCTTTATTTGTCTTCATTTAGGAAGTATAAGAATTAATCAGGCATTGGATTTTTTTTCTTTGGTTTCAGACTGGCTTTTCTTTTTGCTGTTGAATAATAGTCTCTCTGCTCCAAAATGGTATGTGGTTTGCTGACCTCTTACAGTTCTAAGAGTAGGCTAGAGTTGAAAAGCTGTCTGACTGTTCAGAGGACTGCAACAGCTCTTGCAGTATTCTTAATGACCTAGCTCACCTTAGGCAGAGAAGAAGCCAGTGCTTTTCTCTTGTCCAATTTCTAGGCAAGAGAGAAAAGTTATCTTTGAACCCTACTTATCCTTTCTGTTCTTTTTAGAGAAAAATTACTTGAATGCTAGACTGCTGCAAGTATAAGCTGAAGGCTTAGGTAGATTCTCTAACCAGTATGGAAGAACATATGTGCATTTTACCTAAAAGCAGAACAATAACTGTTTTTATGAGTAAGATAGAGGTAGAGTATGTTGGATATTCTACACTGTAGAATAATATCAGTATTAAACAGTCAATTTTTTTTTTAAATGTTGGTATGGGTTTTCTCAGGATGTGGTCTTTGTCCTAGGGTATGTCCTTGAATTTGGAACCTGACAATGTTGGTGTTGTCGTGTTTGGTAATGACAGACTGATCAAGGAAGGGGATGTTGTGAAAAGGACTGGTGCCATTGTGGATGTTCCAGTTGGGGAAGAGCTGCTGGGCCGTGTTGTAGATGCCCTTGGCAATCCAATTGATGGAAAGGTAAGTGTAGCTAGGTGTTCACTACCTCTGCTTGTGTCTGTGATACAGACTGCAGCAGGTTTGGGTTTTTTTCCTCCTCTCTTAAGGGTCCTATTACACCTAAGATGCATAGAAGAGTTGGCTTAAAGGCCCCTGGCATCATTCCCAGAATCTCTGTGCGTGAACCTATGCAGACTGGTATTAAGACTGTGGATAGCTTGGTGCCAATTGGTCGTGGACAGCGTGAGCTGATCATTGGTGACAGGCAGACTGGGTAAGTTAATGCCCAAGCTAAAAATGTTTCCTTAAATAGGGGCTTGAATACAGCATATGCTGATATACAAAGCTGAATACAGAACTGCGTAGAGGCTGGGAGAACCGTAGGCAGCTCAACTTGCTAACCTCTGTTATACAGGAAAACTTCAATTGCAATTGATACAATAATCAACCAGAAGCGATTTAATGATGGAACTGATGAGAAAAAGAAACTGTACTGCATCTATGTTGCAATTGGTCAGAAGAGGTCTACTGTTGCTCAGCTGGTGAAGAGGCTCACTGATGCAGATACAGATTTTTGAAGATGGCTGAGCCTGGCATCTAGTGGTGTCCTGTTCTTATTATAATGCTGAATTACTACTATAACCTCTCCTAGCTGCAAGTATGGACAGAGTGAACTACTTTTGTGGACAATAAATTTTTCGAGGTATCTGAGGGGAATAAAATCTCTCTTTTTTTACTACGTCACATTAGACGACTAGTATGAGGCCCCAAAATTGCTGAATTGCTTCTGAAAAAGCAATTCTGCTTTTTCAAAATTCTGCTGTCCCAGCAGGGGCTCTGCTTAAATGATAGCATCTTTTCAGAGACAGTGATCTTGTTGACCAAGGCTATGTATATAACAGAGCTTTCAAGACATCAGGCACCTTGCTTCTTGTCTGTTGGTCAAGCAGTCATACCTAGCAGAACACGCTCCCCTCCCCTCCACTTTTTAATGACAATAATTTGTTTGTGACTATGAAAGAAAGGGTAGTATCACTTTGTAGTAGCCAGGAAACCATGGACATCAAGGCTGAGTTACTTGTAGAACCAAAATGTGTCTTAGTGAAAGTTTAAACCTCATTTTAAGTGGGAAAGAAGTGTGCAGGTGTTAGACAGTAGTTGCCATGAACTTGCTCTTGAAACTTCTTTAGTTGAGCTAACGGATGTATTATTCTAGTATGGGAGTCTTTTCTGTAACAGTGTAGCAATGCTGACTGGGTTTGCTTCAGCAGCTAGTACTTCACATGTGTTGTATTTGCTGAGTATGGACATGAAGTAATATACTCAGAGTGGTGTGTCTCCAATTATTTCCAGATGCCATGAAGTACACTATAGTGGTGTCTGCCACAGCATCTGATGCAGCACCTCTTCAGTATCTGGCTCCCTATTCAGGCTGCTCTATGGGGGAATACTTCAGAGACAATGGAAAACACGCATTAATCATCTATGATGATTTATCCAAACAGGTCAGGAAACATGGTTTATAGGCCTCATAGTCTAGCATTGGTGTTTGTAGCTGTAAGATCACCTCAGGTTTAAAAATTCAAGATTTTAAATGAGCTACTAAAGTTTGAAAGCTTTCTTTATACCGTGCAGGCTGTTGCCTATCGTCAGATGTCTCTGCTGCTGCGTCGTCCACCTGGTCGTGAAGCCTACCCAGGTGATGTGTTCTACCTGCACTCTCGCCTGCTGGAGAGAGCAGCCAAAATGAATGATTCCTTTGGAGGTGGTTCTCTGACAACCTTGCCTGTCATTGAAACTCAGGCTGGTGATGTGTCTGCTTACATTCCAACCAACGTCATCTCCATCACTGATGGACAGGTAGGATGACTTACTAGCAGGCCTCTGGGGAGGCTTCCAGGCTTCTGCCCAAGATAAAATAAAAGTTTTCTCCTACAGATTTTCTTGGAAACAGAGTTGTTCTACAAAGGTATCCGTCCAGCCATCAATGTTGGTCTGTCTGTGTCCCGTGTAGGTTCTGCTGCTCAGACCAGAGCTATGAAGCAGGTAAGCATGAAACTGCTGTTCCTCCCTCTTACTAGAAATGAGTAATGTGTGGGCTTTCCAACCCATTTCACTCAGAGGGAATGAAGCTTTGGATTCCTTAGAGTTTCAAAATTATAAAAGAACAAACTTTAATGATCTCTTCAATATTTCCATTGCCAGATAGGGGGGGAAAAAGGAAAATAATATTTGTATGAAGATGTAGGGCTGTTCCACTTCAGTACACTGACCTGGGTACCAATCTAACTAGAAGTAGAGAGTACTCTTAACCCCATGCTTTTAATCCAGTTATGGAATGAGAGAGGTTTAATATCAACTGTCACCATTTTAGGGGAGGAATAGAATGCTTCAGTTAAAAGGCCAAGCAGATGGTGGTATTTTCAGAAATGCATATTATGTGCAAGAATCTTGAGATTCACTTGGCTGGTATGCAAGGTAATGCTGACTTTTGACAGCTGTCAGCTGAAAAGAAACCTGCAAACTACAAGACATGTTTAAAAGGTGGTCAAACTCAGTCTGACCTGTATCTTGTGTTGTAGGTGGCAGGTACTATGAAGCTGGAATTGGCTCAGTATCGTGAAGTAGCTGCTTTTGCTCAGTTTGGGTCTGATCTGGATGCTGCCACACAACAGCTGCTGAACCGTGGTGTACATTTGACAGAGCTTCTCAAACAAGGACAGTATGGTGAGTGTCTTGGATATGAGTCAGCATTTCCCATTAGTCTCTTGTGCTAATGAGGTTGGTCTTTGTGGCAGTGAAAGTGTTATACAGACATGGTAAATGCAGATTTATTTGAGCCATATTGTATATGTGCAGTTGACCTTCCAAAAAGGTCTATAAGTACTGATGCATTTCAAGAGTTGCCAATGACATGAATACTTTCTTTTCTGCAGTTCCCATGGCTATTGAGGAACAGGTTGCAGTCATCTATGCTGGTGTAAGAGGTCACTTGGACAAGCTGGAGCCCAGCAAAATCACTAAATTTGAGAGTGCTTTCCTAGCTCATGTACTGAGCCAGCACCAGGCCCTTCTCTCCACTATCAGGTATGAGGATTCATCTTGCTTCATCCCATGGGTGTTGACCTGATGGCTGGAGTGCAGATAATGGTCGCTGAACTGTTTATTTAGTGTATCCTAGGATATCAGGCCTTCAGCTGCCTGTACCAGAACTGGAGGTTAAATCAGCTACTGTCCTTGTGTGCTTTCTGGAGCTCATCTTCTTGTCTCCAGTTTTTCCTTAGGAAATCTAGGTGGTGCTTAAAATTAACCTACTCTTAATACCTCTCTTAATCTAGCATTGAAATCGCTTTATCTTCTCAGTTCCCATATTTGTGATAGCGTTAAGATGTTACAGTACTGTGGGTTAAGTGCTACTTGCCTTCCCTGCTGCCGAGTGGACTGTTGGGGATTGAGTATTTCCACAGACCTGGCCTGTGAACTGGTTCTAGCTTTTGTCATGGGTAACTCATGTGCCTTCCATTGCTGAGACAGGTCTATAGAATATGGTCTTGTTTTGAACTATGTACAGCTGTTTTGTTGACAAACCTTAGTTCTTAAAGAGGTAGTCCTCTTTAAGATTTTGAGGAGAAAGGATGTTCTGTTAGTTTTAGTGGTATAACTTCATGTATCAAACTAGAATGTGTTGACTCATCTGCTAATTTTATTAGAAATTGGAAGGTTCGTTTTGAAGCTTTTCTTTGAGTACAGCTATTCCTGAATCAGAAGTTTAGTTAAACTTTTTCAACAGGACTGAAGGGAAGATCTCTGACCAGACAGAAGCTAAGTTGAAGGAAATAGTTACAAGTTTCCTGGCCACTTTTGAGGCATAAACTCTTTAAACATAAACATGAGGCATAAACTGTTTAAACAGACCAGGCTCTTGTGATCCTGTACTCCAACTCAATCAGCCTTATAAATATGTGACTTGAATGTACAGATCTCAATGGGAATAAAAGTTTCCATGTAAAAAAGCTGGTGTATTCTGTTCTAAATAATTGCTGCTTGAGGAACACATGCCTTTAAAACCACAGGTAAACTCCCCTTGACACACACTTGCTAAAGGAGCTCTGGAAAATCAGGGGCCAACTTAACTATTGGGTGGATCATAACTCCCCTTACAAGGAGGAGTGCAGGGCTAGCAGCTGGATTCTGGGGCCAAGACTGCGGTTCCCATTGTGACAGAGCTGAGTTGCTCTTGCAGTTTTATCATTTTCAGAAACAACTGATCTCCGAGAAAGGCATATGACTGGGGAGCAGTTTAATACTGCCTTGTGATGGGGAGGAGTTGGGGGGTGGGCAACTAATTGGCCCTCACAGTAGTTGTTAACAGTCTGTTGTTGTCACAGTATTTCTTGGCATTGCTGTCTTAACCCATCCTGATGCTTGGCTTTCAGAAGATAGATTCTTTAAGAATGGACTGTCCTTGTGTCACGGGGCAGCTACACATTTAGCTGTTACAGTAGTAACAACTAGTGATTTTCAATGCCACTGTCCTCTGTAGTTGACTCCAGTTCTGTTAATAAACATCTGCAAGTATTGATAGGTTGGGGGGCTATATACTAGAGCATCTATTTTATTTCCTAGTTTTCTGCATGCTATGTGAGGTATGAGATCCTACTGTTAGAACTTATATCTGGGATGGGGGAAGTTCAGTTTAAAGTCTTTACATTTAGTGCAGTGTATTCAACTTTACCTGGAATGCTGGAATATGGTCATTAGTTCTGGGTGAGCTTCTGTGCCACAGATCAGGCCTTTGTTGGGCTGTTTGCTTTGTCCTCAGTTACCTTCCATCACAGGAGGATCCTGCCTCAGTTCAAATCTGCTGTGTTAGTAGCTGGAAAGATTTTATCTAACGCTGTCACGTGGTTCCAAGCTAACAAGCTTCTCTAATGGCTTCAGTGTTTTGAGAGTGTTGAGCTTGTGCTTCTGCAGTATAGGAAGAAATAAACACTTATTTTTAGTCTAGAAGTGTCAGATATCTTTCTGGGGACAGTTGGCATGTTAGAACAGTGCTGTGCTCCTGGAGGAGGGCTTCCTGGGGAGTTCCTTTCATCTTTCACAATCCTGTTGTATATGCATGGCTCCAGAACAGGTGCCTGGGAGGCTTCACAGGTGTGGTAATACTGTGGTGGAACCTTTTTGCTCCAGCTGCCCTGCATCATTTGTTCCTTCTAAGATAGCTTGTACAGCTTGCTGTTTTGTTCTTGCACAGTGTTGAAATCTGTCACTTGGAGGTGTTGTGCTATATTTTACTTGTGTGCTACTGAAGTCAGCACTAAGCTCAGGGTGTCTTAGTCCAAATTTGTAGAGAGATGTATTTGTTCCTTGTTAAATAAGGGATAAGTATTCTAAATTTGTTTTCTGCGCAGTTGCTGCTGTGGCTTGGGAAGATGATAATTTTGTAATTGAAGCCTCATGTGTTAAATGTGTCTGATCAGACATAAGGATAGTGGGGTGGGTTTTGACAGCTTGGTTGCAAGTTCTGAGAAGTGCTGTGGGCTGCCCAGGTTGTGAGGCAGTGCTGGGAAACAGAGAAATAATGGGTTGTGATCATGTGGATTTGTAGTGAGGTTTTGTGCTTCTGTTGAGAGTGTACACAGGGTCAGTGGTTAAAGCAGCTGAAAGGCTGATTCAGAAAATCATGGCAAGATCCCAGAAATGTGGTTTCATCATGGTGTTTTGTGAGACATGATGGTCAGCACTGTGCTACTACCTGCTCTGTGCAGGTGACACTGAAGCTGTTATGTGTGGCTGTTGCTGCAGGGCCAATAATGACTGCGCTCACTGCCTTAAGCTGCTGTGCCTTCATCCATGCTGCTCTGTCCTGTTTGCTTTGGAGCTCAATCCCATTCAGGCTTATCTGCATGTGTGCTCTTCCAGCACAGCCAGAGTGGGTGAGAACTTGGAAATTTATTCCAGGATTCCTGTGTTGAAGACTTTTTGTGTCCTTGTAGCTGGACAAGACTGTATCTCAACTGATAGATGTCCAGATAAGGTTGCTGGGGGGCTCACAACTGGGATGAGGGGGGGGAGGTCACCCCTCTCTGGTCAGAGTTGGCTGCAAAGCTGCCTTCATGGTCCTGGGGTTCCTTTGCTGAAGGCTCTGAGCATACTCAGGCAGACACTGCCTGTCCACCTGTGTCTGCAGAGCTGTGGCTTTGCAATGTGAGCTGCTGCTGCCATGCATGTCAGTGCTGGGCTGAGGGTTTGCCTATGTGAATTGGCCACCAGTGAACTACTTGGGGGCACCAGGGCCAAAAAGGGTCCTTTGCTTTGAGCTAATCCTAGACTGGGAGCGAATCACTTGGTGGTGTACTGCTGCTGAACTGCAGAGGAAAAGCCATGGTTCTGGGAAAGCCACAATTTACTCTTTTGAGTCTGAACTGTGTTTTTGGGAATGGGCAAGTGCTGAAGCACATCACTGCTGTGGCTGCTCAGTTCCTCTTGGTGTGTGGGCCTTTGTTCTGGGTACGGGCAACTAGGAAATAAATGACAAATTTGTCTTTTGGAACTGAAAATCCCTGTCTGTGAATGGCAGTTAGGGTTTCCCAGATGATGCCTGGGAAGCACCTCCTGTCTTGCACAGGAGGAAGGTGTGTAGTTCTCGGGAGGAGCAGGTGCTGGGTTTGGGGCTCCTGTGTGTTGTGGAATGAAAGGATTAAGGGCAGACCACCAGGCTTGCCCAGCAACCCTTGCCCATGTGTTATCTGGCATAGCCTGACAAATATGTAAATCTCACATAAGTAGAGAACCAGCTTGGAAAATAAAGCTAGCTTTGCATCTGACAGCATTCACTCCAGAGCATCAACATCCTTCTTGCGGTGAGGGGCCCACAACTGAACACAGGATTCAAGGAGCGGTCTCACCAGTGCTGAGTACAGAGGGAGAAGAACCTCCCTGGACCTGCTGGTCACACCATTTCTGATACAAGCCAGGATGCCATTGGCCTTCTTGGCCACCTGGGCACACTGCTGGCTCATGTTCGGTCAGCTGTCAACCAACATCCCACCTCTCTCTCCTCCGGGCAGCTTTCCAGCCATTCTTCTCCCAGTCTGTAGCACTGCATAGGGTTGTTGTGCCCCAAGTGCAGGGCCTGACATTTGGCTGTGTTAAACCTCATGCCATTGGACTCAGCCCACTGGTCCAGACTGTTCAGATCTCTTTGGAGAGCCTCCCTACCCTCCAGCAGATCAACACTTACACCCAGCTTAGTGTCGTCTGCAAACTTGCTAAGGTTACCCTCAATGCCTTCATCCAGGTCATTGATGAAGACATTGAACAGGGCTGGACCCAGCACTGAGCCCTGGGGAACACCACTTGTAACTGGCCTCCAGCTGGATTTAACTCCATTTACCACTACTTTCTGGGCCCAGCCCTCCAACCAGTTTTTCAACCAGGAGAGCGTGCGTCTGTCCAGGCCAGAGGCTGACAGTTTCTGAAGCAGAATGCTGTGAGAAACTATGTTAAAGGCTTTACTGAAGTCCAGGAAGACTACATCCCACAGCATTTCCCTCATCCAACAGCCGAGTCACTTTGTTATAGAAGGCGATCAGGTTAGTTTGGCAAGACCTGCCTTTTGTAAACCCAGCCTGATCACCTGGTTCTCTTGCATGTGCTACGTGATACCACTCAAGATCACCTGCTCCATGACTTTCCCTGGCACTGAGGTCAGACTGACTGGCCTGTAGTTCCCTGGATCCTCCCTGTGACCCTTCTTGTAGATGAGCACAACATCAGCCGGCCTCCAGTCCATTGGAACTTCCCCAGTCTTCCAGGACTGTTGGAAGATGATGGAAAGGGGTTTGGCCAGCACATCCGCCAGCTCCTTCAATACCCTTGGGTGAATCTCATCTGACCCCATAGACTTGTGGGTGTCTAGCTGGGTAAGTAAGTCTCTAGCTGCCTCCTCTTGCATCATGGGAGCCTTATTTTGCTCGTCTAGTTCCAGGGTTTGTACACAGAGGGAACAATTTTCTTTACAATTAAAGACTGAGGCAAAGGAGGCATTAAGTACTTCAGCCTTTTCCTCATCCCCTGTCACTGTTTTTCCCTCTGCATCCAGTAGGGACTGTATATTTTCCCTAGTCCTCCTTTTATTGTTAATATATTTATAGAAAGATTTTTTTTATTATTATCTTTCACGGACTTAGCCAATCTGATTTCTAGTTGGGCTTTAGCTCTCCTGATATTTTTTTTTTTGCCTCTCATTTCCCTCCGGTAGTCCACCCAAGATGCCTGTCCCTTCTTCTAAAGCTCATAGACATTTCTCTTCTTTTTGATATCTCTCAAGATCTCAACCAAGCTGGTTTTTTTCCCCTGACAGCTCTTTTTCTGGAACATGGGGATGGCTTTCTGCTGAGCTGCTAGGATTTCCTTTTTTAATCGTTCCCAGCTCTCGTGGGCTCCCTTGCCCTTAAGGACTGTCTCCCATGTTGTCATGCTTCAGCGGTGCATTGGATTAATTGAAGAATAGGCCCTCATGGTGGAGCTGGCTTTGGCTAGTGATGCCCAGTTTGTTCATCTCCTACTGTGGTGCGGTCCTTTTTGAAGGATGATTCTGAGGGAGGGGCATGGTGGGAGAAAATACTGGGGTAAGAGCAGCACCAAGCCCCAACGGTGAGGGGGAGCTGGGACATTGCATGGGGCGCTCATGCCTGCTCAGTCCCTTTTATAGTAAACACCTATTTACTGAATGATCCTCTTGCTGAGCCCAAAACTACTGGTGTTATCAGGAATTTTGCTTGGCTTTTTCTTTCCAAAGCCTGTGTGCTTCAATTTCCCCTTGACTGATATGCCTGGGGCAGGCAGTTGGGGCAGAGATTGGATAGGAGTGTGATGAATGTAACTCATTAGGGGAGATGGAGGTCCTGCTGTGGTCATTTGGCCCATGGAAAAAGCAGGTATCACCCCAAGCAATCTCTATGCCACATACTGTGCATCAGCTGTGAGGGCTGGGTAGGGAGGAGCAGAAAGAGAGATGGGCAGAAAAAAAACAGATTTAGATGAGGTACAGAGAGCTGCTTCTCTGGCTTTGATTTGCTAAATGCTGTGAGAGAGAACAGACTTTTTCTTGCAATTTTTCCTCTTAAATTACTACACTTAAGGTAAAAAGGGAGGGAGAATTGTTTTTTGCTGAAGCAAGTGATTTCACAGCGGTCAGGACAGCCCAAAAGGAAAGGAGAGATTTTGGGAGGGTTACAGGGGAGTGAAGTGACAGGGCCTGATCAACAGGCCTAAAATTATATGGGTGACCCATGGATAATTCATATTGCATTGCCACATGTACTGTTTAATCTGTGACTTTTCACATTCCTATTATGAATAGAATTGTGCTGTGCTATTCTTGGCGCAAGAAAGCATGAGAAAGAGAGGCAGTAAGTAGCTGGGGCCAGAGACTCTGTGTTTTTGGGGTTGATGCAAGTTGTTACTTCAATGGTTGGGAGACCTCACCCACGAGTGGAAACACTGTAGGGGCTTTGCAGTTGCTGAGATAGTCTTTCCAAATCATTGCTGCAAAAAGAAAGGGCACCCCCAGCTTTTTTTTTGGTTTCAAACTCTCTAACTCAATTAAGGGTTATAAAGTAGGTATTTGTTGTTTGTTTGCCGACAAGGTGTGAAGCAGTTAATCCACCTAACTCACACACAGTTTTGTTTAACAACAGCTACTTATAGTTTAAAGACATGCACATTCATAAATTCCTACTACATATTCATGTCAACGCGTTCCCCCCCCCCCACTGTTTTGTATTCTAGAAGGATCTTTCAAGTCTCGTGCTTGTGCAGTGCCTTCTGAAGGTCGTCTGTAGCGATTAAGGCATAGACCCCGTTCTGAGGTAACCAACAAGATAGATGAATTTATTGAGTAGATGCAAAACCTTAAATAGTGTTTCCGTACTCAGTCAGCAGCTACCCCAGTGCACTCTTTGCCTCAGTCTTTAATAGTAAGGAAAGTTGTTCCCTCTGTGTACACACACAGGGGTTAGAGGAGCAGAACAAAGCTCACCAAGCAGAGGTGGTAAGAGACTTGCTTGCCCAACTAGACACCCACAAGTCCATGGGGCTGGATGGAATTCACCCAAGGGTATTGAAGGAGCTCGTGGATGTGCTAGCCAAACCCCTTTCCATCATCTTCCAACAGTCCTGGAAGACTGGAGAAGTTCCACTGGACTGGAGGCTGACTGATGTTGTGCCCATCTCCAGGAAGGGTCGCAGGGAGGATCCGGGGAACTACAGGCCAGTCAGTCTGACCTCAGTGCCAGGGAAAGTCATGGAAAGGGGGATCTTGAAGCCATCATGAAGCACAGGCAAGCCTGGAGAAGAGGAGGCTGAGGGGAGACCTCATTGCTCTCTACAACTACCTGAAAGGAGCTTGTGGAGAGGAGGGTGCTGCTCTCTTCTCCCAAGTGACAGGGGACAGGACAAGAGGAATGGCTTCGAGCTGTGCCAGGGGTGTTTCAGGCTGGACATCAGAAAATAATTTTTCACAGAAAGGGTCATGGGGCCCTGGAACAGCCTGCCCAGGGAGGTGGTTGAGTCACCTTCCCTGGAGGTATTTAAGGGACAGGTGGATGAGGTGCTGTAGGGTATGGTTTAATGGTTGATAGGAATGTTTGGACTCAATGATCCAGTGGGTCTTTTCCAACCTAGTGATTCTGTGAATTCCCACCTATGACAATCCCACAGTTACAGTGATAGAGTGCAACCTGCTATTTACCACATATTTGCCCTTTATCTTCATGTTTTCCATCTAATGCATTCTTTTCTTATTAACTCTTGGGTCTTGGTAGAGATTCCAAGGTCTCAACAAGGTAGGAAGCATGGCTGTTTGCTCTGTGCTTGCTGCTAATGTTGCGGGTATGCCAAGGCATTGGCTGCTAGTCCCAGCATATGTGTGACAGTGGAATCTTTCATGCCTGAATCTCCCAGGTCTTTGTTTACAAACATCAGGAACTATCAATTGCTTGTTGTACCTTTCACAGAAAACATGATAAACTCATGATTAGGTGTAGAAATATCTTACTACAGATAGACAAAGATATGCTAATGCAAAGAAAACAATTTTGGTTGAAGCTTTAGCTGGCTCGTCAGTCCTTATCCACCAAACGAGTTTTCCGACCAAAAAATCGTTTATAACAAGTTTTTCAACCATTGTTCATCTTCAAACTTCTTGTCCCGTCCATGAGTGCAGATACAGCCCCAGCATTATTGCTGTCCATATTAGTATCACTGTCATCTTTGCCTTAATTATCATCTCTGCTTAAATACACACGGACATGCTGTGCTGGCATCCACTTGCGTCCTTGACCTGTGGAAACACAAGCATATCCTTGACCCCACGTTCTTAACTGCTATGGTCCTTCCCATTGGCCTCATTCCAAAGATTTTAATAATAGCTTGGCTCCTTCTTTGTTGAGCTGCTGACCCTCTGTTTGTAAATATGAAAAAATGCCTTACTATAGGTAATTGTTCTATTCCCTGACTCTCTCACACATTTGAGTAATTCAATACATACAGTGCTTTCCCAATCTGTTCTGTGGTGTTTCAACCTTCATTCCCCCTTTTTGTTTTAACAATGTATTTTTAAGTGTCTGATAGGCTCGCTCTACTATTGCCTGTCATAGTGGAGAATGCAGTATGCCTGTGATGTGTTATTTCCCAGGTTTGAAAAACTTATTAAGTTGGTCACTCACATATCCTGGCCCATTATCTTTTTTTATCTGTGTGGGAATTACCAAGGCCATAAGTGCATTGACAAAATGCTTCACTATTTCCTTTGAAGACTCCCCTGTATGTGTTGTTGCCCACATTGCTTTTGAATAAGTGTCAATCAAATCATGTGCATACTTCAATCTTCCAAATTCAAGTACATGAGTAATATCTGTTTGCAAAATTAGTAAGGTGCTTAATTCCCCTCAGGCTGGCTCCTCCAGGCTGTAATTATGTTATTTTTTTATAATCTGGGCACATTTTTGCTATGTTCTGGGCTAGTTCTAATGAAATTTTAAATTGCCTGCATAGTGCCTTGGCAGACTGGTGATAAGATTATGTGACATTAGCGCTTGTTGAATAATGTTTGGTAGTGGGCCTTGGACTAGCCCTGGTGTCAGCCTGTCTGCTATTCTGTTCCCTTTGACTAGAAATCCTGGAAGTGATGTGTGACTCCGAATATGCATCACATAAAGTTCTGCTCTTCTAGCTGTGACTTGAAACCATAACTGCTTTAACATTTAAAAACAAGCACTCATAGTTTACCTGTTTTAACCATCCTCTTTCTATACACTGCACTACTCTGGCTACACATTGTGAAACTGTAACTTAATTAAAGGGACTATGATGCCGTTCAAAGGCTCTTGCCACAGCCTATAATTCCACTGTTAGTTCTATACTGTAAAAAAGGTTATTAATGGGGCTTTCTATTCCTTTGCAGTCTCTTAATCTCAGAGGGCATTGTTATTGGCATATTCCTTTTTTGGGCCCTTAAAACTATACTTTCGTTATTATCTGGTTAAAACCCCATTCACTGTAGTCTGTGCCAGGTTGCAGCAGTTGCTGATCTGATAAGGGACAATGGAATGCAGAGTCTTCTCACAAATTTGCATTCCCCTAGAGAGATAACACAGTTAACTCCTCTGGCCTTTGGCAAAGAAGCTGCACTCACGCACACAGCTGCAAGGCTGGGTTTTTCCCATTTTTTTCTCTATATATTTTTTTTCCTTTTTTTCTTTTTTTTTCTTCTGCAGCCTTTCATTCCAAAAGATCCCCAGGTAAATCTACCTGTTTGCCAGCTTAGGGGACTTTTGAGATTGAAAAGTCCCAGAGATGTATTTCTAAGATTAATCAAAACCAATTTGTAAGTCTTACAAACGTTGGAAGCACTTCAAACACACACACACACCCCACCACTCATTTCAAAGTTAGCTAAATACATCTGTACAATGTTAATAATAACAGCATGAGTTACTCACTATTGGATCCACGGCTTTTCGATGTTATGGATATTTAAACTATATATGGTACCATGCACATACAACGCTTAAAATATGCACATGCATTATCTAATAAGGCTTCTATCGACTGTGTAACAGGTATTTCAGTTCCAGTAAAATACTGTTCTTCATTGCTCTGTGTCATACTTTGCAGGTTAACATCAGTCATGATTTTTGTAGTTTCTGCATCCATATAATCACAGACTGGTCAGTTGAGCCAAAGCATCCATCTCCCCTTATGTGACTTCCTGCATGGGGTACAATTGATGGAAAACAAATCAGCTGAGTAATTCTAGTGCCCTTCGGTATAAAGTGAAGAGCCACCTTATCTTTATCTCTGCAGCGCTGCTCATAGAGACACTTGGCCTAGGAGAGCCACCAAACAGGGAAGGAAGTAACGAGATGCAAATGCAGCTCATGCAAGAGGCTTTGGAGGAAAGCACAGCTTGTCAGCAGAGCAGGAGACAGCACATCAGGTCTCAGATGTCCCACTGCTTGTGCAAAACTGACCTCACAAGACAAGCTCCACTTTGCTCAAAATGAAAAACTCATAGCAATAGAGTCATAGAATCACTAGGTTGGAAAAGACCTCTTGGATCATTAAGTCTAACCATTCCTATCAAACACTAAACCATATCCCTCAGCACCTTGTCTACACGTCTTTTAAAAACCTCCAGGGAAGGTGACTCAACCACCTTCCTGGAAAATCTATTTCAGTGTCCAATGACCCTTTCTGTGAAATTTTTTTTCCTGATATCCAGCCTAAATCTCCCCTGGTACAGCTTGAGGCCATTCTCCCTTTTCCTATCACCTGTCACTTGGGACAAGAGGCCAGCACCCTCCTCTTTACAACTTCCTTTCAGGTAATTGTAGAGAGCAATAAGGTCTCCCCTCAGCCTCCTCTTCTCAAGGCTAAACAATCCCAGGTCTCTCAGCTGCTCCCTGTAAGACTTGTTCTCCAGTCCCTTCACCAGCTTTGTTGCTCTTCTCAGGACTCGCTCTAGAGCCTCAACATCCTTCTTGTGGTGAGTGGCCCAGAACTGAACATAGGATTCAAGGAGCAGTCTCATCAGTGCCGAGTACAGGGGTGGAATAATCTCCCTGGACCTGCTGGCCATGCCTTTTCTGATACAAGCCAAGATGTGGGTTGGCCTTCTTGGCCACCTGGACACAGTGCTGGCTCATGTTCAGACATGTATTGGCATTTGCCTCTAGCATGTATTACCATTCATCCGCATAATCCTCTATCCTTTTGGCAGAAGGTAAAAACATGGGCTTTACAAGAAAGGAATTGGGATTTCTCTGAGGCGATGGATACCCCAATGATAGAGCCTGCTGCCAATCCTTCTGCAGCACTGGCATTTCCTGTTGTGAGGGGGGACCCAGAGCAAGGGATAATGGACAAGCACAAAATGTATTCATGGGAAGTAATTCAAGATTTGCAAAAATGTGTGCAGCAATATGGTTCGAATTCTCCAGCAACTATGCAATTAATCAGACTGTTAACTATGGCAGACACCTTATGATATTGCTATGCTAGCACAGATAATGTTTCAACCAGTACAATGCACTGGTTTTAGAACGATATGGGTGCAGAAGGCTGATGCCCAAGCACTTTGAAATTTACAGTTTCCATGAGATGATGTGCATTTTGGTAATGGTTCGGATGTACTAACAGGAACAGGATGGTTTTCAAACCCACAGCATGAGGCACAGTGGCATCAATGGATTTTACAACAGGTTAAGGCTATGGGTATTGAAGCCCTAACACGGATAGCCGAGATTTGTTCGTAGGAGACCGGAGACTCGAAATTCTGTAGAGAAGAATGTACCAACTGCTCCACCGTTGCGCAGCTGCGGGCAGACCACTGCCTCGTACCACGGGGAGGGCTGCCCGCCACAACTGCTGTGGCTTCCAGCCCGCCTGGAGCACGACCAGACTCGCTTTCTGTAACTCAAGCAGTTTGTGCGTTACAGAAGGGACTGCAACAGATCATAATAAGAAATGAACCGATTAAACAACGTTGGTAGCAGCTCAAGAATCAAGCCAATTTAAATAATGTGATTTTACAACAGATGCGGCTTTTTGCTTATCAAACACTTATAAAGATACCGGATGTTGGAAAGCTGAAACAGGCATGAACCGTATATGACATTTATAGATTGAAGGATGCGCTCGACAAGCAGGGAGACAACCAAGCAGTTACAGAAGCCTTAATTTTGCAATCAGTGAAAAAATGATGTATTGTGAAGTCAGACTATGTTTATCTATTTGCATTAAACATTTTGTCTGAGGACTACCCACTTGTGGCACCAGCTTGTCTGTCATGCCACAGTTCGGTCTCACCTCTATGTTGGCACTGACTCACACACTTTGATTGGAGCAGCCTGGACCATGTGGTCTGGACCACGTGTTCCCGAGATCATCTGCTGCCTTTGATGTGGTGATTTCTTTCCCTCTTGATGTGCGGGCATAAATGTTCGTTAGAAAAACTGCAGAAATGTTAGGTAAACTTAGACAGCTTAGCTTACTGTAATACGCACTGTCTGTTGGCAAAGGCCTTGAGGACCTTGGATGCTGATAAGAGAGAAGCTGGAATGCAGAAAACAACTGCATCTCAACCAGGATGAGACTGCGCCTGCGCACAGTTTGAATTCAGGGGCAGTTCTCGAGGAAGATGAAGGTGACTTCAGCCCTGGGACCCCGACCACAACATCGCGCCTGCGCAAGTATAGAAGAAGCTTCTTGAATCTAATTATAATAAGAGTCATAAATATGTAATAGACTTATGAATAGTCATTGTCCTCACACTATAACTATCTGCTTGTTAGATTGTTCGGTGTGCGAGCTTTGGAGGAGGGCCCCCTCGCACCTGCCGATGAATAAACACATACCTGCTTTATAACCCTTATCGGAGTTATAGAGTTTGATTCCGCAAAACACACTCTCCCTCTCTCTCTCTCTACCTCCCCCCCGCTTCCCCCATTACCTAATGGTGTGCATGTTGAATTGGATCCTAGGGACTTGGGTTGTTTTCGAGGATTCATTTCTGTAACTTTGGGTGGTTGCACCCTCACGTGTCTTTGTTGTGCACCCCGGTATCTTGGTGTGTTTAGGTTTGCTGGAGCCAGAAATAAATACTGTTTTGATATTCACCCTGGGAGTGACCTTATTGGCCTCTGGATCGCCACACAGACAAACGAATCCACTTTCCCCCCCATCAGGGCCAGACACGAGCGTGTGGCTTGTGGGTCCGGGTTGTGATAGAAATGTAGAAAGATATTGTGTGGTTTGAAAAATCCTTCAACAGCAGCAGGGATCATTTATCTGTCAAGCACAGCTCATGACTGCTACCCTGACTGTAAATTGGGACAGAAAGACATTCTGTTATAGATGAGGCAAGGAGAGACATTTAAAAAGAGACTGCCACACACAATGCCAGGATAGAGGGCCTAAAATCTGCCCTTGGTGTGGAAAGCATAAACATTTCGCCAGTTGATGTACATCAAAATGGGATAAGAGCAGGAGAGTATGGTCGAAAAACCAGGAGCAGAGCACGGTTCGGAGGCATGTACCAACATAGATGCCTCCGCAGTGAGCAGCAGCTCTCACTTTGGAGGAAGATCCAGCGGCAGCGTCGGGATGGACGTAGCCACCACAATCGCAATAGTGCTGCAATCATCCACAGTTCACAAAATACCACAGAACGTAAAAGGACCATTGAGTGGAGGTTTTACTGCCTTGTTATTAGTATGATTATCAAAAACTTGGTTGGGAATCTTTGTTTTACCTGGTGTCACAGATGCAGGCTTTACTGGAATAATTCAAGCAATGGTATGGACACCATTTCCATCAGTGTTAACACCAATTGTGCCGGACAGCACAATTAATTTTGTTCAAAGCAGTTGTGTTCCAAGCTGACTCTATAGAGTGTGGCTTGCAAGGTTTTGGGTCCATGGGAATCCCTGAAATACATTTGGTTCAGTCTTTACAAATTCAGTGTCCTATGTTGAAGTGCTTGAAGTGTTTGTTTTACCAGAATTGACTGGTGCCGACTTTATGAGAGCAATATGAGAAATGGCTTGGAGTAATGGCTGTGCACTTGTAGTGTACGGAGAGAATAGGGAGTGTTGGCAATCGGAAGATCTCGCGATGTACGGAGAGAATAGGGAGTGTTGGCGATCGGAAGATCTCGCGATGTACAAAGAGAATAGGGAACGTAAACTGCCAACGTGGCATTGAGGGAGTTGGTGTAGTCAGTAAACACTTAGCGAGTAGACATGCTTTTATCTGTAAGCTTAGCGATAAGTAAGTAGGAAGTGTAGCTCTAGCGAGAACCCGATTTGTGGAAAGGTACCAGGAGGTGTGGTAAGCTTTAGAGACTATATAAGGCTATGTTGATATTGAATAAACGCCCTTGTAGCATCCCCATATTGCTGTCTGTGTTACTTGGCCCGGAGGCGGGGGTGGTCTCTGTGCCGTTCTCTCCCAAACGGGTTGATGTTGTAGAGCGTACTGCAACAGCACTGCAACACAAACCTAATAATGCAGAAGCAGCAGGAGAAGGTACAGAGAAGTGGGGGTGATCATGGGGCAAGATCAGAGAGAAGTGTCTCTTCTCGCATCTCTCCTGCCCCATGGCTCTTCTCCCAACTCTGGGTTTTGGGGTGAGATGGGAGGGCTGGTGAAGTTTCCCAGTTGGGCTGGAATACTGTCAGTGATGCACCAGGGCTCTTCTCTACCTTTCTTCTCCCATTTTTGGCGGCTGTTCCTGAAACTGGCCCAGACAAAATTGGCTCTGGAGGCCTCTGGTGAGTGTGGAAATGGTGTGTTTGGAGAGTGAAAGGAGTGTTTCCCGGGGCAGGGAGTTGCGAAGCCACATGGCATGGCTCTCAGGAAAGCTCTTGGGTCATGCATGACTCCTCAGAAACATGTGCCCATGATACCAGAGGTCGGCACTTGCCCTGGTGAAGCCTGCATGGTTTCACCAAGGCTGCTCCCACCATTTACCCATGGCAGGACTATCTGCCTTGCTGTGTGGTTCTGCATTCCCTTGCAGTACCCATCCGCCACTGAGCTCACATTACTGCTGCTTCTCCCTGATATCTGTTTCTGACTTCACATGTTATCTTCTAGTGGAGCGGTTTTTTTAATTAATGTTAATGAGATGACTGTGTGATTTCCCTCACACATGGGAGTTACCAGCAGAGTGTTACCATACCAGAGAAAATCCAGGAAGAATGGCAGAAAGAACACATGAAAGCTTGTGAGGTAAATGCCCCAAAATGCCCTTGTTTTGCGGAATCAAACTCTATAACTCCATTAAGGGTTATAAAGCAGGTATGTGTTTATTCGCCGGCGGGTGCGAGGGGGTTCTCCTCCAAAAACTCGCACACCGAACAATCTAACAAGCAGATAGTTATAGTGTGAGGACATGACTATTCATAAGTGCCTATTACATATTCATGAGTCTTATTATAATTAGATCCGAGAAGCTTCTTCTATAGTTGCGCAAGCGCGATGTTGTGGTCTGGGACTCAGGGCTGAAGCTATCTTCATCTTCCTCCATAACTGCCCCTGAATTCAAACCGTGCGCAGGCGCAGTCTCATCCTGATCGAGCTGCAGTTGTTTTCTGCATTCCAGCTTCTCTCTTATCAGCATCCAAGGTCTTCAAGGCCTTTGCCAGCAGACAGTGCGTATTACAGTAAGCTAAGCCATCTAAGTTTACCTAACATTTCTGCAGTTTTTCTAACGAACATTTATGCCCGCACATCAATTCCCCCCCTGTCTTTTAAACTTAGGCAAATTCGTTTGCCTCACACATGATCTACTTATGAAAGGGGAACTGGATAGTATTTTGCTTGAAAAATACCTTTCAATGCATTCTCATGAGCACTAGACATAGAGGTCAAAATTGTCAGTGATTGTAGCATTCTCCAATTTCAAACAAACAACACAATAGAGAAAACAAAGCTAACTAAAACTAACATCAAAAGGATAATAATGGGGTGACAAAGCTTATTTAGAACGCCAGTCGCAGTAGGGGACCATCCAAATAGCATGTCCCACTAATGATGGTTTGCATTTTCCTTTACCCTTTTCAGGACCCTGTTTATTTCCTCCATGTCATGGTGGACTGTTTTCAGGGTCTCTCTCCCGCTTTCTTGGACTTCATCTGAGATCTTGATCAAATCCCAATCCCAATGTCTCATTAATTGTTTTACCAATATAAGATTCATTCCAATAGGTACAGGTGATAATTTGTGATACATAGTGTAATTAGACTTTATCAATTGGTAGGATACGACTGGTGCCAAGTAAGAAAAGTCACACCCGACAATCTTAACAAATTACAAATGCAAAAATTAGAATGATTCTTGCTATCTAGAATTGTCTCATCTATAACTATAGAAATACAAGCAGTTCTTAAACATATACAACCTAGGCTAATATATATGAGTACAGTCTTCTGATTAGTGTCTGGATGGATCTCAAAGTGACAGAAGAGTCACTGGAACTCCAAAATGGTGTATTATCTCTTGTATTAATGTTCTGGTTACCTCTGAGCCTTGGCTGTTCTGGTTACCTCTGAGCCTTGGCTGTTCTGGTAGGGAATGCCTCTGGCCAACCTGAAAAGGTATCGGTTAGTACTCACAAATATCAATACCCCATTTTTCTTGGAAGTTCTAAAATTATCAATTTGCCATTGTCATCCAGGCCCATTACCTTTCCCCATTTGGCCCATTTCCAGTGTGGGGGTAGTTTGGATTAGTCTGGAGGCAAATGTCACACTGCTGAGTCACTTGTCTCACAGCAATGTATACATTGCTTGCAACAATTTCTCTAATTAGGTATTTCTACAGGGCCTCTGTTCCCCAATGCCTTTTTCTATGCCCCTCTTTTACTAAAACCCATATGATTAATTTACCTTGTGGTGTGAGAACTCATCCCTCCTCATTATATGACCCTTCCAAATCTGCAGTGAGCTTTTGATCTTCTCTGGTATATTGGGGCTCTCCTTCCAGGGAGATTCACCCATTAGGGGTCAAAGCCCCTTCTGCTTTTACCTCTCCTTTGGCTCCCTGTTTTGCCTCTCTGTCTGCCAGTTCATTTCCTCTACCCAGTTCCGAATTCATTTTCTGTTGTGCTTTGATTTGCATGGTTGTTACCTTCTCAGGGAGCTGGACTGCTTCCAATAGCTTCAGGATGTCCATATTTGATGTGTTTACCCTGTGAGTTCAATAACTCTTTTTCCTTCCAGATTGCTCCATGTGCATGTACAGCTCCGAATGCGCACCTCAAATCTGTATAGATATTTGCAGCTTTGCCTTTAGCCAACTTCAAGGCATGGATCAGAGCAATTATCTCTGCCTTTTGTGCAGAGGTATTCATAGGTAAAGGTCCTAACTCTGTTATGTCTTGACTAGTGATAACGGCATATCCAGAATGTCTTTTACTGTTTAGGACATAACATCCATGAAGTAATCTTCAGCACTTTCCATAGGACTGTCCTTTAAATCCAGATGGCTCGAGTATATTGCCTCAGTAGTTTCCAGTCAGTCATGATGTACTGATTCGCCTGTGTTTCTGCTAAGAAAAGAGGCTGGATTGACAATGTTAGTAATTACAATTTTCTACCACTGCAGTCTGATATTTCAAGAACCTTTGTAGGAAAAGTCAGCATCCACCTTTCACTTCCAATACAGCAGACATTTTATGGGACACCAACATAATCATTCTCTGGCCCAGGGTGAATTTTTGAGCTTCCTGGATATCTAGTATTACGGCTGTAACCACTCTCAGGCATCCAGGCCAACCTTTTGCAGTTGCAGCCGATTGTTTGGAAAAGTATGCAACTGCTCGGTGATATGGGCCTGGATCCTGTGCCAATATTAGAGGAGAAAAAAAGATGGCTTACTCACATCTGAGAATCTCAAGGCAAGAGCTGACATCAGGGCCTTTTTCAGTAGTTCAGAGGCCTGTATAGCTTCTTTATTCCTTTGAAGGTGTTTCTGTTCAGTGGTTGTTGGTGTGTACAGGAGTTTAACAAACAGTCAATCCACAGTCAGCACCACCCAGTCATTCCCAGGAAAATTTGTAACTCTCTCACTGTTAGCAATCTTGGAGTTTCATATTGCCTCTTTTGGGGTTTGTCCCAAAGTCCTCTACCCAGCGCTGACTTTGTAGCCCAAGTAAATCATCTTGTGCTGCATTATCTGGGCCTTCTTTTTGGATTCCAAATATCCCTGGAGTCCTAGAAAATTCCATAACTCACCATCCAGGTCATCCAAGCATCCCTTGTCCTCTTGGCAATCAGGATATCGTTCACATACTGCAACATTTTTTCTTCCTCAGACGGGGCTTTTCAGGACTCCAGATCTTTTGCAAGTTGATTGCCAGATATAGTAGGGCTGTTTTGAACTCTGCAGTCCAAGTAAGCTGATTTCTGCATCTACTTTTGAGATTCTCCCCTTCAAAAGCAAATATTTTCTGGCTGGCTTCATGGAGAGGGAGGCAAAAGAAGGCAGCCTTCAGGTCTAAAATGGTAAACTAAGTTAGTTCAGGTGTCAATACAGTCAATAGAGTATATGGATTTGCCACCACTGGATAGAGGTCTTCATTATTTTATTTACAGCTCATAAGTCCTGGACTACTTGATATGATCCATCAGGCTTACAGAGAGGTATTGGCTGAATTTTGTCCCTGTCTTCTCTCTTCGGGGCATCTTATTTAATTCTTACTGGCTGCCACCCTTCTTTTATTTGACATCAACAGGTGGAGCATTCTTTGCTTTTCTGGGCATATCAGTGGCCCATACCCCAGGATATACCTGATTCGTAATTTTCTCGTCGCCCTTTCCTCCTGTGGGCACACTAGCTATAGATAAGGTCATTATTTGTATGTGTAGTTGATCATTTACCTCCAGAGTAATTTCTCCTTTTACAAAATTAACCACAGCCCCTAATTGTTCTAGTAAATTTCTCCCCAAGAGTGCCTTCGGGGAAATGGGGCATGTGCAGGAATTGGTGTATACCCCATTGGTTCCCCAATTTGTATTTCAAAAGTTTGCAAAATATGCCTTTTCTTTTGGCCAGTTGCTCCCTTTACCAGCATGTAGTCATTTCCCAGGGGTATCAAAGCTTGGTTTAAAACTGAATGTGTCGCCCTGGCATCAATTAAACTTCTACCTTACTTAACTCTTTCCCTAGATTCATTATAACCAGACAATCTGCTAGGGTGGATTTCCTAGATCTCCATCAATCCTCCTTCACATGGGCCACTATTTGTGCTTTCTGATTGCATCTCTCTCTTTCATTTCTTTTTCTCCTCATTCAACAATACTTGCAGGTTCCTATCTCCTATGGAACACAGCTTTTGAAATTTATGCTTGATATCCCCTGCTGAGTGACCCAAGAACAAAGAAACTAGTTGTTGTATTTCTCTACCTTCAACCCAAGATCCAGCAGTGTGCTGTGGTACATTGCGTCCCTTCATCAATCCAGGAATTCAGATGGTGACTTGGAAGGACCTTGCTTAATTGCTTATAATACTGACCAATTTATTGTTTTGGGAATGGCTCTCTCCATCCCTTCTATCCACCTCTGATATGCTTGCAGCCTTTCTTTATGTGCATTCCTGTTTGTATCCCGCTTTGGGTCTTGAAGAGGGAAATAACCTTTAATGTTCACCCCTTCTCGTTTATAGTAATCTTTGTCCAAATCCCCCACAGTCTTTAAGACTGTTTAATTGTTTCTCAGTCTCTGTCAAACAGGCCAATAATAACTGTAGATTGCCCCTATCGGGGTTGTGCTGTCTTATAATAAACTGAAAATATTTGGCTGCACTTACCAGATCATTCTGGTACTCTCAGGCAACCCTTTCCATGCTTCTAAATCAACAGTAGAAAAGGTACCTTGATTAGCATTGTTTCTCCATCAGGTCCTACTGCCTCCCAGAGAGCTGCCTGCAGGACTGTTGGAGCAGACTTTTTCTGATGTGAAAGGATACAGGGCTCTCCAGAGGAGGTCCTTTCCGAGTCGGCATCTTGTTCCTGTGATTGAGGGGGAGGCTTAAAAAGATCAGTTAGATTCTTTTCTGGTGCCTAGTGAGTTTTGTTTAACTTTGTGCACTTTTGCCCAATACTGCACACTGAACAACAATTGCCTCCGTTTACCTCCAGCTTCCTTGTTATTTTCTCGCTCAAGGGCAAGTGCCAGAGGCTCCTGTGGGGTGGGGGGCACAATTCCATGGTTCCTTTATCACTCCAGATTGTTATGGAGGGTTAAAAACATATCCTTGTAAGACACTTCATCTGACTTTCCTCCTCTCCTCAAAACCAATATTAATTGTAAGATGGTGTTATAATCTATTGTCTAATTAAGTTGTCATTTTGCCCCATCATCAAATTTGTAAAGTAGCTACCACTGATTACAATATTTTACAAGGGTCTTTTTGTTTTCAGTGTTCCAAACAACATGCTTCCAATGTGTTAATACACACCCCAGAGGGCTCTTTTTGTTTTCCATTTTTAGTTTCTTTAGTTTGTCTTTTCCTTAGTTTCACCTCCTTCTTTCTCAGTTTTCACTAAAACCTTTTTACACTGTTCTTTAACCCATTCCCGGTCTTTCCCTTCAAGGTCCTGGATTTCTGGAATCAAACTTTCTTTTGCACTACTGATCATACTTTCTGTTAAATTACATTAAGTTTTGTCCTTGCCAATTAGGCAGTAGTTCAACCTTTCATACATTACTGATAAACATAATATACGCACACGTATACCAAACCTGAATGTATTGTTCCCCAATTATACAAAATAAAACTGTCCACAGAAATAATCACACAACAAATTTTGGATAAATCAATAGTTGGTACTCTTAAAATTTTAAGGATAATTTCTCCCATCTCTTAACAAAGCCTGTTTAGGAATCCCTGTAATAGCCGGTTTGCTCATTATTCTTATGTGAACAGAATAGTTCATAACCCAGTATCTCCCTACAGAGATAACATGTTTAACTCCCGCGGACTCAGCAAAGAAGCAGAAATGGGGGGGGCACCCATACACACACACACAGCCGCAAGGCTGGGTTTTTCCATTTTTTTTTTCTTCTCCCTTTTGCTAAATATTTTCAGAGTGAGCAAGCTGTCCTGCCTCGTTTTACCTGCACAGTGCTTGAAATTCCTTGGTGGCACAGGTCAGCTACTTGAACCCACCCCAGCGTACCCAATTCTCTCCCCACCAGTATCCAAAGTTTTAAATTCTTGACAAACTCCAGCATTTTATCATACATTAAAAATTCACAAAACACAGAACAAATTAACAACACACAACAATCAGAACTCCTCACTTGCTTTGCAGTGATGCTGCATCTCAAACACACAGCCACTCGTTCCAGGGCCAGCCCAACTCACACAGTGTTAGTTGCAACCAATCAAATTAGATCCACAATTTCCGATGTTATGGATATCTGAACCAAACACGGTACCGGGCACATACAACACTTGAAATACAATGTTGGTTTTTGCTTTGTTTTTTTGTTGTTTTTTTGGGGTTTTTTTTCTGGTTTTTTTTGGGGTTTTTGGTTTGGTTTTTTGCTTTTTTTTTTTTGTTTTTTTTTCGGTTTTTTTTTTTTTTTGTTAGCTGTCCCTAACCTTGGACGCCTTATAAGGTCTTGGCAAGCTTAGGGAATCCCTCCCTACAGCTACCTCACTACGCGTCCCTTTGGGCCCACCAATTCCCAGGGGCGAGCATTACAGCTTCTCATCATCGCGTGAGGCGTCCCATCACGACTTACAGACTCTGCCCCTCTTTCCAATTACCAAGTATCCATATCCCCAAGTCACATACCTTGTCCGCCCACTGGTGGTCCGTCTCTCTCCCTGCAGCGATCGGATGAGGATGGGAGATTCTCTGGAGAAATAATCCAGCGGCGCCTAGAATGTCCCGCTCCCCACCGGTCCTGCAGCCGGACAGAGAGGGTGTCCCATCTGGGGTGCCAAATTGCTTTGCGGAATCAAACTCTATAACTCCATTAAGGGTTATAAAGCAGGTATGTGTTTATTCGCCGGCAGGTGCGAGGGGGTTCTCCTCCAAAAACTCGCACACCGAACAATCTAACAAGCAGATAGTTATAGTGTGAGGACATGACTATTCATAAGTGCCTATTACATATTCATGAGTCTTATTATAATTAGATTCGAGAAGCTTCTTCTATAGTTGCGCAAGCGCGATGTTGTGGTCTGGGACTCAGGGCTGAAGCTATCTTCATCTTCCTCAATAACTGCCCCTGAATTCAAACCGTGCGCAGGCGCAGTCTCATCCTGATCGAGCTGCAGTTGTTTTCTGCATTCCAGCTTCTCTCTTATCAGCATCCAAGGTCTTCAAGGCCTTTGCCAGCAGACAGTGCGTATTACAGTAAGCTAAGTCATCTAAGTTTACCTAACATTTCTGCAGTTTTTCTAACGAACATTTATGCCCGCACATCACCTTCATGTGGCACTGTGGTCCTGTAGATATCCATCCCTTGCTGCAGAGATGCAGATTTACCATCTCTATATTCTCCTGGCAGTGAAGCAGCAGGATGTGTTGCAGCTAACCCTGTGTGTATCTCTTTTTTTTCTCTTTTCATTTTTCTTATATATTTTCAAAACTAATTTGTAAGTTTTATAAATGTTTGAAGCTTCAAGCACTTTATCTCTGATAGCGCTCCTTGCTTTTCAGAGTGAGCAAGCTGTCCTGCCTAGTTTTACCTGCATAGTACTTGAAACTCCTTGGTAGCGCACGTCAGCATCTTGAGCCCACCCTGGTGTACCCGCTTCTCTCCCCACTAGTATCTAAAGTTTTAAACTCCTGCCAAACTCCAGCACTCTATCGTACATTAAACAATTCACGGAGCACAGAACAAATTAACAACACACAACAATTAGAACTCCTCACTCACTTCGCAGCAATGCTGCATCACAAACACAAAACCATTCATTTCAGGGCCAGCCCAACTCACACAGTGTTAGTCACAACCAGTCAAATTGGATGCACAGTTTCTGATGTCACGGATATCCAAACCTCACACGGTACCAGGCACATACAACACTTGAAATACGATGATAGCTATCCCAAAAAGTTCTCCAGCTATCCCAGCAGGAAGAACTTCCTCAGCTTCTGATGCCTTACAAGGTCTTGGCAAGCTATAGGAGGAACCCCTATTGCTAGAGCAATCTAGTTCCTCGTCTTCGTGTGTGACATCCCATACACGGTCTATAGATTCATCCCTTACCTCCCCTGCAGGTATCCATATCCCCAAGTCACATACCTTATCCTCCCACTGATGAGCCGTCTCTCTACCCACAGCAATTGGATGGGGATGGGAAATTCTCCAGAGAGATAGTCTGGCAGTGCCTAGAATGTCCCCCTACCCACTGATCCTGCATCCGGATAGAGAGTGTGTCCCAACTGGGGTGCCAAATTGTTTTGAAGAATCAAATTCTGTAACTCAATTAAGGGTTATAAAGTAGGTATGTGTTTATTTGCCAGCAGGTGCGAGGGGTTAATCCTCCTAACTCGCGCGCAGTATGGTCTAACAAGCAGATAGTTATAGTGTAAAGACATGCCTATTCATAAATGCCTATTACATATTCATGACCTTTCCTCGCTTCCTATTATAATTAGATTTGAGAAGCTTCTCCCACACTCACGCAGGCACAGTGTCTCCTGGTGGTCGTGGTCTGGGGGCTCAGGGCTGAAGTAGCCTTCATATTCCTCATGAATCGTCCCTGAACTCAATCTGTGCGCAGGCACAGTCTCGTCCTGGTCGAGCTCCAGAACCACAAAGCAGGATGCAGTCGACTTTCTGCTGTTGCTCCCATTCCACCTTTCCCTTATCAGTGAATGTCTGTGAATGAGCTCCTTCCTTATCCACATCCAGGGTCTTCAAGGCCTTTACTATCAGACAGTGCACATTTGAGTGAGCTAAGCCCTCTAAGTTTTTCTAACTTCTCCCCTATATCATATGCGCATTCATCAGTATCAGAAAGTGTTCAGCAAACAGATAACAGTCTACCATTTTCTCACATCTTTTTGCTTTGGCATTTTTCAGATGTTAATTGCACTTGATTCTGGAAACACTCTAAATTTTAGATTCCTTCTGTAGCTTCTGTAATGCTGATAACTCCTTAGTCTAAAACAAATCAAAATAAACAATCTCAAATGAAGTGGTATGTAAAAAAAATCAGACTAAATCATTCCTGTGATGTTCTAATGTGTTGTGTATCTGTCTTCACATGGAGAGTTATGTGTGATATTATACACTTAAATTTGACTTTCTTGCAAAGCCAAAAGCTTTTTGAGGTGTGAGTGCATCTCCAATAGTTAATTAGAAGGTTGACTGCAGGTACTACGTGTTGTCATTCCAAAATTAATGTGTTTTGGTATTTAATTCAGTTATGATATATCAAACTAGTAATCAGTGCTTACTCAATGGCATTGTGGATCTTCAGTGTGATATTAAAATATGTACCAGTTCTAAGGAAGAAGCGGGCAGTCCTAAAGAGCTGAGTTTGAATGAAAGGACTGCTCATACCTAATATATTGACTTACTATACTTTAGAATATTTAAATTGTTTAAGTGTTTATGGTCTGTAACTCAGCACTGAAATTTGTGTTGTGTTGTGTTGTGTTGATGGGAGTATCATGGAATCAAATGCAGAGATCAATATGATCAGTGAGTGTTCAATTTATTGAGCTTAGCTGTTTCTTTATAAACCCTTTTTGGTTACATAACTGGGTGCCCATGAGGGTATCTACAGTGTGTTATTGGTTAAAGGTAACTGTCCATAAAGCTATTACTAACATATTATTGGCTAAACTACTGCACATGCTAAAAAACCAAGTTACACTAAAATTAACTATGTTGATAGTTCTCTTTAATTGTTTTTCTTTCAGCTGGTGCTTGTTGCCACCAAACTAGCTCTTGTATTCCTTTCAGCTGGCATTTGTTTATCTTTCAGCTCTCTGTTTCAAGGCTTTGTTAGAATTGCTCAGTATCAATCAGTCTCACAGCATCCAGGCCTTCTCTGTAAAATGTTCCCACAGTGTTGCTTCAGTACTTACTTTAAGTAACCAGCCCTGCTTCCCTTGGTTAGAGAGTGACACTCCTGTAGCATCCACCATGGTCTGTTTTTTTACAGACTGCATCAAGCTTTTGCATGAACACTTTCAAGGTGGATGAAGTTTGCACTGTCTTAACGTAGTGGCACTTTCTGTTCTGTCAGACCAAAAAATATTTTTGATTGAGATGTGGGACGTGAAAGGATTTTGTTTGTTATGGTATTTTAGCTGAGATGGTCACTGCAGTGGTGCCAGGAGCAGTTCTTTATTTCATCCTTAGAAGACAGCTTTTATCCTTGCTAAGGGTAGATAATGTGATTGATAAATGTATATCTGTGAGATGATAAAGTTAACGTGAAGGAAAGCAAAACAAAATGAGCTGTCATGAGAACTGCAGGACTTCATTCTAGGTCTGTATGTTGTCCCCATACAACATATTCAGTAACATGCCATGATGACCATTTATCTCGATAGCTAGTCTTGGGCATAATTTAATCTCCAGGTCTGATCATTTTGAGCTCCTATTCATCATTGCTTATTGTACCTAATGTGCAGTTAGGCAGAGGAATGAAAAAAAAAATTCACAAATACCTGTTAACAATCTTTAGAGCTGAACTAGATTCAAACTAATCTTGTAGAAATAAATGAATATAACACATCATTACATGTTTTATAAGATTCCAGATTCATAATAACTTTTTTAAAATCAAAACCACGCACCTCCTTCCTCCCCTACCAAAAAAAACCCCAAACAGGCAAGTTCTTAATGGGAGGAGTATTTTATAACTTCAGATTATTGTTTAGCAACTCTTCAAATGATCAAGGAAGGGCATGAAATCGTAAGCTTTCCCACTTGTTCATTTGGAGAAAAAAACATCTAAAAGCTTGAAAATGTACCTTTTTTTTCTTTGATGCATGTATTTTGGTGTAACTTGCATTTATGATTTTTCTTCTTCAAAAATGGATTTTCTTCTGTAATCAAGCTCTCCCTGTTCTTTGGTTTGTGTTTTTGTTGTTGTTATTGTTAATTCAACTGTTTCCTTTGACTCTAGATAAGCTGCTGCCAAGCCACCATGGGGCTCTTTGGTTAAATCTAATTCATTATTGTGAATGCTGCATGGCTCCCAAAATGCCTCAGTTTATTCTCTATACTTTCCATACTGAGTTCAGAAGACTTCCATAGAAGGAACTGCATCTAGACCAGATGCTTATGGAAGAGTTCTTTAAAGTGAGTACACGGCATCTGTTGAATTAAGTTCATAATCAGTGTTGCCCTTGAAAATAACTGGAGAGCTGGAGACAGTTCTTCTAGCAAGTAAACTTTTAAAGTTTGTGGTAGCATTCCCAGCTGCTCATTTTGCAATTCATGATTTTTGTGAAGGAGTGCTATTGAGTCTTATACAAAATTGTAGAGAGCTTTAAAGCTGGCAGTCTCTAATCTGTCATTCTCTATCTGAATGTCTCTTTTATTACATATATCATAGAATGGTTTGGGTTGGAAGGAACCTTTAAAGGTCCTCTAGTCCTACCCTTCTGCCATGAGCAGGGACAAATGTATCCTATAGTAAATGTATTTTGCATTGCAGATGTATGTGAATGGTTGAGGGGAGGATGGTGGTAGCTGAGGCTAGACTCTACTGCTTGTTGACAGAGAGCCTTTTCCATCTGCATACTCGCACTGCCTATGTGAGTTGTGGACACTGTAGGCTGCTGTACTGTTCAGGATGGTATTTATGAGAATAAGCACTTAAGAAGTCCCCCAAGTTAGTAGATGATTCACTGAGTGGAAAATTGAAGGACCCAGCTTCTGTCCATGGTTCTACTGTGAACTTAATTTTTTTTATAAATAATTTTTAATGCCTTTTTTAAACTTCTACTGAAGTGGCTTTTACCTTGTAAGGTCTCAATTTCTTTCTAGCTGTTTTTATGTGCTTACCTGTCAGAATTTCATGTCTCCCACTGACTTTTGTGCTTGGTTAGAGCTGCTGCAGTAGTCTGAGTATTGCTATGTGAATGCTGGAGCTGATGTACATGTGTTGGCTTGCTGCTGAATGAGGAGTTGCTTTTCAGTTGGACATCAAGCGGTCAACTATTTCTGTGGCGTTTCTGCTCAGTCTTCTTCAAATTTTGGAGTCTGAGCTTCCTTCCAGTATTGAGTACTGTGAATATTATTTTAAAACAGCAAAGAAGGTGGAGCTTAGACTAATGTCTTTAAATCTGCAGGAATTGCCACTCATAAATCTTCTTGGAAAGACCAGCTCTCTTCCTTGGCACCTTGTGGGCATTGATTCATATCAAAGCATCGTCAGCCTCTACAACAGTTACTAACCTCCCTCTGTTATCCTTGCTGAGGATGCTGCAACTGAAATGATAGTGAAGCTTCTGAAAATCTCAACAGGTTTTTGTGCATCTTCAGATAGTCACATCCACTTTATAAGTTGAACTGGTTTTGCAATCCTTCTGAGCTGTTTTTGTAATTTGCAATGTTCTCCTTTTGTATATTATGTATGGACTGTAGAAAGAGTTCTAGGCATGTTTTATTTTTTTTTCTAATTTATTAACCGGATGCAACACTGAAGTGCTGAGCATATGTGGTTCAATTTCTCAGCACCTTAGAATAAAGTGGAAAAATTACTCTTATAGTTTTGGAACAAGAAATGGCCAAGTTGCTAGATGATGTAGTCATCTTTGATTCTTCAGGTTTGTGTTAAAGAAATGGCAAAAAAACTTTAAAGCTGTCAAGTTCCTTTATTGTATTGCATGGATTTTTGAACATCTGTGATTATGTAATTACTTGGATTACTATAACATCTCCCTTATGGGCATCAGGGCATGTTGTTTTGGTGATGCATATGCAGGTGGTATATTAGCACAAAACAAAAACATGAACGTTACCCCATAGAGCTGTCAAGAGTGACAGAACCAACAGAAAAAACAGGTTATGTTGTGAGTAAAACTGACAGATACACAGGAGCTTGAGAAATTCTTTTCTATGTTGTTTACTTTTTAATTTATTTTATTTAGCATTTGCAGCTTTTTTTTTAAAGGAAGAATGAGATAAATACACTCTCTTGATCTTGAGTGATCAGATTCTAAGAAAGGACTCTAATAAACTGTTGTGCATTTGGGAAAACTGACTATATTGAAATAGGAGAATTGTATTGTTGCACACTAATAGCCTGGTATGTCTGCACTCACAACATTATTATTTTTCAAATGTTACTTCAAAAAGCATATTTAAACACTCCACTTGTCAAATCACAGATTACTAGAGCCAGCAAGAGAACTATTTTCATGTTTCAAATATCAGCTGTGAAAAAAACACTACTGGAATTTCTGCTGCGTTTCCTTTATTATAATTAGTTGTCACTGTTTACCCCTTCTCGGCTGGATCGGCAGCCAAACACAAGCAGTTGTGGATTCAGTTACCACCCCCCAGGAAAGGGGAATAGGAAAATGAAAGAACAACACTTGTGGGTTGGAATCTAAAACAGCTTTAATGAAATAATAATAGGAAAATAACATTGATAAGAAAACAATTATTTATAATTATTTATTTATTATTATAATATTATTATATTATTTATTATATATTATTTATATTACAAAATCCCCAACCACCAATGTCTATACTTCACCACTGATGCTGCAGAGCAGAGATGAGGAGAGGTCCTGGATTGGACTAAGCAGCAGAGGGAGCTAGACTCAGGAAATGGATTCAGGAACACATGGATCTAGGATCGGGGCTAAAAAGACAGATGGAATTCCTACTGGCTGCCAGCCATTGAAAAAGAGTGATTGACCCTTGTAATCCCTCAGTTTTATACATATATGACATGGAATACTCTGTTGGTCAGTTTTGGGTCACCTGTCCTGTTCCTCCCTCCCTGCAGGTGTGACCCTTTTTCACCCCTTTGACTTATGGCATTCCACTAACTTCAGAGTAACTTTGGTCTCCATAGGGATAGATGTAAGCAATGGCTTTTCTGTATACCAGTGCCCCATTATTTCAGTGATTATCATAAATTTTAAGTGTTATCACTTCTAGACACAGACACTATCTAAAAATCCCATGTAGTTAACTTTCAGAAAATGAAGTTACTTAGACAAGGCTAATTAACTCCATCTGTCTTAGCAGCACAGGAAGGAGTTAAGGCTGCTTTGGAAGTGATTGGTACTGAAGCACAGCTCCTCCTAGCACCCTGATTGCCAGTACTGGGATGGATGCTCAAGGGTAGAGTTTCTCCTACTTATCATGCCACTGATGCCACATAAATGGATCGCATTAATCACAGAGTGAGCCCGTATAGGAAGCCCTAATCATCTGGGAATCCTAGAATTATAGAATTACTAGGTTGGAAAGGACCCGCTGGATCATGGAGTCCAACCAAGAAGTGATCGTGGACTGACTGGAAGGCAAAGACTTTGGAATGCCACCAGAGGAGGTGGCAACACATGCTGAAGAAGCCTCACCATATAATCAGCTATCAGAAAATGAGAACCATTATGCTCTGTTCACTGGTGGGTCCTGCCATCTTGTAGGAAATCACCAAAGATGGAAAGCTGCTGTATGGAGTCTACATGACAAGTCACAGAAGCAACTGAAGGGCAAGGTGAATCAAGTCAATTTGCAAAAGTAAAAGCTATACAGCTGTCTTTAGACATTGCAGGAGGAGAAAAATGGCCAGTACTTTATCTCTATACTGACTCATGGATGGTAGCAAATGCTTTGTGGGGGTGGTTAAAGCAATGGAAACAGAACAACTGGCAGCATAGAGGTAAACTCATTTGGGCTGCCACATTGTGGCAAGATATTGCAGCCTGGCTAGAAAAACTAGCTGTAAAGGTATGTCACATAGATGCCCATGTACCCAAGAGCCAAGCCACTGAGGAACATCTAAACAACCAGCAAGTGGATAAGGCTGCTAAAGTGTTCCAAACAGATTTGGACTGGCAACATAAAGGTGAACTATTTCTATCTCAGTGGGCTCATGACACTTTAGGTCATCAAGGAAGGGATGCATGATACAAATGGGCCAAGGGGTGGATTTAACCATGGACGCTATTGCACAGGTTAGCCATGATTGTGAAACACGCCACAATAAAGCAAGCTAAAAGGTTAAAACCTTTGTGACATGGGGGACGATGGCTGAAATATAAATATGGGGAGGACTGGCAAATTGACTACATCACATCCCCTCAGACCCACCAGGGTAAGCATTATGGGCTTACAATGGTTGGAAATACCCACTGGATGGCTGGAAACATATCTAGTATCCGATGCTACTGCCCGCAACTCTATCCTGGGCCTTGAAAAGCAAGATTTACGGAGACATGGCACTCCAGAAAGAACCAATTCAGACAATGATTCTCATTTCAAAAACAATCTTACATACCGGGGCCAAAGAAGATGGTATTGAATGGGTATATCATATTCCCTATTATGCACCACCCTCAGGGAAAATTGAGCGATATAATGGACTATTAAAAACTACCCTGACAGCAATAGGAGGTGGCACATTTAAAAACTGGGATAAGCATTTGGCAGAAGCCATCTGGTTAGTTAACACCAGAGGATCTACCAGTTGAGCTGGTCCTACTCTACAGCCTGTAGGCACAAACCTCACACCTTTCCCCTTGCCCTGAAAGACTACTATCATGGATGGGGAGCATGAATTTAATGAACTTTTGTGTAGATAAATTATGGATTAGTAATCTATATATGTGTATTTGAAGATACAAGTAGTAGTGATTTGAGCATGACATAAATGGCATGGAATAAGGGGTGGAATGTTCTGGTTTGAGCTAAAGCAGAATCAATTTTCTTGCTTTTCAGCTAAGCCTTGAATAAATAACTTCATTTTCTGAAAGGTAGCTGCATGTTTTTTCAGACAGTGTCTGTCTCTAGAAGTGATAACACTTAAAATTTATGCTTATCACAAAAGTAAGGGGGCATTAGTATGCAGAAAGGCCATTGCTTACATCTATCCCTATGGAGACCAAGGTTACTCTGAAGTTAGTAGAATGCCATAAGTCCATGGGGTGAAGAAGGACTGCACCTGCAGGGAGGGAGGTACAGGACAGATGACCCAAAACTGACCAACAGAGTATTCCATGCCATATATGTCATAATCAGTATAAAACTGTGGGATTACAAGGGTCAATCTCTCTTCTTCAATGGCTGACATCCAGAAAGGACCTCGTCTATCCTTTTACCCCGATCCCAGATCCATGTGTTCATGAATCCAGCTCCCTCCTGTGGCTGAGTCCAGTCTGGGACCTTTCCCCATGTCTGCTCTGCAGCATCGGTGGTGATGTAGTCATTAGGTGGTGAAATTCATTTTTGTATATTTGTATATAATTTATTAATTCTTATTAACAGTATTTTTCTTCTCAGCATTATTTTTACATTAAAGCTCTTTCAGTTTCCAACCCATAAGTGGCTCTATCATTTCAGGACAGTCGCATTAAATTTCCAGATTGCAGACTTTGGACTGTTCAGAAGGCTGGTTAGCCAAGTCCCATGGGAGACAGTCCTTAAGGGCAAGGGAGCCCATGAGGGCTGGGAGCTCTTCAAAAAGGAAATCCTAGCAGCTGAGGAGAAAGCTATCCCCATGTTCTGGAAAAAGAGACGGCAGGGAAAAAAAAACCAGCTTGCTTGAGTAGGGAGATATTGAGAGATGTCAAAAAGAAGAGAAATGTCTATGAGCTTTGGAAGAAGGGACAGGAGTCTTGGGCGGACTACAGGAGGGAAGTGAAATCATGCAGGGAAAAAATCAGGAGGGCTAAGGTCCAACTACAAATTAGATTGGCTAAGTCTGTGAAAGATAATAAAAATCTTTCTATAAATATATAAATAATAAAAGGAGGACTAGGGAGACCATACAGTCTCTATTGGACACAGAAGGAACAACAGTGACAGGGGATGAGGAGAAGGCTGAGGTACTTAATGCCTTCTTTGCCTCAGTCTTTAATTGTAAGGAAAGTTGTTCCCTCTGTGTACAAACCCTGGAGCTAGAGTAGCAAATGAGGCTTCCATGATCCAAGAGGAGGCGGTTAGAGACTTGCTTGCCCAGCTAGACACCCAAAAGTCTATGGGGCCAGACGGGATCCACCCTAAGGTATTGAAGGAGCTGGCGGATGTGCTGGCCAAACCCCTTTCCATCATCTTCCAGCAGTCCTGGAAGACTGGGGAAGTTCCACTGGACTGGAGGCTGGCTGATGTTGTGACCATCTACAAGAAGGGTTGCAGGGAGGATCCAGGGAACTACAGGCCAGTCAGTCTGACCTCAGTGCCAGGGAGAGTCATGGAACAGGTGATCTTGAGTGCTATCATGAAGCACGTGCAAGAGAACCGGGTGATCAGGCCCAGTCAACACGGGTTCACAAAAGGCAGGTCTTGCCAAACCAACCTGATCGCCTTCTATGACAAAGTGACTCGGCTGCTGGATGAGGGAAAGTCTGTGGATGTATCTTCCTGGACTTCAGTAAAGCCTTTGACACAGTTTCTCATAGTATTCTGCTACAGTAACTGTCATACTCTGTCCTGGACAGGCGCACACTCTCCTGGTTGGAAATCTGGTTGGATGACCAGGCCCAGAAAGTGGTGGGAAATGGCGTTAAATCCACCTGGATGCCAGTTACAAGTGGGGTTCCCCAGGGCTCAGTGCTGGGTCCAGCCCTGTTCAATGCCTTCATCTGGATGAAGGCATTGAGTGTACCCTTAGCAAGTTTGTGGATGACACTAAACTGGGAGGAAGTGTGGAGCTCCTGGAGGGTCGGGAGGCTCTGCAAAGGGTTCTGAACAGGTTGGACAGCTGGGCTGAGTCCAAGGGCGTGAGGTTTAACAAGGCCAAATGCCGGGTCCTGCATTGGGACACAACAACCCTATGCAGTGCTACAGACTAGGAGAAGTCTGGCTGGAAAGCTGCCAGGAGGAGAAGGACCTGGGGGTGTTGGTTGACAGCCGACTGAACATGAGCCAGCAGTGGCCCAGGTGGCCAAGAAGGCCAGTGGCATCCTGGCTTGTATCAGAAACTGCATGACCAGCAGGTCCGGGGAGGTTCTTCTCCCTCTGTACTCGGCCCTGGTGAGACTGCTCCTTGAATACTGTGTTCAGTTCTGGGCCCCTCATCACAAGAAGGATATTGAGGTTCTGGAGCGTGTCCAGAGAAGAGCAATAAAGCTGGTGAAGGGGCTGGAGAACAGGCCTTATGAGGAACAGCTAAGACAGCTGGGGTTGTTTATCCTGGAGAAGAGGAGGCTGAGAGGAGACCTCATTGCTCTCTACAAGTACCTGAAATGTGGTTGTGGAGAGGAGGGAGCTGGCCTCTTCTCCCAAGTGACAGGGGACAGGATGAGAGGGAATGGCCTCAAGCTCCACAAGGGGAGCTTCAGAATGGACATTAGGAAAAAAAAATCACAGAAAGGGTCATTGGGCACTGGTACAGGCTGCTCAAGGAGGTGGTTGAGTCAAGGAAGTTGTCTTCCACGCACTCCACGAGCCTCCTAGACTGCTTCCTTTCTGCTCTATTGTACTCCCAGCAGTTATCAGGAAGATTGAAGTCTCCCACAAGAACAAGATGCAGTGATCTAGAGATTAACCCCAACTGTTTATAGAAGAGCTCATCAGCTGCTTCTTCTTGGCTGGGTGGTTTGTAACAGACTCCCATTACAAAATCTGCCTTCTTTTGGGCTCCTCTGATTTTAACCCACAGGCACTCAATCTCCTTATCGCCACAATCCATCTCAACAGTGTCCAAGTCCTCCCTTACAAAGAGGGCTACCCTGCCTCCTCTCCTACCCTTCCTGTGCTGCCTGAAGAGTTTGTACCCCACCATATCTGTCCTCCAGTTATGAGTCATCCCACCATGTTTCCGTGATGGCAATGACATCATAGGTTCCTTGCCCTACAACAGCTTCCAGCTCTTCCTTCTTATTCCCCATGTTGTGTGCATTGGTGTAAATGCACTTCACCTGAGCTGCCGAGCCTTCAGCCCTCTTAGAGGGAGTAGAGTTCATTCCCAATTGCCTGGTCACTGGAGTAGCTAGCGCCACAGTGCCCGTATCTCCTTTACCACCCCCAGGTGTGTTCTCCCCCACTTTCTGTGTGGTGATGTACTGGTGGTCCTCACCTTCTCCAAATAACTAGTTCCCCACATCCAGGTTCGCTCCTGTCTAGGCTGGTCTCAACCCCCTCCCCCATCACATCTGGTTTAAAGCTCGATTTATGAGCTTAGCTACGTTTTTAGCAAGGGCTTTAGCCCCACTAGGAGACACACATGTCCCATCCTTAGTAACAAAGCCTGGGAGTGCGTGAGCCACCCCATGATCAAAGAAGCCAAAGCCCCTTTTCCTCACACCAGGCTCAGAGCCAGGCATTAATCGAGTTTTTCTTCCTGGCTTCCAGCTCCTCTCTATTTAGCCTTGGGATTGGGCAGAATACTATTTGTGCCCCAGAACCCTCCATCATTTTCCCAATGGCCCTGAAGTCTTTCTTGATGACTTTGGTCTTTCTGTTTACTAAATCATCATTACCAGTTTGGACTACTATCAGAGGATAGTAGTCTGTCTCACGGACCAGGGAAGGAAGTTTTCTAGCTACCTCGTAGATGTGGCGCTTCAGGACATGATTTAGTAGGCATGGTGATATTGTGTTGATGTATGGACTTGATGATATTAGAGGTCTTTTCTCAACCTTAATGGTTCTATGATTCTATTAAAAATGTTCCTTTAAGGCCTGACTACTCATTGCTTAAATATTTCTGACATGAAGGCACTACTACAAAGTCACTGACCATCCACAGACAAGTCTCTAACCCAACCATGAATGTGCTCCAGCTGTGAAGCAGGTTAAGAGACCCAACTTATGGTACGGGATGCACCAGTCAACCTGGAATCTCAGTCAGGTAGACAAAAGTCCAGGAGAGGGCTGTGAAGAACAGTGGGTTGGCACAGAGGAGGAGAAAGAATGAAAAAAGAAGGAGTGACAAGAATCTAGTTTCAAGCTTCTATCACTGAATTTGAAGCTCTGTACAATCATTCTGTACAATCATTCTGTGTTCAGTTCTGGGCCCCTCACTACAAGAAGGATGTTGAGGCTCTGGAGCAAGTCCAGAGAAGAACAATGAAGCTGGTGAAGGGGCTGGAGAAAAGACCCTATGAGGAGCGGCTGAGAGAGCTGGGATTGTTTAGCCTGGAGAAGAGGAGGCTGAGAGGAGACCTCATTGCTCTCTACCACTACCTGAAAGGAGGTTGTAGAGAGGAGGGTGCTGACCTCTTCTCCCAAGTGACAGAGGACAGGACAAGAGGAAATGGCCTCAAGCTCCGCCAGGGGAGATTTAGGCTAGACATTAGGAAAAAAATTTCACAGAAAGGGTCATTGGGCCCTGGAACAGGCTGCCCAGGGAGGTGGTTGATTCACCTTCCCTGGAGGTGTTTAAGGCATGGGTGGATGAGGTGCTAAGGGGCATGGTTTAGTGATTGATAGGAATGGTTGGACTCGATGATCCGGTGGGTCTCTTCCAACCTGGTGATTCTATGATTACATGATTCCAGTGCAGAAGCTCCAAAACTCTTCTCCTAATGATCCCATTTCTGGTAGCAAACATTGCTGGCTAGAAGCCAAAGCTGCTACTGAATTACCATAAAGCCTGTAGTCCTGCTTGCAAGCTCACCCTCAGGCTGGGAATTATTATATTAAAGTTTACACCTTCATAACATCTGTGCTAGGAAAGTAAAGCACAGCTTTAAACGACTTGGCCAGGATAACAAGGGGGAAAAAAAGCAAAAAATAATAAAAAAAAAGCAAGGAAACATTTGAGCCTTATCTTTTAAATCCCAGTTTAAAATCCCAGCAGTAGCAAAGTCAGGTTTAATAAAAGTAGGAATAAATGCAAAGAGGAAAAGGAAGTTATAGTGGAGGACAGTGTAGTCATGGACCAGTAAGTTCCATTTCAAAGGAAGAAAGAGACCTCAGAGATATTAACTGGACAAATTGAATTAAATTTAGAAGCTCTTGTGATTTACAGACATGTGTTAGAGCAATGAGAACCCATTTCTACACATGTTTGGAACTGAAGCTTGGTTAACAGGATTTATCTTTGAAAACTACTTCTTAAACTCAAGCAGTTTGAGTCCAAATAGAAGCATCAGACGTCATGCCCCCAAAATACCTGGAATGCACTGACAAAAAATGCATGTCATGGAAACAGCTCCAGTAATTTAGATGTGAGGAAATGTGGGAAGATTTTACAGAGAACAAGGCCTGGATGCTGTGAGACTGCTTGATACTGAACAACTCTAATGAGACCTTGAAGCAGAGAGCTGAAAGATAAACACAGGCCAGCTGGGAGGAACCCAGCAGCTAGTTCGGTGGGAACGAGTACCACCTGAAAGGAAAACAATGGACATGAACTGTCAACATAGCTAACTTTAGTATAACTTGGTTTCTTGGCATGCATGGTAGCTTAGCCAATAATATGTTGGTAATAGCCTTATGGACAGCTACCTTTAGCCAATAGTACACTGTAGTCACTCTCGTGGGCTCACAGTTATGTAACCAAATGGGGTTATATAGAGAGACAGCTAAGCTGAATAAAGGTGCTTGCTGACTGATCAGATTGATCTCTGCTTCTGCTTTACGACAAGGAAACTCATGGATTGGCACTATTTGACTTTTACTTATTTGGCTTCCAGAGCACAGTCCACATTAGCGCAGCAAATGGAAGAGTATGGACACCTGAGTACAGGAATCCACCACACCCTAGGCATTAGGAAAGTCACAGAAATGAGTCTGCCTGAATCCTACCCCTTTCCCCAGTGAGGGACCTCTTTAACCCATCCCAACCCCTGTAAGACTGCTCCTCAATGTGAAGAGTATGCTCTCAACATTTCCCTCTCACTACCCACTGTTTCACCCTTTGGAAAGCAAAACATGTGGAATAATGTGCAGAGGAGAGACTTCATAATCGACAAAATTGAGTGGAAGAAGCCAATTTCAATGCATGTGCACAATAAAGAAGTGACTACAGGACAACACTATGAGGAAAGCTCTCACCTTTTTTGAGAAATCAGCATGACTGGGTGCCTCTCAAGTAGGTGAACAAGCAGGAGCAATTAAGAAGTCCATGTGCAGTTGCGGGCCTACAATCTCACTGAGATCACAGAGATGCAGAAGGATAGCTCACAAGCTTAGAGTGCTGCCGTGGATAGAGGGACATCTTCAGGATGGACAAGCTGGGATAGCAAGGACAAGGAGTTGTCTTTTATGCAACAGTGCAGCAGGAATGCACAGGGCACTGGCCACAGGTAGATGATGAGCCAATCAAGAGCTTACAGGTCAGCATTAGCAGGCCAACATACACAGGTGATGGTGTGGTGGGTGTCCACTATGAACCACCTGCCTAGGAAGCAAATAAGGAAGAAGACGCATGTTGGCAGGCCCGGGTCCTCACAGGGAACTCATACCACCCACTCAAACCAGTAGATACTGGAGGGACAAAACACAGCAGGGCACACACCAGGAGTGCTGACCTCATTTGGCTTAACAAGTATGTTTCAGTTCCTCCACTTTTTTTCCTCCAGTTTATGCATAGTAAGGGTTTAAGAGATTTGGCCCTTGCTCTATTGAGCACTCTAGCTTCCAGAGTAAACAATATCAGCTCCATCACCACAACACCCCAGCACCTGTGAGATGCCATAGAGTCAGTCTGCATAGGAAGCACTGTGTGCATGTTTCAGGCATCTTGCTGCTCAACTTCTGGTTTTCTATTCCACTGACTTAAGTTAATGTCACATTCAGCTGATATGTCCATTTCCCTGTTTGACCTTATTGTCTTAATAAATATTTAAGCTGTGGTCCACAGGCAACAATTCATCGCAATGCAACAACTGCTGTATGAGTCAAACACAAAAAAAGCTATAGATACTCATTCTTTGAATAAACTGTATGAATTATTCGAGGCACACTTGTTATTAAGTAGCTAACATTCCAATTTCATCTCTTTCCACTGCAATCATAGAATCCTTAGGTTGGAAAAGACCTTAGAGATCATCAACTCTAACTGTACCTGTCTACTACTAAATCATGTCCCCAAGCACCTCATCTATCCCCCTTTTAAATATCTCCAGGGATGGTGACTCAACCACCTCCCTAGGTAGCCTGTTCTAGCGCTTGATAATCCTTTCTGTGAAGAAATTTTTCCTAATGTCCAATCTATAATGCTAAAAGCAACACAAAACTTATTTTTGCTGAGATTACCGCATTACATTTAAGATGTGAACAAGAACATTGCAGATTGGAATAGGAAAGAGGGAGGGAACATGAAAGTTGTTTCAGTAAAAAAAAAGAAGAAATGAAAAGCCAATCTGTTGGATATCATTTGGAGAATGACGCTCCAAGCCCTGGAGATCATTTGTGACATAGAACTGCTAGTGGATCTATTAGTTCATAAAACTGCTCCCTTGTATTTGAGGAAAGTATAGGTCCAAACTTCTACCTCTACTAAGCTGTTTCGATGGTCAAGATAGATGGACATGACATTGGACATGACATTTGGTTGACAGCCGACTGAACATCAGCCATCAGTGTGCCCAGGTGGCCAAGAAGGCCAATGGCATCCTGGCTTGCATCAGAAACGGCGTGACCAGCAGGTCCAGGGAGGTTATTCTTCCTCTGTACTCAGCACTGGTTGTTCTGTGATTCTGTGAATGATGTTTTCTAACAGCAGTGACCCCAGTCTGGTCCCACCCTGCCCACCAGAAAAGCCCTCAGCAAGAGGAGCACTCACTGGAGGGATAGTTTCCCCCTACTTACCTCCACACTACCAGTTTTCCTCTCATTTGGGATAAACACTAAATTCAACAGTCTGGGCCAGTTGCGAGGGCTGAAAGAACTGAACCAGTGCATCATCCCATGGTTACATTATCACAGAGATTTGGGGAATTTTGCCAAGACAGAGAAACGTTATTTCTGCCATTACATAGATGAACCTTCTCGTGGGCTCTGGGCATAAAAACAGGCTGTTGCATCCCATACATGTTAAATCCAGGATGTCAAAGAGAAAAGTCTCCAAATCTACGTCAGCTGAGCAACTGTGTGGCATTCCCCCATCATACTTTCCTCTCCAAGAATAATTATGTATTACCTGATGTGGATTCTTCCAGCAAGTTAAAAATGCCGTGGTGTTTGTCACAAATTACTTTGTTTTTCATTCTTATTTTGCGTTGTCTTTGCAGATATAGCATGTTATAAATACAGCGTTTGTAAAAACTCAACAACTGAAACCATATCTCATTTCAAAAGTGCATGTCAAACACAAATTTCTGACATATTCACATTTTCATGCAACTGACCAATAGCACTGAATCTAATAAAATCAGTGCTCCAGTCACAAAGGGGTGTTTCCCAGGGCTCAGTGCTGTGTCTGGTCCTGTTCAATATCTTTATCAACAAGCTGGATGAGGGGATCGAGTGAACCCTTAGCAAGTTTGCAGATGACACTAAACTGGGACGAAGTGTCAATCTGCTGGAGGGTAGGGAGGCTCCACAGAGGGATCTAAACAGGCTGCATTGATGGGCTGAGGTCAATGGGATGAGGTTTAACAAGGCCAAGTGCAGAGTCCTGCACTCAGGACACAATAATTCCATGCAGCGCTACAGGCTTGGGGAAGAGTGGCTGGAAAGCTGCCTGGCAGAGAAGGCCTTGGTCCACAGTCGACTGAACATGAATCAACAGTGTGCCCGGGTGGCCAAGAAAGCTAATAGCATCTTGGCTTGTATCAGAAACAGTGTGGCCAACAGGACCAGGGAAGTGATTCTCCCCATGTACTTTGCACTGGTGAGTACCTTGAGTACTGTGTTCAGTTTTGGGCCCCTCACTACAAAATAAGACATTGAGGTCCTGGAGCATGTCCAGAGAAGAGTAACAAAGCTGGTCTTACAGGGAGTGGCTGAGAGAGCTGGAGTTGTTTAGCCTGGAGAAGAGGAGGCTGAGAGGAGACCTCATTGCTCTCTACAACTCCCTAAAAGGAGGTTGCAGAGAGGTGGGTGTTGGTTTCTTCTCCCAAGTGATATGTGACAGGACAAGAGGGAATAACCTTAAACTATGTCAGGGAAAGTTTAGTTTGGACATTAGGAAAAATTTCTTTATGGAAAGGGTTATCAAGCACTGGAACAGGCTGCTGATAAACAAACATATAAAATATGAGGGAAAAAACTCAGTTCATTATGCAATCCACACCGTTAGCAAAGACCTTGCAATTCACCCTGTTAACAAAGGCCTTGAAAACACTGTGTGCTGATAAGAAGCTGATATGCGAACATCAGCAGCCTTAAGCAGAAAACTGGCTTTACCCTGCTTCATGGTTTGAAGTATAACCAGAAAAGGGACTGCACCTGCCCACAGGTCAGAAAAAGTTCACCCAGAGGAAGAAGAGTTACTTCATTCCTGAGACCCCAGCCCACAACCCCCGGGAGACACTGCACAGGCACAAACCTGAAAAGATCCTTCTAGAACTAATTACTAAGGAGGTAATAGAGAGGAGGGTAATGGCCTCTTCTCCCAAGTGACAGGGGACAGGACAAGAGGGAATGGCCTCAAGCTCCACCAGGGGAGATTTAGGCTAGACATTAGGTGATCAGTTAATCAGTTAACTTTTAAGTTTGGCCTTGATAAGTCCTTCTGAAGATATGAGAGTGCCAAAGGAAGTGCAGGACCAAGTATTCCCTGGAGTATGGGCAACCATAATGCCCGGCAAGGCAAAACCAACCTTACCTATAGTAGTCAAAATCAAACCAGGAACCAAATGGGTGAGAGTGAGACATTATCCCTTGAGGTTAGAAGACAGAAAAGGAATTTGCCTGATCACAGAGTATTTTTTTGAAGTACAGGTTACTGGTAGAATGCAAGTCTGAATATAACACTCCCACATTACCAGTAAAGAAGCCAAATCGGAAATACAGAGTAGTTCAGGATCTTAGGGCCATCAATAAGATAACTGAGGATTTATACCCTATGGTGACCAATAAATATACTTTGCTGACAAAACTAAAACCTGAGCTGACCTATAAACACACATCTACTTTATAACCCTTAGTTGAGTTATAGAGTTTAATTCCTCAAAACACTGCTATTGTTATGGATTTGATGCAGACATCAGCTAGTAGGGCTTAAGGGCCAGTAAGTAGACCAAGAACAATCCTTCCTTTTTACAACTGAGAATACTTAATATTGCAGCCATAAGTGGATTTAAAATTGTTTAAGACTTGCTATAAAAGGAATGAAGTGTAACTTAACTTTTATTTTCTTTACTGACCAATAAAAAAACTTTAGAAAGCACTAGCTGTTGTTTCCACAACTCAGACTTGTAATAATGATCTTTTAGAAAATGAAATATTGGAGCTTTTTTTGTGAGCAAAGCACAAAGTTCCCTCATGATATTTTTAATCCTTCCCCAAACAGTTTGCAGGTTAAGTTTTCAAGCTCAGATTTTCCACATAAAGCATCAGCACGAGTTTCCTGCATCAGACTATCCTCACATTACTCTACCCAGTATTTCCTGTCCCAGGCATCCTCAGCTTTGATGTTTAGAGCAAGGTTTAATTTGCTGTTGTTAGGGCCCACTCCTGACACCAGTAGTGTTCACGCCCTCCAACATGTACAGTTGAAGAGGGAGGGGCATGGTTTAGTGTTTGATAGGAATGTCTGGACTCGATGATCCGGTGGGTCTCTTCCAACCTGGTGATTCTATGATTCTATGAAACACAGAGGGAGAATAACCTCCCTGGACCTGCTGGTCACACCGTTTCTGATACAAGCCAGGATGCCATTGGCCTTCTTGGTCACCTGGGCACATTGTTGGCACATGTTCAGTCGGCTGTCAACCAACACCCCAAGGCCTTTCTCCTCCAGGCAGCTTTCTAGAAAGACCTCCTGCTCTGTAGCACTGCATAGGGTTGTTGTGCCCCAAGTGCAGGACCCGGCATTTGACCTTGTTAAACATCATGGCATTGGACTCAGCCCAGCGGACCAGCCTGTTCAGATCCCTTTGCAGAGCCTCCCTACCCTCCAGCAGATCGACACTTCCACCCAGCTTAGTATCGTCTGCAAACTTGCTAAGGGTGCCCTCAATGCCTTCATCCAGGTCACTGATGAAGACGCTGAACGGAGCTGGACCCAGCACTGAGCCCTGGGGAACCCCACTTATGAATGGCCTCCAGCTGGATGTAACGCCATTTACCACCACTCTCTGGGCCCGGCCCTCCAACCAGTTTTCCACCAATCTCCAAGTCAATGCCTCTTGTCCTTGTGGGAGACTTCAATCTCCCTGATATCTGCTGGGAGTACAATAGAGCAGAAAGGAAGCAGTCTAGGAGGTTCCTGGAGTGCGTGGAAGACAACTTCCTTGCACAGTTGGTTAATGAACCAACGAGGGAAGGTGCCCTCCTGGACTTGCTGTTTGTGAACAGAGAAGGCCTTGTGGGGGATGTGGCAGTAGGGGGATGCCTAGGACTAAGTGATCATGAGATGATAGGGTTTTCTGTTCTAGGCGAAGTGAAGAGGATGCTAAGCAGGACAGTTGCATTAAACTTCCAGAGGGCAGACTTTAAACTCTTTAGAAGGCTGGTTGGCAAAGTCTCCTGGGAGACAGTACTTGAGGGCAAGGGAGCCCACGAGGGCTGGGAGCTCTTCAAAAAGGAGATCCTAGCAGCTCAGGAGAAAGCCATCCCCGTGTTCCGGAAAAAAGGCCGGCAGGGGAAAAAACCAGCTTGGTTGAGTAGAGAGATCTCAAGTGACGTTAGGAAGAAAAGAAACGTTTATAGGCTCTGGAAGAGGGGACAGGCCTCTTGGGTGGACTACAGGAGGGAAGTGAGGTTGTGTAGGGAAAAAATCAGAGGGGCTAAGGCTCAACTAGAAATTAGGTTAGCTAAGCCAGCGAAGGATAATAAAAAATCTTTCTACAAATATATGAATAACAAAAGGAGAACTAGGGAGACCATACAGTCCCTTTTGGACACAGAAGGAACAACAGTGACAGGGGATGAGGAGAAGGCTGAGGTACTTAATGCCTTCTTTGCCTCAGTCTTTAATTGTAAAGGAAGCTGTTCCCTCTGTGTAGAAACCCCGGAACTAGAGGAGCAATACGAGGCTCCCATGGTCCAAGAGGAGGTGATCAGAGCCTTGCTTGCCCAACTAGACACACACAAGTCTATGGGGCCAGACGGGATTCACCCTAGGGTATTGAGGGAGCTGGCGGATGTGCTGGCCAAACCCCTTTCCATCACCTTCCAGCAGTCCTGGAAGACTGGGGAGGTACCTCTGGACTGGAGGCTGGTTGATGTTGTGCCCATCTACAAGAAGGGTCGCAGGGAGGACCCGGGGAAATACAGACCACTCAGTCTGACCCCAGTGCCAGGGAAAGTCATGGAACAGGTGATCTTGAGTGCTATCATGAAGCACGTGCAAGAGAACCGGGTGATCAGGCCCAGTCAACATGGGTTCACAAAAGGCAGGTCTTGCCAAACTAACCTGATCGCCTTACAGGATAAACTGACTTGGCTACTGGATAGGGAAAGTGTGTGGATGTGGCCTTCCTGGACTTCAGTAAAGCCTTTGACACAGTTTCTCACAGCATTCTGCTACGGAAACGGTCAGCCTCTGGCCTGGACAGACGCACACTCTCCTGGGTAGAAAACTGGTTGGATGACCAGGCCGAGAGAGTGGTAGTAAATGGTGTTAAGTCCAGCTGGAGGCCAGTGACAAGTGGGGTTCCCCAGGGCTCAGTGCTGGGTCCAGCCCTGTTCAATGTCTTCATCAATGACCTTAGCAAGTTTGCAGATTACACAAAGCTGTGTGGAAGTGTGGATCTGCTGGAGGGTAGGGAGGCTCTGCAAAGTGACCTAAACAGGCTGGACTGCTGGGCAGTGTCCAGTGGCATGAGGTTTAACACGGCCAAATGCCGGGTCCTGCACTTGGGGCACAACAACCCTATGCAGAACTACAGACTGGGAGGAGCCTGGCTGGAAAACTGCCAGGAGGAGAGGGACCTGGGGGTGTTGGTCGACAGCCGACTGAACATGAGCCAACAGTGTGCCCAGGTGACTAAGAAGGCCAATGGCATCCTGGCTTGTATCAGAAATGGTGTGACCAGCAGGTCCAGGTGTAGTGTTGGCGATCGGAAGATCTCGCGATGTACGGAGAGAAATGTAGTGCTGGCGATCGGAAGATCTCGCGATGTACGGAGAGAATAGGGAGTGTTGGCGATCGGAAGATCTCGCGATGTACGGAGAGAATAGGGAACGTAAACTGCCAACGTGGCATTGAGGGAGTTGGTGTAGTCAGTAAACACTTAGCGAGTAGACATGCTTTTATCTGTAGGCTTAGCGATAAGTAAGTAGGACGTGTGGCTCTAGCGAGAACCCGATTTGTGGAAAGGTACCAGGAGGCGTGGTTGGCTTTAAGAGACTATATAAGGCTATGTTGATATTGAATAAACGCCCTTGTAGCATCCCCATATTGCTGTCTGTGTTACTTGGCCCGGAGGCGGGGGTGGTCTCCGTGCCGTTCTCCCCGGAGCGGGTTATTGTTGCGGAACGTACTGCAGCACCAGGGAGGTGATTCTCCCTCTGTATTCAGCACTGGTGAGGCCGCTCCTTGAATACTGTGTCCAGTTCTGGGCCCCTCACCACAAGAAGGATGTTGAGGCTCTGGAGCAAGTCCAGAGAAGAGCGACGAGGCTGGTGAAGGGGCTGGAGAACAGACCCTATGAGGAGCGGCTGAGAGAGCTGGGGTTGTTTAGCCTGGAGAAGAGGAGGCTGAGAGGAGACCTCATTACTCTCTACAAGTACCTGAAAGGAGGTTGTAGAGAGGAGGGTGCTGACCTCTTCTCCCAAGTGACAGTGGACAGAACAAGAGGGAATGGCCTCAAGCTCCACCAGGGGAGATTTAGGCTGGAGATTAGGAGGAGGTTTTTCACAGAAAGGGTCATTGGGCATTGGAATAGGCTGCCCAGGGAGGTGGTTGATTCACCTTCCCTGGAGGCGTTTAAGGCATGGGTGGATGAGGTATTGAGGGACTTGGTTTAGTGTTAGATAGGAATGGTTGGACTAGAAGATCCGGTGGGTCCCTTCCAACCTGGTTGTTCTGTGATTCTGTGATCTGGTTTCATCTGGTTCTTGTACTTAAACAATCAGCATGGTCAGCATTCCTCTTTGCTTCAGTTCCTTTGTACAAAACCCTACATAATTCATGTCAGGGTTTTTGTTAATTATTGCAAGCTAGATATACAGTGCAGTTTCTACTGCATCTGGTTTCTCATTATCACCGTTTCATTGCCCCAACCTAACCGTGGATAAGCACTTGCTATGCTGAAGATGAGTCATATATGGCTCGAGCATCCTAAACGGAGCCCTGCTGCAAAATTGCAAGCATTCAAGGATTGTTCCTACAGGGAAGATGCCAGGAGGGAAGTCTGTTGCTAGTTAGACTCTAGTCCTGCTATCCCTTTCACTGCAATCAACAAACTTCGGATTGGCAAGACGTTTGTTGTATTGTGCTGTGTCACAATGGATAGCAGTCTGCAGAGTAAAATTGCACATATCCAGGAATTTCTCCCGAAGGAAACACACTAGGACAGAAATCTGCTGCTTGTTATTTCCTTCTCTTCACAGTGCTTTCACTGCAAACAGCAAAAGTGGAATAGGGGAATGCTTTCATCTAGAATGGTGGTATGTGACTCGACTATACTCAGAATAGCCCAGCTGAAAAATTTGAAAAGTCCAGGAACTGCTCACACAGGGAAGCATCTAGGAGTGGAAGCTGCTGTTGGTTGCTTCATTATTCTGACCACTGTTTCACTGCCCCAACCAAAGTGTGGAGTAACGCTTGCTGTGCTGAAGAGTGGTCACGTATGGCCACGTCAGAAAGGATATTGTTGGAGTAAACAATGCAAATCTAAATTTGATAAAACTGGGCAACCTCTCTCAGGAAATGGGAAGAGGGGCATGCAGCCCAGTGCCCCTCAAACCAAAGGGGTATTGAATGCTCCTGTATAATATACCAATGCCCCACCTCTGATAGATGTCTAATCTCTGACCTTTCAGCTGCTACAACAGGCAGTGCCACATTGGATCTGGTAACTGTCTCAGAAGTAATTCTTTTACAACCACATAAGTTTCAAACTGTAGGAACTAATATGTGTGGGCCTTTACCAACAGGATATGTAGGACTGATTGCAGGGTGTTTGAGTATTTAAAAAAAGTTTATTTGTGTTACTGAGAATAATTGACTCAGACTATGTAGGTGAGAGTCAAATCATGCTAGCTACCTTTCAAACGCCGTGCTGCATACCAATAAATCAGAAGGTTGCACAAATTATTTTGTTACCCTCTTCTGTTCCCCAAAGTTCCCCTCAGATTCAAGAGCAGGGACAATTTGACAGTACTAATTATGGTATCTTGGGCTCAACAAAGTCACAGTAAATCAACCTACATTTACAATTCTCATTCTGGGAAAGACATTTACAGGACTAATAGATACTGGAACTGATGTTTCTATAATTTCTCAAACTGAACGACCTCGTCAGTGGTCTCTTGATGTAGCTTTCACTGCTGTTACAGGCATAGGTGGGATACAAATTACTATGAAGAGTGCCAAACTATTAATAGTGACAGGACCAGAAAATTTACAAGCATGGATTCAACCATATGCAATGTCAACACCGATAAATTTATAGGGAAGAGATTTACTAAAGCAATGGAGTGTATCTATCACTACTAGAGAAAAAAATTATCCTAAAGGTCACTGATCTAAAGCCCCTGCTCAAACTGTCCTGGTTAACAGAGAAACCTGTTTGGGTTTATCACTGGTCTCATAAAGGGGAAAAATCTTGGTCAACTGCAACATATAGTAGCAGAACAATTAGAAGCTGGACATATTATTCAACCTAATTGTCCATGGAATACTCCCATATTTGTCAGTCCTTAAAAAAAAAAATCTGGGAAATGGTGATTACTGCATGATTTAAGAACTATAAATGCAGCAATGCAACCAAAGGGTACCTTACAGCCCGGTCTACCAAATACAACTATGCTACCTACTGATGGGTACCTTTTTATACTAGATCTAAAAGATTGTCCCCTAACAATCCCCCTACATCCAGATGACTGTAAATATTTCACATTTTCAGTACCTGCTATAAATAATCCAGAAGCTATGGAAAGATATCACTGGACAGTATTACCGCAGGGCGTGATGAACAGTATGCGATTGAAACATCTGACATAATAATGCCAATGATGATTTCGTGTAAATTCCTGAAGAATTTGTAACACTCTCATCCTCAGCCCTGTTGTGAGATCCTATCTCTTACTAACATGATGTCAAATGTCACTGTCATGGACTTGTTACAGTGTCCTGCAGTAAAGTTTCCCTAACCACCACCCCCATCCCCACCACCCCACTCACCCCCTTGTCCCCGTGGAAAGACAAGCTCCCCAAGGAGAGAGCGAGGAAGGATAGCATGCTAATATTCTTATCTGACTTAAAGACACATATGCATGTCTAAAATTATGGGTCTGACAGAATGGATTTGTGTGCTAACTTTTGCTGAGTTGAAGAAGGGACCCATGGTCAGAAGAAAAGAAAAGAAAAGAAAAGAAAAGAAAAGAAAAGAAAAGAAAAGAAAAGAAAAGAAAAGAAAAGAAAAGAAAAGAAAAGAAAAGAAAAGAAAAGAAAAGAAAAGAAAAGAAAAGAAAAGAAAAGAAAAGAAAAGAAAAGAAAAGAAAAGAAAAGAAAAGAAAAGAAAAGAAAAGAAAAGAAAAGAAAAGAAAAGAAAAGAAAAGAGGTGGCTTGCCTGGAAAATCACTGAATTAGCTGTTGCACGGAGAGCACGTGAAGAATACTTCAGGGTTTGAAAAGGGGTAAAGGTGTAATTGGCCAGGAGTTCCTTTTTCCCATGTCCCCCCATCCTTCAGAGACACTCTGAATCTAGGGTTTAGCCCAGATGGGACTCTAAAAGTACATCTCTGAAACCTTTCAGCTCAAATGTCCACTAAGCTGGCAATCAGGTAATTTCACCTGGGACCTTCGAACTGGAAGGCTGCAGAGGGGCAAATATTAAAAAACCTGGCATAAAATACCTGGTGAAGGGTCTGGAGAACAAGTCTTGCAGGGATCGACTGAGAGAGCTGGGGTTGTTTAGCCTGGAGAAGAGGAGGTTGAGGGGAGACCTCATTGCTCTCTACGACTACCTGAAAGGAGGTTGTAGAGAGGAGGGTGCTGGCCTCTTCTTCCAAGTGACAGGGGACAAGACAAGAGGGAATGACCTCAAGCTCCGCCAGGGGAGGTTTAGGCTGGACATTAGGAAAAAATATTTCACAGAAAGGGTCATTGGGCACTAGAACAGGCTGCCCAGGGAGGTGGTTGACTAGCCTTCCCTGGAGGTGTTTAAGGGACGGGTGGATGAGGCGCTGAGGGGCATGGTTTAGTGATTAATAGGAATGGTTGGAATAGATGATCCAGTGGGTCTTTTCCAAGATAGTGATTCTATGATTCTATGATTTGAATTTAATGTTTTTTACACCAAGTGTGTAAGTAGCAGTGCTTTGGCATGCAAGTGATGAATAGCACAACTCTGTGTTACAAATTGAAGGATCAACTTAATTATTAGAATTAGGTGCAGTGTTACATGCTTTAGACATTTTCTCAGAACACCTCAATATAGTCTGTGACAGAATATGTAGCAAACGGTGTAAAATGCATACCTTTTTCCTTTCTCAAGGAGATAGTTCATAAACAGCTTTTTGTAATGTTCCTTAATCTCAAAACTGAATTAGAAAAAAGATGATTTCCTTTGTTTATTACTCACATACGTTCTCATACCACTCTGCCTGGCCCCCTTGCTAAGGCAATGCAGCTGCAGATTCCTTCACAGCAACTGTTTTAGCTTTTGATTATGCAAGAGCCTCACATTCCTTTTTTCACCAAAACACTGCAGGTCTAAGCAAACAATTTAAAATTCCTCCCAAGCAAAAATCATTATTCAGGCATGTTCTGAGTGCCAGCTTGTGACTCTGTTACCAAAACATGAAGGAATTAACCCCTGTGGACTTCATTCAAATGAAACTTGGCAAACAGATGTAACACATTATGTGTCTTTTGGCCACTTGCATTATGGTCACGTATCCATAGATAACATTTTCGGGTGCTACATGTGCCTCTGCTCATGCTGGTGAAAAGGGGTAAGATGTCAATCGACAATGGACTCACTGCTTTGCTACCCTTGGAATTCCTAAACTAATAAAGACAGATAATGTCTCCGGATATACTTCTGAATCTTCTCTTTGTTTGCAACAATGGGGCATTGAACATTCTCATTGCTCTCTACAACTACCTGACAGGAGGTTGTACAGAGGAGGGAGCTGGCCTCTTCTCCCAAGTGACAGGGGACAGGACAAGGGGGAATGGCCTCAAGCTACACCGGGGGAGGTTCAGACTGGACATTAGAAAAAAAATTCACAGAAAGGGTCATTGGGCACTGGAACAGGCTGCTCAGGGAGGTGGTTGAGTCACCATACCTTGAGGTATTTAAAAGACATATGGATGAGGTCCTGAGGGATATGGTTTAGTGATTGATAGGAATGGTTGGACTCGATGATCCTGGAGGTCTTTTCCAACCTTGTGATTCTGTGATTCTGTGAACACGTTACAGGTATACACCACAACCCTACTGCTGAAGTCATCATTGAGTGTAGCCATTCAACTTTGAAAAACATGTTGTTAAAAAAAAAGGGGGAATATGCCCCCCCCAGGAATAATTAGACAATGCTATCTATACCCTCAGTTTTTTAAATGCCAATTTGGTTTCTGGTAGAAATATGACCGCTGCAGAAAGGCATTTTTCAATTTTTGAGCAATTATCACATCGTCTAAAGGTTATATACAGACCCTATGGCAAACAATCACTGGAATGGACCTGCAGAACTAATAACATGACAGAGAGGATATGCCTGTGTTCTTCCCTCAGGACCTCAATGGTTTCTGGCACGATGCATTAAGCCCTACAATGAGCTAGAAAAATGTGACCCAGAATCAGATGCCTCAGTTGGAGAAGTTAAACCTGAATGAAGATAAAAGGCCACGGAAACATAAGAGAATAGCACAAGATGATCCTATCACCTGGGGAAAACTGAAATAACAACAACAAGGTGCAAGTACCATGATGGCAGCTGCAGTTGTACCACCTACCCCAGAAAACACCTTTCTGGCATACTTTGCCATCGTTACCAGCAACAGTACAGTAAGAATGTTACTTGTTCCTTGTCAGCAGCTGTTTAGAAAATGCTAAGGCAGAAGCTAAAAAGATCCTAATAACTGTACATCATGATGAAAAAGTTATAAAGCAGATAATGGAACAAATTAAGAGAGTGGAAGAACACCATTGGTGGGTGTAAGGGCCATTAAGCAAAGAAAAGAAGAGGCCAGGTTGGAAGCTGTTCACTGCATACATGCCCCTGAGATAAGAATACACCAGCACAATGGGAGGGTACTGCATACATGCCCCTGAAATAAGGATACACCAGCACAATGGAAGGTTACTGTTACTGCATACACGCCCCTGAGATAAGAATACACGGCCAATAAGAGATTGCTGGAATCTATCAGAACGTAACATGAATACACTGAATGTACCCCTAGACCAGCCAATAAGGATGCAACCAATATTTTTTTATGTGCCTGCTTCTACTATAAATGTAACTCCACAGGTACAGCCAGGGTCGCTCCCTTTGAAGAGGTCCCTGACAGCCAGTCTGTGTTTTTAACCCCTTGCACAAGATAATAAATTTTGTACTTTATTTTGTACCAGCTTGCTGTGCCATCTCATTCTTAGATCTTGGACCCTAACAGTGGGAAACTTTCTTTAGTTGGTTCCCCACAACCACTGGCATCTTCAATGTGTTTCTGCACCCTGTGGTAGTTGTTCTGCTAATGCCAATCTGCTTGTGCTTTGCCATGGTAGCAACTTGTTACAGGGTGAGGCAGGTGAAATGCTGCATTGACAACCAGGTGAAAGGACTGAAGGACTGGGGCTGGCCAAGCACCTCTCGCCATAGTCAAGGGCAAGACTGGGTTGGCCTCTGTGTTTGCCACCAAGAAGAACTTTTAGCTCTGCTGTTGGCTGCAACCTGTGGAGGCATGGTTGCTTGCACAAGGCCACAACTCCCTGGAACAGCTAATCAATGACTCCCCTGTGTAGCAACTTTGTATCTCTCCACAAGTAACATCGCAAGAACAAGGTGCCCTTGAAGCACGAATTGTATGAAAACAGGATGCAAACCAGGAGATATCGAGCCTGAGAAGTGAGAGATAGTTTCCCTGGGAAAGAGCCTGGGATGTGAGAAACTTTCCACAGTTGTGTGATCACAACCTTTAAGCAAGTAGCCAATTAGAAGTCTGATGTTAAGTAAACACCTTTGCTTTGTCTGAAAACTATATAACCTAGATGAACCTGCTAATAAATCGGAGCTTGCCTATCAATCACATTGATTGCGCGTCTTGCTTCCCTCTCCGCAACAGCAACCCAGTAGGCACTGAGTAGTGGGGACACATGCCATACCAGACCTTGATGTGAGGGATGGCCTTCTCTGTTATAACAGGGTCATTCAGGAGGGGAGGATAGGACAAGCAGTCAGCTCAAGCAGGTTTATGTAAAGTAGATTGCCCAGGACTGTGTCCTGTCAGCTTTTAGATATCTCCACAGGTTTGGACTCTCCATCCTCTTTGGGCAAACCTGTTCCAATATTTGATCACCCTCACAATAAAAAAATAAGAGTTAGCATAAGTAACCTTTCTTTGAACCTCCCATCCCCAAATGATGCATGAAAAAGCTGATTTTGTGTGATTTAAGACTCCTTAAGCAGAGGAGAACATGACAAAGAAGGCCAAGGTGTCATTGAAATAAAGACATGGGAACATAAGTCCTGAATGTTGAAAAGCACCCACTGAATACTGCAGTGGTGTTACCAGCCTCAGAGCAAAATGAAAGATCCTGTAACCACCTTGGACTTAAAGGAGCTGAATACACATAGACTTTTGCAGCAACCATCTCTGGACTCCTGAGACTCACAGGATGTTTGGTCAACAGATTGTTGAGATCTTGGTTTTGGAGCCTGTACATCACTGCTTTGCTTTGCCCAGTTGTGTATGTACTCAATAAAATGTATCTGTCAGAAGATAGGTGCTTTTTCAACTAACACAGATGGCGTAGTTCAAGATTTAACCCTTGCCTTGGAAGGACAATTAGCAGTACTACAAAAATTAGTACATAAAAGTATAATGAATGACATTCCTGATAGTGTGAAATGGCTGAACTCAAAAAAATAGTTTACCGGATGAAATTTACAAATTTGTGCATTTGTTAGTTTTGGCTGCACTTGTGTCGTTTTTATATTTGCAGTGTTCAGAATCATCTGGGAAATTAAGCAAGATCTCAGAACAGAACTCAAGGTCCTCACTACACTTGCTGTAAACCTGATCTTCCAAAACATAAAAGGGGGAGATGCGGGAGCAATGCTAAGTGTATGGAAGATTAATTGGGACTAAGATAAAACATGAAACTGGTACCAAGCATATTAGAATAAACATTATTAAAAAGACCAGGTGTTCTGAACTAAACACATAGGATGACAAATCTTGAATGTGTGAGAAGGCCAGGCTGGAAAAAAAATGCCTGGAAATAAGTGGATTTGAGATATGACTGAAAACAGTCATGAGCCAAAACAAATTATCCTGTTTATCTCTTTAGTTCGGGAACCCAAGAGCCGTATAAAGATCTGCCTGAAAGAGAGAATCCAGTGTACTTTCTTAATTTGACTTCTGTATGCCATGTTGATTAAAAGAATATGCTTAGAGTAAACTGCGAGGTCTGCGTCTCCTTCATTGCCACACCCAGTCCTTCCCTCTCCAACCAAGACTGAGCTTTCCCTGGAAAGTGGCTTCCAATCGCCAGCTCCAACCCTGCTCCTTCTCAGGTGATACAGTTTATAACCTTGCTTCACAGCAGATTTCAGCATACTGCAGTCTGTAGGCAACCGAGGACCTGCAAAGTCAGCCCTACCTCAAAAGCCTGAGCTCAAGGGACAGAAAGACCTGGGAAAATCCCTTCCTCCTGTGATTTATCTCCATCTTCAGCCTCAGTGTAGGAGCTCCCTGTTGTCAAAGTGCAGAAAGAAGCAGAGAAGTGTGTTTTGAGAAACACCTTGGCTAGAGCACAGGAGAGCACAGGAAGCACCACTCAAGAGTAGAAAGTGCTCCCCCAAGCTGGGTGTCATGGGTTTTGTGCTATGTCACACAAAAGTGCATGTCCATCATCTGGATATGAGATTATAATTCAGATTAGCTCAATGAAAGATCCTGCAACTCTTAGAGTTAGCAGATTGAGTTAAGCCTGGAGAAGAGCCTGGGGTTATGCTCTGATTAGCAATACAAATTAAAATGCATACTGCCTTGTGTTTGTTACTTGTTTAGGCAAAATGAGTCATAGCATATTAACTAACTCAAGGTAGATATGACTTTCTCCACTGCAGAACCTTACTCTATATCGGTGCCACATAGATATAGGTATAGTTGCCATGGCAGCATAGACACTAGTAACACACCTATGCAGTTACAGCTTTTAAAATGAAGGCAGAGATGTTCCTAAGAAAAGGTATTATAGAGTAATAAATGACTTGGATGCCACTGTAGTTTACTTCAAAATTAGGGGCAGAAATTTCCTTTTCTTGCATAATACCCATAAGGGCAGAATGGTTTCCACAGTACTAGTACTAGTACTAGTAATATAGAATCATAGAATCATAGAATCAACAGGTTAGAAGGGACCCATCGGATCATCGAGTCCAACCATTCCTATCAAACACTAAACCATGTCCCTCAGGACCTCATCTACCCGTGCCTTAAACACCTGCAGGGAAGGTGAATCAACCACCTCCCTGGGCAGCCTATTCCAATGCCCAATGACCCTTTCTGTGAAAAACTTCCTCCTAATCTCTAGCCTAAATCTCCCCCGGTGGAGCTTGAGGCCATTCCCTCTTGTTCTGTCCCCTGTCACTTGGGAGAAGAGGCCAGCTCCCTCCTCTCCACAACCACATTTCAGGTACTTGTAGAGAGTAATGAGGTCTCCTCTCAGCCTCCTCTTCTCCAGGCTAAACAACCCCAGCTCTCTCAGCCGCTCCTCATAGGGCCTGTTCTCCAGCCCCTTCACCAGCTTCGTCTCTCTTCTCTGGACTTGCTCCAGAGCCTCAACATCCTTCTTGTGGTGAGGGGCCCAGAACTGGACACAGTATTCAAGGAGCGGCCTCACCAGTGCTGAATACAGAGGGAGAATCACCTCCCTGGACCTGCTGGTCACGCCATTTCTGATACAAGTCAGGATGTCATTGGCCTTCTTGGCCACCTGGGCACACTGCTGGCTCATGTTCAGTCGGCTGTCGACCAACACCCCTAGGTCCCTCTCCTCCTGGCAGTTTTCCAGCCAGGCTTCTCCCAGTCTGTAGCTCTGCATAGGGTTGTTGTGCCCCAAGTGCAGGACCCAGCATTTGGCCGTGTTAAACCTCATGCCATTGGACACTGCCCAGCAGTCCAGCCTGTCTAGGTCCCTTTGCAGAGCCTCCCTACCCTCCAGCAGATTGACACTTCCACCCAGCTTAGTGTCATCTGCAAACTTGCTAAGGGTACCCTCAATGCCTTCATCCAGGTCATTGATGAAGACATTGAACAGAATTTTTTCTCTGTAATAAGTTTCCAATAACCTTGATTCTTGATTGTGCAAGAACTATAATTTCTACATAAGGAATTGTCGTGAGTATCTTTAACTCTATGCGTGGAAATCTCACTGTGTTTATTGTCTCGTTGCCTGGATAGAGTGTTAAAGTAGGAAACATCATTTGTATTGCTATTTTTAAAGTTTGAATTGATTCCATAAATATATTTCAGAGAGTATAGCAAGCAACATTATTGAGGTTTTTATATATTTTTTTTCTTCAGTGAAAAATGTTGGTGTTAAGTTTAATATAGTATTTTTATTTTTTGTTTCATTTTTGCTGCATTATCTCTATTTTTTAATGCAAAATATTTTAAAACTTGTTGGATGAAATGTATCTTCTTATCTGTAAAAGAAATGATGTACAAAACTGGTAATGAATCCAGTTGCATATAACTGCTGTGATGTCAACCTTATCTTTCCATGTTAAAGTTGGTAATGGCTAGTAGTATCAGTAGAGGCAATGAACTGAAGATTTTGGAATAGCTGTAAGGGGAGAAAAGTCGGGGCAAAGTAGTCTGTTTCCAAAAATAAATTTTAAAAAATTTATTGAAATATGAATATTGGTTATTCTTAAGATACTTCTAAGAATCTTACGGTATATTTATTGAACACAAGTATACCATTTATTATAAATACATTAACAAAAAAATCCCACAGTGTTTTGGTAGCAGGAGGGGCTGCAGGGGTGGCTTCTGTGAGAAGACACCAGGAGCTGCCGCCATGTCGGACAGAACCAGTTCCAGTTTTTCCTCTTAAAGCAGTACCTCCAACCAGAATCCAGCCAGTTTTCTACCCAGGAGAGTGTGCGCCTGTCCAGGCCAGAGGCTGACAGTTTCCGTAGCAGAATGCTGTGAGAAACTGTGTCAAAGGCTTTACTAAAGTCCAGAAAGACCACATCCACAGTCTTTCCCTCATCCAGCAGCCGAGTCACTCCACAGTCTTTCCCTCATCCAGCAGCCGAGTAAGGGCATCCCAAAGGAGTTAATGGATCAGCAGTCTTTCTCCAACCTGCAGTTACTGGTAGAAATGTGGAAGTCTCCAGGGGATAGGGAACAAGGAAGGGAAAAACACATGGAGGCACTCCCTTCAGCCCCTCCTGAACCAGCTCCTCATATATTGGAGCAGGGAAACCTCCTGTGCCAACTCCAGTAAGTGAACTAGGGGGCAGCGAGTGGCTACACATACAAAGACTCACAGAAAACAACCAAGGGGATGATTTGTTAACTTTCCCCCTTGACCCTTCCAAAACTCCTGTTAGTTTCGTGGTAGATACTGGGGTGTAAATCTCAGCTTTAAATACGGATATGGCCGCCCATAGTGGGATTATGCCAGACAAAAAGAAAATCCTAATGATGGATGCTTTTGGTTATTCCCAGCATCAGCCAGTGGCACGAGTAAAGTGTTGGATCCCAGGAGACAATCACTTGATAGACAGAGTTATGGTATTGAGCATCCTTCCAACCAATCTCTTGGACTGGACCTGTTGAAGGGAAAGGCATGGACTGACTCCAAGGACAGAGAGAGGAAATTTAGGTCCCCTACTGTGACAGTGAGGCTCTTACAAGTTGCCCCATTCCTCCTTCCCTCCAAAGTTGTAAATGTGAAACCATATCCTCCACCATTAGGAACCAAGGAGGGTATTACCATGGTAATACAGGAGCTACAGAAACAGGGGGTGATTATACAAACCCCCTCCCCCTATAATTCTCCAGTATGGCCAGTTTGTAAACTGAACAGCAAATAGTGGCTCACTGTTGACTACTGAAAGCTGAATGCCAACACTGGCCCACTAACAACTGCTGTGCCCAATATAGCTGAATTGATCTCCACTATACAAGAGCATCCCACAAAATTTTAGTCACCACTGATGTGAAATATAATTTTTTCTATGGTGCCTTTACAGAAGGTTGATCAGGATAAGTTTGTTTTCACATGGCAAGGGATTCAGTATGTGTTCACCAATTTACCACAAGGCTATCGGCACTTACCTATGCTGGCACATCATGCACTAGCACAGGAGATAGCTGAGATATGCCCAGAAGAATGAGTCAAGTTGTACCAGTATATTGGATGTTACTTCAGTAGGATTGACTCAGACAAAGGTTTATTGCTCACTTAGAAAGTTTGGGGCTACAAATTCCACCAGATAAGATACAACTTCCATCTCCGGAAATAAAGTTTCTGGGAATATGGTGGAAAGGGGGAGTGGTATGCATTCCTTCAGAAACTGTAACAGGTTTGGAACTGGTAAAAACCTGAGAATAAGAAAGAGTTATAACACATTCTAGGCCCATTAACTTTCTGGAGGAGACACATACTGGACTTTTCCATTATAACCCATCCCCTATATGATCTCACTCGTAAAGGACTCCCATGGGATTGGACACATTCACAAGGAAGCCTTTAAAGTTACTAACTTTTGAGGCGGGGGTACACCAAGCTCTGGATCTGATTCACCCAAGTGACCCACTTCACATTGAATGGGGTTTTGTGACACATGGTGTGTCCATTCACATGTGGCAACATGGTCCAGAGGGTGTGACTCGGCCCTTGGGTTTCCATTCTTGCAGCTTTAACAACACTGAGATGATACTCGGCATGTGAGAAAGGGGTTTTTTTTTGGTTTTTTTTTTTTCTTTGTGGTTGCTCTAGCCTTACAGAAGGCAGAAAAGACCATCAAGCAACATAAAATCATTCTGCAAGGACCTTTTAAGGTGCTGAGGCTGGTACCCCTCTCCCTGCAGGAGTGACACTGTGAGATATTCTGAGAAAGTAATAAGCCCAGTTAGAACACTTCTGCCATACCGATAATATAGAGGAAGGAACCCCCAAGCTATTGCCAATCCAAGATGAATCCTCTATCTCCCCAGAGCAACAGACCCCTCCTAGTGAAATTAAGGAAGCCCCTTCTTTTGACCCCCACATAAAGAATGTGTGGTTCACTGATGCTTCCTCCCAACGCGAAGCGCAAAGGGAAAAAATGGAAATTTCAAGCAGAGTCTCTCCTCGTTGATTCAGGGGAGCAGATTATAACAGAAGGGGAAGGCAGTGCCCAAGTGTGTGAATTAGTAGCAGTGTGGAGTGCATTGGATAGGCAATGGGAGGACTTAGACCCTGCATACACCTATATGGATTCTTATGCCGTGTATAAGGGATACACTGAGTGGTTTTCCTTTTTGGGGAGCAGAACCAGTGGGAGGTGAATAGAGTCCCAGTATGGCAGAGAAATAAATGGAAGGAAATACTGGACATAGCTAAACAGAAGCCAATAATGGTAGGATGGGTGGCTCCCCACCAGAAAGGGGACCATCCTGCACATGTATTGAACAACCAAGTTGATTCCCTCACCCGTCTGACAGGGAGAATGGAAATAGAAGAGGCAAGCAGATGGGAATTCTCGCTTGAATGGCTGCATGCTAGAAGAGGTCACAGTGGGATTAAGGACCTCCTGTGAGAGGCAGTGGAAAAAGGATGGCCAGTGACATGGGGAATGTGCTCCACCGTAATTTCTGCATGCAGTGTTTGCTGAACTCAATTCGAGAAACACCCCCTTCAGGACCTTCAGCTTCATATAGGAGATGGAAAGGGACTGTGAAAAGCCTGGCAGGTTGATTGTATTTGGCCTTTTAGGCTATCAGAAGGTAAAAGACATGCTAGTAGAAGTGGAAATTGTATCAGGGCTTGTACAGGCTGAGGCGTTTGCCAAGACGATGGGGAAGAGTACTATGAAGGGCTTAAAACTATGGTTCAGTTTTCTCCATAAAGCTAAGACTTCAATCTGACAACGACAGCATGGTTCAGGAATGGGCAAAAGGGGAAGGAATACAGTGGGTGTTCCACATCCCCTATTACACCCAAGCAAACGGAATAGTTGAGAGAGTCAATGGGCTCTTAAAGCAGTACCTCCAACCCCATGAGGCAGGGTGGTCCACTCGCCTCTCCGGTGCAATGACCTGTGTGAACAAAAGATGGGGGTGCCAATGGGTGTCCCAAACTTAACGCCTTTTGCTCTGCTCCTCCTTCCTTGGGATTTAGACAAAAGATGTCAGAAGATCCCTGGGTTATTCTGGGGGAACCGACATATCAAGCTGAGCAGCCTGTTCTTGTGAACATTGGAGAAGTACAACTGACCCGGAAGATGCCCCTATGCTCCAATTCTTGGTTTGCTGTAGATGACCAATCAAGAGAGCATAAAATCAGTACCAAATACAGTACCTCTTTTTACCACCAGACCTGAAAGGATCGGTGTATCCCTTCTTGTCTCCCATACAGGTTCTCATCAGGATGTCCATCACTAAGGATGACAGGAGACTGATGATCTATGCTATTGCTGACTCCCAGTATTGCTGCAGAGGCAGAGCGAGTTGAGAGTTGATAGCAGAAGTTTAAGGGGAAAAAAATCCCTATCCAAACATGACAGGTGATTGGTGGGAGGCGATGATGGGGGACAAAAACCAGACAATATATTGGCAAGGAAATTGTGGCACTGGAACTTCCACCCTCTGAAATCTGGAGGGTTCCTTCAAAGTCAAATCTGGATAAAACATATTAAAACAGAATTGCACCTATACTCAAAAATCAGTGAATGTAACTGTTGAAGCACCTGTGAATGTGAGTGAGAATGTTGCCAGAATTAGTGGTCCCATAAAACTGGACTCCCAGGAAAAGAATCATACCTGTGCAACTTTTCCTTGGGGCCCCACATTTGACCCATTCCATGTGCCAGACTAATATGAAGACAACTACACTGTGCTGTGGAGCCTTTCCTGGTGCATTTCCCTTCCAAAACAACAGAATCTGAGTGGGAGAAACTTGAACAAATTATCATTAACCTGGATGTGAGAGGATAGAAAATGCCATTGCATTGACTTTCCCCTCCCCCTCACCATGGACCTGATAGTCCTCTTTTTAACTGCTCCAAAGCTATTACCTGTGAAGATAGGCCAGAACTGCCTGAAACCTGGTTTATTAACAGTGTAAGAACTTTAATTAGAGATATGTGCATCTGCTGGGGGATACCACTTGCGACTTGACAGATATGGCTTATGATAACTGATGTGGGGTTCCCCAGATGCATTTTCCTCTCAGAGATCTCTCCCTAAACACATGATCAGCAAACACCCTGTTCAATTGGACGGACCAGTATGAATGTGATACAAGTATCCCGCTCCCTTTGGGCCAGTTGAGGATGCTCTGATGGGAAATTTTACTCATACTTAACATTGAAATAGCATGCCAGGCTGAAGTGTGCAGTGGGTATCCCTTCCCTATGCAACAATCGAGTTTTTAATTTCACCATTCCATGTAAGTGGATATGGAGAGACGTACCAACTGAACATCCAGAGTGGATCTCTGGGACTTGACCTCCAGACTACTATACCACCGGGCAATTGGTGGCCATGTTTTGTGAAGATGTCTTTGCCCCTTATAGAGTCTTAAAGAGACACCAATTTACTTTAGAAACTGTCACATGGCAAGTACATATTTTGAGTAATTGGACAAGGTATGCATTCAGAGAATTGAATTTATAGGTACAACAAGTCTCAGAGATGTCCCTGTAAATCTGTCTGGCCTTGGACATCCTTCTGAAAGAGAATGGAGTCTGTAGAATGTTAAACCTCACTGATGGAGAGTGCTATGTCACCCTTCACAATGCATCTACCTCAATAGAAGCAGCTTGAGCCGAGATGAAGGAAGTTGTGGACCAGATGGCTGAACTGTTCCAATCACTGCAGTGTAAGGACTGGATCAATGGCTGGGCTCCGAGCTCATGATTACACTCCATCCTGCAATCCTTGGGATTCACAGCATGGGGGTCATGTTTTATGAAACTAGGATTAATGTTAATTGTTGGATTTATGTTTTTGATGGTTGGTGTAGCGATTGTCTGTTGCATGATTAGCTGCACTCTGTGTTCTTTCTCTGCCCCCTTTTCTCCTGCTGTGCACTATATGCAACTCACCACAGAAGAGAGTGGATACTTGAAGATCACCCTGCGAGGGGAATCCAACACACAGGTTTGAGGCAGAGATGTTTTTTGGTCCCCAGCATGGCATGGCTTAAAGTGTCTCAAAACAGATGTCTCTGAAATGTGACCCTGCAACCCCAACGAGTGGACAGTGGGCAGTGTTACAGGAACAGACATGCTGAAAGGCATGTCTCAACCCATTAGTTGATCTGACACCTGACCCAGGTGTGAGGTAGGGACAGAGTTTTAAAGTGTGCACACACCTGTACCTTTGTGAACACCCTCCATCTTCTTGAACCTGCAGGACAAAGGAAAATGTGCTTCAACATGCAGAACCTTGAAGGTGGTGACTCTTTCATCTCGTCTATCTCTCTTATAAGCTATCTCTTTCTCTCTCTCCTGGATCTCTTTTTCTTTTTTTCCTTGTAATAAGTGCAGCTGTGACGGGCTGTCGAGGTAATCCATGACACGTAGAAGTTGTGGACAAAAGGACATCTTTATTGATTTTGCAAGACTTTTTATACCCTTTCTGGAGCTGCTCGTTCATATATGATTGGTTATACTAGAGACCAACAGTCCATAATTGGATGACTCCTTCTCAGTTGTAACTTCATAATTGGATGATTCCACCTGCAAACTGACAGCTTCCTAATCTTGTTTACTCCTCTCTTCTTGGCGTCTTCCAGCTTCTCCAAGGATACATGGGTTCAAGGCCAATGTTAAGTTCACACACTCTGACTTCCCGAACCAGACGAGGTTTCCCACAATTCCCCTTTTTTGTATTCGTGCTACAAAAATGGCCCGTGCCCTCTGCTGCAGAGCCCTTTTCAACAGAGACACAAGACATGGCAATGTTAAAAACACAATTACAATGACAAACAAAACCAACAATCTATATTTTATTAAAGATAATAACCACCTAGACAATCCCCATCCTCTAAGCCAGCCATTCAACCAATTCTACCCATCGTCTACTTGTTTGATACAACACATTCCCTCAAAGTCTTCATATCCACGTCCTTTGTCTAATAAGGAGAATATATTACAGATCTATTTTGTGATATAGCATACCTAACACGATCAACATCAATTAACAAACCACTCGGTGAAATCAATGTAGCATTGGTTTGCCTACCCAACCAACATCCCAGGTTCATTAGCTATTTCAAGGCAGCCACAGCAGCAACACCAGGTGCCAATGCTGAGGCTGCTATAATTTCTACAGGTCCTAATTAGCTTCAAATTAATGGACATATCTTTTAGTTCATTTTCCTGTTGTAAATCATTATAAGGTTTGGTGTCAGTGACGTAAGCTGCCCAAAGTTACACGACCCACCGTTAAGTTTCAAAGGAATTCCACCCCCACACTCTATCCCCACATATTAGAAAAATCCCTGCAGGCAAAGCAGCTGAAACAGAAAAATAGTGTGATGTATTAAAAGAGGGGTATCTGCTTCTGTTGTGGGACTATCCATTCTTCACTTACGTGGACCATCCACAACAGGCCAAATGCAGTGAGCAGGCACCCACCAGGGACCACCATCTGTGGAAACACAAGCATATCCTTGACCCCATGTTATTAAATGATATAGTCTCTCACATCGGCTTGATTCCAATGATTTTAATAATACCTTGACTTGTTGATCCGGTGGGTCTCTTCCAACCTGGTGATTCTATGATTCTATGATTCTATGATTCTTCCTTGTTGAGCTGCTGACCCTCTGTTTGTAAAAACAAAAAATGCCTTGCTATAGATAACTGCTCCGCTCCCTGATTTTCTTGCACATTTAAGTAATTCAATACATACAGTGTCTTCCCTAATCTGTTCTGCGGTGTTTTATCCATCATTCCTCGTTTTTTATTTGACAACATATTCTTCAGCATCTGATAGGCTTGCTCTGCTACCACCTGTGACACATGGTATTCCCTAGGTTTGAAAAAACTTCTTAAGTTGGTCACTTATACATCTTGGACCATTGTCCGTTTTTACCTGTGTGAGAAAGGTTTTTAGCACTGCACATAATTCCACTCTTACTTTTGTGCTGTAAAAAGTTATTAATTGGGCTTTCTATTCCTTGCTAAAACCCCATTCACTGTTGTCTGCGCCAGGGCCCAGCAGTTGCTGATCTGATAAGGGACACTGGAATGCAGAGTGTTCTCACAAATTGGCATTCCTCTAGAGAGACAACACATTTAACTCTCCTGGACTTCGGCAAAGCTGAAAAGAGAAAAAAAAAAAATCCTGGAAATGAAGGAGAAGGAGGGAGCACTCACACACATACAGCTGCAAGGCTGAGCTTTTCCCATTCTTTCGCTTTCCTTTTTTTGTTTTTCTAGTATTTTATTTTTTTCCTTTTGAAGCCTTTCATTCCAAAGATCCCCAGTTAAATCTACCTGTTTGCTGGTTTAGTGGACATTTGAGGTTGAAAGGTCCCAGAGATCACAGAATCACAGAACAACCAGGTTGGAAGGGACCCATCGGATCTTCTAGTCCAACCATAATACATCTAGATGTATTTCTTAGATTAATTAATCTTAGATTAATTTCTAGATGTATTTCTTAGATTAATCAAAACCAATTTGCAAGTCTTGCAAATGTTTAAAGTGCTTCAAACACACACACACAACACCACTCATTTCAAAGCAAGCTGAATACACTCATACAATATTGGTTATCACTATTGGATCCACAGATTTTCAATACTATGGATATTTAAACTACACATGGTACCAGGCACATACAATGCTTAAAATATGCATATGCATTATCTAATAAGGCTTGTATTGATTGTCTAGCAAGTATTTCAATTCCGGTATTTTTTTTTTCCATTGCTCTGTGAGTACTGTACATTACAGGTTCATTTCTTATTTTGATCTGTTGCAGTCCCTTCCGTTCCAAAGGGCCGTCCTGTGGGCGCTGTAAATTACCCAGGGGTGCTGAAGTGGTGATTTGTAAATGGTGGCACGGAGCATCAACTGTAATGTATTAGAAACAAGATTAACTAACAATCCTTATCCTTTGTAGCCTAGAGTCATCGAGATTGGTCACTCAGATATGGCCACACCTTAGATCTAACTGCATTCCCCCTGGATATGCAATAAGGTTCCCAGAATAAAGTACAGATGTCATTTCGGGGAAAATGTATGAATTTGAAAACAATTCTGTGTATAAATTTTCTGTGGTGTCACTGCTCAGCAGAAGCACTCTGAGGACAAATCCTGAGTCTTCTCCAGTGCTGAATAAAGTGTACCTGCCTTAATGGTTAAATTAAACTAAGTGTAAGTTTCTTTGTTTCAGATTTGGCACCCCAGATGGGACTCTCTCTGCCCAGCTGCAGGACCCATTTGGGATCAGGACTCTCTTGGATACCCCCAGGGATTTTTCCAGAGAGACTCCTCTTCTCAACTGGATCTCTGCAGGGACAGACAAGGACCATCAGAGAAAAAGGTACACTTTAAAATTTTTTTTTCCCTTGAGTTTGGGGATCGTTCCATTTGGTTTGGCTCCTCATAAGTCGCTACTGCATAACGCTGAGTAGAGCGTATGCCAGACTGCTAGTGTCTTATAGGCATACATTGAAGTTGCGGAGGTCTGGGTTGTAATAGGAGTATTAACTGATTTTGGTTTCTGGTTTTTGTCGGTGTGGTCAGGAGGTCTTGGTTGTAGACTGACATTAGCCAAATGAACTTGAAAGTATATGGAGGTCTCGGTGTTAACAGGAGCATTTTTTCTCAGGAGGTCTTGATTGTAAAGGAGTATTAACTAATATCTAGTTTCTGATTTTTGTTGGTGTTGTCAGGAGGTCTTGGTTGTAGAGTGACAATAATCACAGAAACTGGAACTATGGCACTATATGTCGTTCTGGAGTGAATGAGTGGTCCCTGTATGTTTTGAAGTGAATAAGTTAATGTTGTTGTGTGTGTGTTATTTTTGTGGTGATAATGTGAAAAGCCAATCCCAATTATCAATACCAATTTGATTATTAAGCAGGAATGGTTTTAATAAACAATGCCGGGGCACACATGGGTTAAGTCTACCTAATGTGTCCCACTAATGAGTCCCCACTGGCTGAATGACTTCTATGCAGGTTAAACATACATGTTTGTGTGGGTTCCGGGAAATACTGGTTAAACACTTGAATGTTACATGCCCATTGTTTTTTGGAACTTATTAGCATGTCCACTCTTGTAAGCATATCAGAGTTTCTTTGTGTCTTCTGTTTGCCTCTGATGAATTCTGTCCAGATTGTATATGGATTACTGACGGATGTTTATTGCATCCTGACATAATGCATGTGGTGTAACAGGAAATTGTGGGTAACATATGCTTAGGATTTGAGTTGTCCTGAATGTAAGATCCAGGACAACAAGGAAAGATCCACCTATGCAGTGCAAGTGATTTGTAGTTGGGGAGCCAGAACGCAGAACCCGTAAGATGGGAGGCTGGCAGAGTGGCTGTGTTTTAAAGAAGAGCCAGCTGGGATACATTTTAGGTCATTAAGATCTTAGATCATAAGGGGATCAGTGGTCCACCGAGTGGTGGACAAACACATAAACCCTGATAAAGCCTTTTTGATAATCAGTGGTGACTGGTGTATAAGCTCGATTATGGGGAAAAGTGGCCATAACACCTTGTTGCAATTAATGTCGTTCTTGAGGTGTGAGGAGAATTGAGTGAAGTAATGTGCTTGTTAGCGTAGAAACCACATAACCACCGGAGCAGTTATATGAGGTGCTTTTTGCAGTGCTGGGAACCAGGGGCACATGCCCAAATCTGGTTCCGAATTCCTGTTACAACGCGACTGTAATTTATACTCTAAAGTTATGTAACCTAATACATTATTCAAGGTATGGCTACATTAACTAATACATATGACCTCATTACTCTCTACAAGTACCTGAAAGGTGGTTGTGGAGAGGAGGGAGCTGGCCTCTTCTCCCAAGTGACAGGGGACAGGACAAGAGGGAATGGCCTCAAGCTCCGCCAGGGTAGATTTAGGCTGGAGATTAGGAGGAGGTTTTTCACGCAGAGGGTCATTGGGCATTGGAATAGGCTGCCCAGGGAGGTGGTTGAGTCACCTTCCCTGGAGGTGTTTAAGGCACGGGTGGATGAGGTCTTGAGGGACTTGGTTTAGTGTTAGATAGGAATGGTTGGACTAGAAGATCCGATGGGTCCCTTCCAACCTGGTTGTTCTGTGATTCTGTGATTCTGTGATATGCATTACGGATTGCATCATCAACTTATTGTGACATCAGCCTCTTCTGTGCTTGCGCCACGTACTCTGGTGGTCATCGGGATGAAGTAAATAGTCTTCCTCTGATGAAGTAAGAAGTCTTCCTCAGGTTGTCCTTTTCACCTTTTGTTCCTTGGCTCTTCCCAGAGCATGCTCAGTTGTACCTTTCTTTGTTTCTATGTATGTTGCTATTTTTCGTCTTCGCTTGACCACCCAGGTACATCCAGAGCTGCATGTTTCCCATGCCTTCACTCATTCATCCCTACTGTTCTATCTCCATATAAGGTTGTGTTAGCCTTGCTACCATGGCTACCATTGTAACACTCTGGTTAATGTTAAAGATGGTGTTCTTTACTAAAATTCATTCTCTACTGAAATTCAAAGCCCTAAAATTTCAGCCTAATACTTATTCTATCAAACTGGCTCAAGACCTGGAAACATGGGACTGGAACCCCGCTGCAGTATGTGACCTCCTGAGAGTTACACAAACAGAGGAGGACTGTGAGCAACAGACCGTAAGTCTATTGAACTTTTGGACTGAGCGGGTATCAGGTCTTCCAGCAGAAGGCCCAGCCTATGCAGCAACGACTTACCTTGCATTCGAGATCTCCAGAGGACACAGACAACCCAAAAGGAAGCTATTTGCTGCACACTCATGCCAGGAATGGTAAAGGAACTCAGAACCTTTCTGGGAATGACAGGTTGGTGTCGCTTACCGATATATAACTATGGACTTTTAGTGAAACCATTGTATGCACTACTGAAAGAACACCCAGTGGGATCATCGAAATTGGCTTGGACTGGGGAGGCAAGAAGGGCATTTGAACAATTAAGGAAGGAATTGATGAAGGACCCAACTTTAGGCCTTCCCAATGTTTCAAACCTATTCTGGTTTTTTTCTCAAAAAAGACAGGGGATGCCCCTGGGGGTGCTGACACAACAACCAGGCCCCTGTAAAAGGGCTGTAGCCTACTCCTCCAAACAACTGGATGATATAAGCAAGGGATGGCCTGGATGCCTATGGGCAGTTGCAGCTCTAGTTCTGAATATACAAGAAGACTGAAAATTCACTATGGGCCAAAAAATGACTGTCATGGTGTCACACACAGTCTCAGTGATGTTGGGGCAGAAAGGAGGTCACTGGTTTTCTCCCTCTAGATTTTGAAGCATCAAGCCATATTGGTAGAGCAAGATGATGTGAATATAATCACCTCTAACACTGTAAATCCAGCATCTTGCACATGCAAGAGAACCGGGTGATCAGGCCCAGTCAACATGGGTTTACCAAAGGCAGGTCTTGCCAAACTAACCTGATCGCCTTCTATGACAAAGGGACTCGGCTGCTGGACGAAGGAAAGGCTATGGATGTGGTCTTTCTGGACTTCAGTAAAGCCTTTGACACAGTTTCTCACAGCATTCTGCTACGGAAACTGTCAGCCTCTGGTCTGGACAGGCGCACACTCTCCTGGGTAGAAAACTGGCTGGATGGCTGGGTCCAGAGAGTGGTGGTAAATGGTGTTAAGTCCAGCTGGAGGCCAGTGACAAGTGGGGTTCCCCAGAGCTCAGTGCTGGGTCCAGCCCTGTTCAATGTCTTCATCAATGACCTGGATGAGGGCATTGAGGGTACCCTTAGCAAGTTTGCAGACGACACTAAGCTGTGTGGAAGTGTCGATCTGCTGGAGAGTAGGGAGGCTCTGCAAAGGGATCTGAACAGGCTGGACCGCTGGGCTGAGTCCAACGGCATGAGGTTTAACACGGCCAAATGCTGGGTCCTGCACTTGGGGCACAACAACCCTATGCAGAGCTACAGACTGGGAGAAGCCTGGCTGGAAAACTGCCAGGAGGAGAGGGACCTGGGGGTGTTGGTTGACAGCCGACTGAACATGAGCCAGCAGTGTGCCCAGGTGGCCAAGAAGGCCGATGACATCCTTGCTTGTATCAGAAACGGTGTGACCAGCAGGTCCAGGGAGGTGATTCTCCCTCTGTACTCGGCACTGGTGAGGCCGCTCCTTGAATACTGTGTTGATTTCTGGGCCCCTCACCACAAGAAGGATGTTGAGGCTCTGGAGTGAGTCCAGAGAAGAGTGACGAGGCTAGTGAAGGGGCTGGAGAACAGGCCCTATGAGGAGCGGCTGAGAGAGCTGGGGTTGTTTAGCCTGGAGAAGAGGAGGCTGAGAGGAGACCTCATTGCTCTCTACTACTACCTGAAGGGAGGTTGTAGAGAGGAGGGTGCTGGCCTATTCTCCCAAGTGCCAGGGGACAGGAGAAGAGGGAATGGCCTCAAGCTCCGCCGGGGGAGATTTAGGTTGGAGGTTAGGAGGAAGTTTTTCACAGAAAGGGTCATTGGGCATTGGAATAGGCTGCCCAGGGAGGTGGTTGAGTCACCTTCCCTGGAGGTGTTTAAGGCACGGGTAGCCGTGGTCCTGAGGGGCATGGTTTAGTGTTTGATAGGAATGGTTGGACTCGATGATCCGGTGGGTGTCTTCCAACCTGGTGATCAGGACAAGAGGGAATGGCCTCAAGCTCCGCCGGGGGAGATTTAGGTTGGAGGTTAGGAGGAAGTTTTTCACAGAAAGGGTCATTGGGCATTGGAATAGGCTACCCAGGGAGGTGGTTGAGTCACCTTCCCTGGAGGTGTTTAAGGCACGGGTGGATGAGGTCTTGAGGGACTTGGTTTAGTGTTTGATAGGAATGGTTGGACTAGAAGATCCGATGGGTCCCTTCCAACCTGGTTGTTCTGTGATTCTATGATTCTATCTTTCCTTAGTGGAGCTGCTTCAGAACCAGTGATACATGACTGTCTGAAGACGATGGAGACAGTATGCCTGGATCTAAAGGAAGACCCTCTGATGGATGCGGAAGATTCCTGGTACACTGATGGAAGCAGCTTCGTGAAGCAAGGACATCGCAAGGCTGGATATACAGTGACTACCACCAGAGAAGCCATCGAGGCCAGACCACTACCCCCTGCCCAGAAAGCTGAAATAATCGCCTTAAGTCAAGCACTGGAATTAGCAAAAGGAAGGAAGATAAATATATGGACAGATTCACAATACGCCTTTGGAGTGGTGCATGCTCATGGTGCTATATGGAAAGAGCGAGGACTCCTTACTGCCCAAGGAAAACACATTAAACATGCAGCAGAAATCCTAAAGCTGCCGGAAGCTGTATATCTTCCAGAAGAAGTGGCTGTCATACATTGCAAAGTTCACCAGAGAGGTAATACTGGCCGGAAAATTGGTAACAAATTGGCAGGAGATTTTTGAGACCAGGATGAACGCAGAAAAATGCAGAAGTAATATCTGTTTTGATTCCAGACGGTAAATTTCAAATCCCTGATTCTGATTTAAAATTGGAGAGATATTCAAGGGAAAAGAGAAACTTGATTATCAATATGGCAGGAAGAGAAGTAGATAATGGGTGATTTTATGTTCCAAATGGACAAATAATAATGTCATCAGGAGTGCTATGTAAATTGGTCTTAGAGGAGTTACAAATAAAATTACAAAAACCCAAAGAAAACCAAAACAAACAAACCAAACCCTTTGGGGCACAGATATCCTGTATAAATAATAGGAATGCCAATAGATCTCTCTTGTGAGAATTGATGGGGGTTTTGCTGCAGCTCCTTTGTGATATGTATCTGTCGCATCTGTCGGGAGACAAATCTGTCTGTCCGGAGATGTCCTTCTTTTGAGAAACATTGAACCATTCTCTGCCTAAACCCAATATGCAAATCCTGGCTCGAAGGAAGGAGGTGATTGTAACAGGAATTTCGCTCGTTTAACCAGGCAGGCAGAACTCATCAAGAGGAGACAATGACACAAATGACTGTGATAATGTGTGGTCACAAAATCCGAATGAATCCACATGTACAACCACTATAAAACTCATGTACCCAGTTTTTGCAGTATGCCTTTTTTAGAAGGGCATCCGATTCAGCGCTGAATTGTAAAATAAAATATTATTATCTTTGCTTCGAAGACTTTGTCCTTTTTCATATTTTAGCAGTGAGCGTTTCTCACAATTTGGGGGCTCGTCCGGGAGAAGTGATCCTGTCGTCTCTGCGGAGCAGGCCAGTGGGAACGGAGAGGCGCACCCTGCTGCCTTTTAGCAGTCTCTGGTCTACTGTCCTGCCCCGAGAAAGGCAGCGAACATTGTCCGGGCGGAGGGCTCTCGAAGCAAAGAAAGCTAGAAGGCAATTTAATGAAGTAATGGATCTGAGTTGCAGACGTCAGCCGAGTAATCCTGTATAGGGGACCCAGGTAAGAAAAGTGACTGTTAAGTACTATCTGGGCGGCTGGGACAGCGGGACTGAAAGTGTGTGTGTGAGACGCAGGATTCCTGCGAAGTGATTGTGGAGTCCTTCTAACCATGGTTCCATGTCTCCGCGAGGAGACTGGCTGGTGAAGGGACAAAGCGAAAGGGTTCCAGGTGAACGGTGTCCCGCGGGAAAAACGGTATAATGGGAAACAGACTCAGTAAGGGAGAGTCAAAAAGGAGAGAGGAATCTGAGGATCCCTCTTCGAGTATTCCACCCGACAGTCCTTTAGGGGTGATGCTCAGGGAATGGGGGCAAGGTAGCACCCCGGGAAAAGACAAGGGCCATGGCAGATTATAAAGGTATCCTTGAAATGAATTAAATTTTAGGCTAGCTAGGAGACGTCCTGCTCAGTGCTGGTATACCGGGTACTGGAACCCAGAGTATGCCTTTGGAAACTTTGAATTTGCAGTACTGTAGGGACTCTTCAAGAGCAATTCAAAGAGCCTTACTGATTGAAAATATACAATTTCTTGGGTTTTGGTAGCAGGGGATTCCTGCTGTCTTGGTTTTGGTAGGGGGGTGCTTCTGGGTCCCTCCTAGTAATCGCTACAAGAATTGTGTGTCATTTTGGTTTTGAACTCAGAAGGTATAATAAGAAATCGAATATTGATAACTGATTTTAACTTTGATATACTTCATAACTCTGTATGTGTGTGCCTGAGACAGCACTGCTATGAAGCGATTGTGGTTTTGAATTAAAGCTGATGGGAGGAGATGAATCAAGTGAGTGTAAGTTTTGTGTTAGAATTTTTATGACCTTGTTGTTAACCTAACACCTGTTGCACAGACAGCATGTCAAGAACAGAAACTGGTAAATTATGTCAAGATGAGGGAAATGATCCTTAAAAAATTTTTAATGAAGTGCCGGCTGTTGATTTGTCCAGGGTTTGTTGTGCAGTTGTTTCTGCAGGCAATTTTATTGTTGTGTGTGTGGCTCGGGAACAGCGTGCACAGGCTTGGGGTGGGTGTGTGTGTGTGTTGTTTGTAATAGCAAGTGTGATCAGTGGTAGAAAAGATACATGAAGAGTGATGACTTATGTATGAGTGGTCATTGGTTGTGTGTAAAAGGCTTAAGCAACAAAAGGCACATGCCTCTGATTGGTAAACCTTTAAAACTCTGATCACCTTCTTCAAACACTGAGATTTAAGGAAGATTGTTCATTGTTCAACAGTTTGCATATGTCTGAGGGGGTGGACTTTTTGGTCGACCCTAACCTGGAGAAAATATTTGAATATTTTTTTGGAAAATTGTTTTAAAGTATGCGTGTGAACTTACAAGAAAATGGTTTGGGTTCTTTTTTTTTTTTTGTAAACACTCTGCATTCCAGTGTCTCTTATCAGATCAGCAACTGCTAGGATACTTAAATAACAAAGAACTTGTAAGTCAAGTTATGAGGGACCTTGGAGAGGAAAAGGAATAAATGGGAACCCCTAGACCATCTACCACCCCCATACAATCCTAGGGAAGTATCTGATAATCAAAATGGAATGGGGGGAACTAAAGAAGAGAGCAGTGAAGAAAATAGTACAGGAGGAGAGGATGATCCTGCAGAACCATCTGCCCCCCCTTGACAGGGGAAGTACAGAGCTCTCGGGCCACTGAATTGGATCAGATTAAAAGGGATGTTCAGAATTTCCCTTTGCCTTCCTTGAAGGAGGCATGTAGAGGAGACGTGTTTCCCTTAAGAGAAGTACCCATGTTAGAAGCCCCAGAAGAAGTGGGATTTGTGGATGTGTCCCTGGCCAGTGCTGACGTCTGGGAATTTTAGAGGGAAACGAAGGGGTTATTGGAAAAGCCGTTGGGACTATTGGGGCAGTTTGATCAGTTTTTGGGCTCTGGTCTCTGTACTTGGGATGAGACGTAGTTTGTCCTTCAGGCCCTGTTTGCATCAGGGGAGAGGCAAATGGTGCGCATGGCTGGAGTCAGGATCTGGGAGTGGGAGAATTCCCCGGGTGTTCAGGGGTGGGGGTGTTCCCGGAGAGCGGGGATTTCCTGTGGTTGGATCTGTTTGGAGCTGGAGGGTTGGAGAGGCTGGAGGGTTGGCATGATAGGGATTTGGATGAATTGTTACCGGAGGCTTGGAGGATGTATGTCAGGAGGGATGATGAGAGGCAGGGGGCAAGGGCTGAGCTGATGGTGGTGACAGTAGAGGAGGTAGTGGAGAGACAACCTGAAGGGGAAAACAAAAGGGAAAGGTTACCTGATCAAGGTCAAATGCCCCCTTATAAAACAAGGTGTGGGGGTTTGGGGGCACACTGGGTTGAAGAGAGGACCCTCCTGACTGACCCAGGCAGTGTTGTTGCTGTGGGAGGGAAGGACATTTTGAGAGGGGGTGCCCAGCACAACAGAAAGAAAATAGAGTATTCCAAATGATTGGAGCAGGAATATGTACTTTTTCAGGAGCAAAACCCAACGAGTTTTATAAGGATTCCACAGCAATGTAATAGCAGTGTAATGGATCTTGAAGATGCCTTTTGGACTTGTCATTTGGCATTGGAAAGTTGAAACCTGTTTGCTTTTGAATGGGGGGGATCCCACAACAGGGAGAGGGCAGCAGTTTTACTGGACTGCTCTGCCCCAGGGTTCCACTGAATCCCCCAACCTCTTTGGACAAGTTTAGAGCAAGTCCTTGAGGAAATTACTTTTTCTCCTGGAATCAAACTGCTCCAATATGTAGATGATCTGGGGGAAAAGGAAACAGAAGTTCAATCTGCTACCATCTAAGTTGCAGTTTGTGGAAAAGGAAGTAAAATACTTGGGGCATTTAATTAGTGAAGGGAAGAGGAGAATAAACCCAGAACTAATCTCTGGCATTGTAGCACTCACCCTTCCAAAAAGTAAAAAAGATATAAGAAAGTTTTTAGGTTTACTGGGGTACTGCAGACTATGGATTGAAAATTTTAGTCAACATGTTAAATTTTTATATGAAAAATTACAAGAAGAGACTGAAAAGTATGAGTGGACTTGGGAGGAACAACAGCGATTTAAGGAGTTAAAACAAAAACTAATGCAGGCACCAGTACTGTCCCTCCCTTCTTTGGAAAAGCCGTTTCATTTATATGTGAATGTTGAAAATGGGATTGCCTATGGTGTGTTGGCCCAGATATGGGGGGGGGGGGGCAAAAACAACCAGTGGCCTACCTGTCCAAATTGCTAGACCCAGTTTCACGAGGCTGGCCAACTTGTGTACAGGCAATAGCGGCTACAGCCTTGCTGGTAGAAGAAAGTAGAAAGCTGACTTTTGGAGGGGCACTAATTGTGTCTACCCCTCATGTAGTCAGGACGATTTTGGGTCAAAAATCTGGTAGGTGGCTGACTGACTCCAGAATTCTGAAATATGAAGCCATCCTAATGGAGAAAGATGATTTGGTCCTGACTACAGACAAAAACCTCAACCCCTCTCAGTATCTATATGGAGAAAATACAGAAGAAATGCCAGAACATAACTGTTTAGACATCATAGAATATCAAACTAAAGTACGAGAGGATTTGAGAGAGAAACCTTTACCTGAAGGAGAGAGAGTCTTTATAGATGGGTCATCACGATGCCTAAATGGAAAACGTCACAGTGGGTATGCAGTAATAGATGGCATACAGAACAGTGTAATAGAAAAAGAGAGACTCCCTGACACTTGGTCGGCCCAAACGTGTGAGCTATATGCCCTCAAACGAGCTCTGGAATTATTAGGAGGGAAAAATGGAACAATATATACAGACTCCAGATATGCCTTTGGAGTTGTCCATACCTTTGGAAAAATACGGAAAGAGCGGGGATTAGTCACCTCCAGGGGAAAGGAACTAGTGCATGAACAGTTGATACTGGAGGTACTGGAGGCCCTAAGTAAGCCAGAAGAGATTGCAATAGTACATGTAACTGGACATCAAAGGGGGAATACTTTAGAAGCTAGAGGGAATAGGCTAGCTGATGAACAGGCAAAAGAAGCAGCACTCGAAGGAGGGGCTATTAGGATGCAAATTTTAATACCTGGTAAAGAAATGTCAGTCAAATGGCCAGTATTTGAAGAAGAAGAGGAGAAGTCTCTCCAAAATATGGGTTGTGTAAAATCCCAGGAAGGTAAGTGGATCCTGCCAGATGGGAGACAAATGTTAAACAAAGCAGTTACCAGGTAAATTCTATCCAGATTACATTCCGAAACTCACTGGGGGGCTCAAGCTCTGTGTGATCAGTTTTTAAGGATATATGGTTGCTTGGGAGTACATACAGTAGCTAAACAAATAACAGATCGCTGTCTGATCTGTCAGAAAATTAACAAAAAGATGATGAGAAAAAATCTCAATGGAGGACGAGCATTAGCTCTTAGACCATTTCAAAGTGTGCAGGTGGATTATACAGAACTCCCAAAGGTACAAAGGTGGAGGTATTTGTTAGTAATAGTAGACCACCTGACTCACTGGGCTGGAAGCCTTTCCTGCTACCACAGCAACTGCTTCTAATGTTGCAAAAGGTTTTGTTAGAACACATTGTTCCCCGATATGGAGTAGTAGAAAGAATAGACTCTGATAGGGGAACACATTTTACTTCCAAGGCCCTGCAACTGATATGTGCAGCCTTGGAAATACAATGGGACTTCCACACTCCTTGGCATCCTCAGAGCTCTGGTAGAGTTGAGAGGATGAATGCAACCCTCAAGACACACATAACCAAGTTAATGATAGAAACCAAACTACCATGGACCAAATGTCTGTCCTTGGCTTTGTTGCGAATCAGAACTGCTCCAAGGAAAGACTTGGGTGTGTCTCCATATGAAATGTTATTTGGCCTCCCATATTTAGGGAGAGAAGAGGGTGTACCAATCCCTGAGATCAATGATATGTACCTTAGAGACAATTTGCATGGAATAACTCGATCTCTTGCAGATTTAAGGAAGCGTGGTTTGCTACCCCAAACAGCCCCCCTGGATTTCAGCCTACATCAGATACAACCTGGAGACTGGGTCCTCGTGAAATCCTGGAAGGAAAATACTCTAGCCCCAACGAGGGAAGGACCCTTCCTAGTACTTCTGACGACAGAAGCAGCCATAAGAACTAAAGAAAAGGGGTGGACTCATGCTACCAGAGTGAAGGGACCAGTGGCCCCACCTTCCGGAGAGTGGACTGTGAAACCAGGAGATGACCCTCTGAAGCTAACATTTAGGCGATAAGTCGGCAAAATTGGCTGGCAAAATCTGTAAGGACCTGTAAGAGACCAGATAAACTGAATTAACCTCAATAGAGGCCAGTGGTACTGTGGAGTGTGTTGGAAGCGGCAGCCTGTAAAAGCCTAAAGGTGATTTCAGGTATCACTAAGCCAAGGGCAAGAATGGGTTAGCCTCTATATCTGCCGCCAAGAAGAACCTAAAAACTCCACTGCTGGCTGCAATCCAATAGGCGTTGAGTGGTGGAGATATATGCTATACCAGACCTTGGCTTATGATGGCTGCCTGGACCCTTCTACTTTGGGTTGTGCTCACCTCCAGTTGTACCTTTGGGTCTCCAGATGAATGCTCTAAATGTTATCAACGTCTACATACTAGAGGGGCTTCCAGTCTTAGTTACCACACGCACATAAATAGGCATTGTTATGATTCGTGAAGTTTAACCACTTGTAACTTGGGAAAAGTTCAATTGTGGGTAGGAAGAAACTTGGGAAAAGGAGGAATAAGGTTGGGAATAGGGTGTCCTAAGGGAGAAGAATGCATATGTTTCACCAAGGAAGGACATTGGGACATATCAGATAGTGGGGGAATCCAAGATCAATACAAAGAACAGCTAGTAAAGAACGTCACACGGCAATTAACAAACTCTGTCCGGTTGGGGAAATCAAGAGACAGTAACCAATTATATAATGAAATCAGAGAAGAACTGCAAAGGCAACTAGGATTCCCTACTTTGGGAAAAAAATTTATTTGTAGATCTGGCTGAAAGAATAGCCAAAGAACTAAATGTGTCTGGTTGTTGGGTATGTGGAGGTGCATTGATGAGTGAAGAATGGCCCTGGAGAGGAATCAGTCTAGATCCTCTCCAGATATTAAAATGGAATAGTTTACTCAGTACAGAAGAAAAGACAAGACCATTGGGCTGGGTCCTGAGTTCTGAAGTAATTGGCATAGAATGCATAAGTCGTATAGGATATGGCGAGTGGGTAGGAGAGACCCCCCTGTAAACGGGTGTACACCTACAAAGGCACTCATGGAACCCGGTGGCCTGGAAAACCTCTATGGTATTTGTCCAAAGATAATAACAATTGTATCAAGACCACTGAGGAAGGAATTTTTAACTGTACTGGAAATAATCCATTTCAGGGATTACCAAGTATCCTGAAATTTTGGAAAAACCCAGGAAACCCTTCCAGGGACTGGTGGAGAGCCCCTGATGGGTTATTTTGGATTTGTGGTAAAAGAGTTTATTCGAAGCTACCCGAAAACTGGGAAGGGAGCTGTACCTTAGGGATAATTCAGCCGGGTTTCTTTATGTTGCCCTTGAAGGAGGGGGATGAGTTAGGAATTCCCTTGTTTGAAAACTTAAAAAGGGAGAAGAGGTCGGACATAGAAATTGGAGGAACTCAAACCTGGGGAGAAGACGAATGGCCCCCAGAAAGAATTATCCAGACATATGGACCAGCCACTTGGGCACAAGATGGAAGTTGGGGCTATCGCACACCTATTTACATGTTGAATAGAATAATTAGATTACAGGCAGTGGTAGAATTAATCACTAATCGGACAGCAGTTGACCTCGAGTTGTTGGCTAAACAGCAAACACAGATGAGGGGGGCAATATATCAGAATAGACTGGCTTTAGACTATTTATTGGCAGAAGAAGGAGGTGTGTGTGGAAAATGGAACACTTCTGATTGTTGCCTTAAAATAGATGATAATGGTCAAGCAGTGATGAACCTTGCAACTGAAATTCGAAAAATTGCACATGTTCCAGTTCAGAAATGGAATTCTATGTTAGATTCTGGGTGGTGGGATAATCTTTTAGGGGTAGCTTGGTGGAAGAAAGTAGTTACTCTTTCTACCATGTCTTGTACCATGTTTTATAAGATTGATTTTCAGTGTAGTCGAAGGAATGTAGCTAACCAGCATGTCGACAAGTCCAAGGATGGCAGACCAGAGTGAGATGCCCCAGAAAATTATGGTGTTGAGGAAAAGAGATCGGAAGAAAGAAGAACAATATGAAAAATTACAAACAATATTGTGTGAATTAGAGCAAAGCTATGGGCTTCAGCAAAAAATGTAATAAGTAAAAGGGAGTGAATTGTGAGAATTGATGAGGGTTTTGCTGCAGCTCCTTTGTGATATGTATCTGTCGCATCTGTCGGGAGACAAATCTGTCTGTCCGGGAGATGTCCTTCTTTTGAGAAACATTGAACCATTCTCTGCCTAAACCCAATATGCAAATCCTGGCTCGAAGGAAGGAGGTGATTGTAACAGGAATTTCGCTCGTTTAACCAGGCAGGCAGAACTCATCAAGAGGAGACAATGACACAAATGACTGTGATAATGTGTGGTCACAAAATCCGAATGAATCCACATGTACAACCACTATAAAACTCATGTACCCAGTTTTTGCAGTATGCCTTTTTTAGAAGGGCATCCGATTCAGCGCTGAATTGTAAAATAAAATATTATTATCTTTGCTTCGAAGACTTTGTCCTTTTTCATATTTTAGCAGTGAGCGTTTCTCACACTCTGAACTCCCAATAAAAGGAGGCGGGGCGGGGGGGGGGGGGGGGGGGGGGGGGAGGCGCGCGCGGAACGGACGGACACTGGTATTCATTAGCATTAACAGATAATTTCTCAGGTTAGCCAGAATCTTTTCCTTGCAGAACAAATAAAGCAGAAGTCACAAGAGTATTGTTGAATGAAATTATACCTCGTTTGGAGTGCCTGCAGTGATATTGTCAGGTAGAGGTACGTATTTGTGCTAAAGTGGCAAAAAGATTAGGGAAATTTTAAGAATTGATTGGCAGTTGCATTCTCCATGCTGACCACAGGCTAGGGGCCAGGTGGAGAAAATGAATCATCAGACTTTTGCTGATAAAACAGCAATCAGCTAAAATTTGTCAAGAAGCCAGTCTATATTGGCATCAAGCACTTCCTTTGGCCTTGCTTAGGTTTTGAAATAATGCAAGAAAAGTATTAGCCCTGTATACCAATTGCAGTATACAGGAGAAGATCTCACAGAATTAGGTGAGAATTTGTCTAATCAGGTAACAAAACCAGCTGACCCTGCTTGAGAAACAAACAAAAACCTAACAAAAAGCAAAACAACAAACAAAATAAAAAAGAACAAGCTGCATGGCCTAGAGGTTTAAGATCAACCTGTACATCCTTTTACACCTGGGGATGAGTTTTCTGTTAAAGATTTTACAGGAAAACCACTGGTAGAACAGTGGAATGGACTGTACGAAGTATTGTTAACAGCCTTCCCAGCAATCAAGATGAAAGAACTTGGATCAAGTGAAGAAAATCACCTACCAGTCAGTGGACAACAGAACGCTAACACCTTCAAAAGAAAACTAGTTTGTATAATATAAAATAGTATGGCCTTTTGTTTAAATGCCATTTTTTCAGTATTCCATGTATTTTGGGAATCCCCGCAAGCATTCAAACCTTTGGAAACTATACGCAGTTGTCAAAACTGTCAAATAAATCTGAAACTTCTTTTTAACACCAGCAGTAGCCGTGCCCATGAATTATAATATTTTGAAGAGATTTATTTGTAGGTATGCAAGGAACCTCAATTATACCCCAAGCCTTGGAGGCCTCAAATCTTGAAACTAGACAACTTCAGCATCAGTTTTAGAAAATAAAACTGCGACTGACTATCTGTTATTAAGATACCATAAAAGACGCTCTGATTTCAAGGGCATGAGTTGTTCCAATTTGACCAATCAATCTCAGACTGTAGGAACTTCTATAAAAAATTAGCATGGCCTTCTTAACTCCACAGAAGAGTGGGACAGTATAGATATTTCTTACTTAAATTCCTAGCTCCTAAACTTGCCCTGGTTGAAACAATCTTTTCTCAGTGTTATAGCATTGGGACTATCAGTTTTGTTAACCCGTATAGTGTTTCAATGTGCATTTTGGTGTTGTCAGTGAACAGTGGAAGGTTATTAGACATGGAAAAGAAATCAGATCCGACATGCAGTAGAGTCAGGAAAATATTTTAAGAGAACTTGAAACAATAAGACCTCTTGTGACTCTTTTGCAAAAGAATTTGCAAAGACCTTGAAAAAGGGGGGATTGAAATGGTGATTTGTAAATGGTGGGATGGAATGTCAACTGTAATGTGTTAGACACAAGATTAACTAAGAACCTTATCCTTTGTCACCCAGAGTCGTTGAGATTGACCACTCAGATATGGCCACACCTTAACCTTAACGACTCTGAGCCAATCTAATTGCAACTTAATAGCCATGTTATCTGACCGAGTCCCTTGATCCCATACTTGAACTCCAATTTTATCCCAGGTTTCTTGCTTGAATGCTGAGCAAACGTCAAAAGGCAGCTCATGAATTTTAGGGCATATTCCGGAATCTACTTTCTTTTCACCTTCTGACTTTACTTTCCCCCTTGTTCCTTTCATGTTCGTATCTTGTTTATTCCCCAGAGTCTGTTCCTCTGAAAGGAGGCACAAGAAACTGCACAGTATTAGAAGCAGAGGCAATGCCCTCCGCCTGGTCTCACTGTGGCTTAAAATCATACTGAGTCTCATAAAGCAGACACCACGTTGGTAAGAGTACTGCAGTGTCTTTATACCCCCGTGTAGCAGAGTCAACCAGTTTATTGCACATGTCTTTCCAGACAGAAACACTAAAAGAAGTTACAGTATTTTCTTCATATCCCTGTTCTTTACTCCTTAGGAACATTTTTCCCAATACTGACTCCTCTGACTTAACTCCCCATTTTTGCAAGATCGTTTTCCACATAGTAACGATTGTTGTTTCTTCCTTACTTAAGGAAGTACCCATATCTCCCAGCAGGTCACCTTCTTTATCCAGACCAGGTGCTTTTTCAAAAAAATTAGCCGGCTTCTGGCAGCTCTGGAAACTCTCTCCTCCACTGCACAGCTTGCAGCTCTGGAAACTCTCTCCTCTACTGTGCAGCTTCGCTGGGGATTCTTATGACTCTCCGGATCCGCCGCCCAATTCCCCACGTCTCTCCAGTCCGCCGTCCACAGTCCAATTGCTGCGATCACATTGAGGGTCGCCAGATGTCGCGGTTGGGGTAGTCCATGACACATAGAAGCTGTGGGCAAAAGGACATCTTTATTGATTTTACGAGACTTTTTATACCCTTTCAGGAGCTGCGCGTTCATATATATGATTGTTTTAACTAGAGACCAACAGTTCATAATTGGATGACTATTTCTCAGCTGTAACTTCATAATTGGATGATTCCACCTGTGGCCTGACAGCTTCCTAATCTTGTTTACTCAGCTCTTCTTGGTGCCTTCCAGCTTCTTCAAGGTTACACAGGCATCTGTTCAAGGCCAATGTTAAGTTCACACACTCTGATTCCCCGAACCAGCCAAGGTTTCCCACAGCGGGCTGTAGTGGGCATTTTGGTCTCAGTTTTGAGTCTGTCAATATTGGGATTTTTATAGTTTTTGGGTTTGCTAAGCAGATTGTTATACAGTATTCCCAGTGTTTCTAAGTTGTAGATTATTTGCGGTAACATTGGCCTTTATAGTTTCTTGTCAGTGCTTTATCATGTATGGGTGATTGACTGTTTTGTATCCAGTGCTTCAGGACATGTACCTTTCTTATTAAATATTGTTTACACTATACTCCTTGGTGATTTGTGTCACTGACACCGTGCCGGCAATTCCAAAGAGCTCTCCCCAGTCATCGCTTTAAACGTGATGGGACAAGCACACCGACCTATTACAATTTTTGTAAGCCGTTACTCCTGTACAGCGGAAGTAAAGATTGCTGCCAGTATCAATGCAACAGCAAGCTATTCCTTTTGCTTATAATCCTCTCTCATTCCCCCCACTCCAGTTGCCTTTCTCCTGTACCTAGAGAAAAAGAAGTCCCGTCCTATTATCTCCAACCTCCCACAGTGACTGCGGTCCATAAATTTTTCGTTTCCATGCAAAATTACTGACATAGATGGAATCAGGAGCTGAACATGAAAATGAGACACAAAATCCAGGCAATGAACAGTGTGGATGCTCTGCTCTTCCATGGTTTAGTCTACACCCAGCCCACTCAAATCCTTTCAATTTTATGTAGTTTAAAGCTTTTATTTCAATTTTCCAAACAGAGAAACATGAGATTTTTGACTCTAAAGACATCATTCTCACATCCTTTTCTCTGCTCCCACTCCCAGATTCTTAAGATAAATATCTCCTGAAGGACTTGGGGGAGTGCTGATTAATGAGAAGCTTGACAGGAGCCAGCAATGTGTGCTTGCAGCCCAGAAGGCCAACCGTATCCTGGGCTGCATCAAAAGAAGCATGGCCAGCAGGGCAAGGGAGATGATTCTGCCCCTCTATTCCTCCCTTGTGAGACCACACCTGGTGTATTGTGCCCTGTTCTGGAATCCCCAACATAAGAAGGATATGGAGATGTTGGAACGGGTCCAGAGGAGGGCTACAAAGATGATCAGAGGAATGGAGCACCTCTGCTATGAGGACAGGCTGAGAGAGTTGGCCTTGTTCAGCCTGGAGAAGAGAAGGCGCCCGGAAAACCTTAGAGTGGCCTTCCAGTACCTGAAGGGGGCATAAAAGAAAGCCCGGGAGGGACTTTTTACAAGGGCATATAGTGATAGGTGGGGGAAAGATTTAGATTAGACTTCAGGAAGAACTTCATGAAGAGGGTCGTGAGACAGCCCTGTTCAATGTCTTTATCAGTGACCTGGATGAGGGGGTCGAATGCACCCTAAATAAGTTTGTGGATGACACTAGACTAGGTGGAAGTGTTGATCTGCTGGAGGGTAGGGAGGCTTTCCAAAGGGATCTGAATAGGCTCGACTGCTGGGCTGAGACCAATGGCATGAAGTTTAACAAGGCCAAATGCCGGGTGCAGCACTTGGATCACAACAACCAGTGCTACAGACTAGGAGAAGTCTGGCTGGAGAGCTGCCTGGAGGAGAAAGACCTGGGGTTGTTGGTTGACAGCTGACTGAATGTGAGCCAGCAGTGTGCCCAGGTGGCCAAGAAGGCCAATAGCATCTTGGCTTGTATCAGAAACAGCATGACCAGCAAGTCCAGGGAGGTACTGTACTCAGCACTAGTGAGACCATAACTCACCTTGAATACTGTGTTCACTTCTGGGCCCCTCACCACAAGAAGGATGTTGAGGCTCTGGAGCATGTCCAGAGAAGAGCAAGAAAGCTGGTGAGGGGGTTGGAGAACAAGTCTTATGAGGAGCGGCTGAGGGATCTGGGGTTGTTAACCTTGAGAAGAGAAGGCTGAGAGGAGACCTTATTGCTCTCTACAACTACCTGAAAGGAGGCCGTAGAGAGGAAAGAGCTGGCTTCTTCTCTCAAGTGTCAGGGGACAGGACAAGGGGTAATAGCCTCAAGCTCTACCAGGGGAGGTTCAGGCTGGACATCAGAAAGAAATTTTTCACAGAAAGGGTCATTGGGCACTGGAACAGGCTGCCCAGGGAGGTGGTTGTGTCACCATCCCCGGAGGAGTTTAAAAGACAGGTGGATGAGGTGCTGAGGGGCATGGTTTAGTGTTTGATAGGAATGGTTGGACTCGATGATCGGGTGGGTCTTTTCTAACCTAGTGATTTTGTGATTCTGTGACACTGGCACAGGTTACCCAGGGGAGTTGTGGATGCCCCCTCCCTGGAAGTGTTAAAGGTCAGATTGGATGGGACCTTGAGCAGCCTGGTCTGGTGGGAGGTGTCCCTGCCCATGGCAGGGGGCTTGGAGCTAGATGGTCTTTAAGGACCCTTATGACCTAAACCATTCTATGATTCTATGGTTTTATAAACAGAGGAGAAACACATACTCATTCCTGTAATGAGAATACCTAAATTTTATTCCATGTTTCAGGGTTTTTTTGAGCTATGTCAAGGCATATGGATGACAGGGAGGTGATTCAAGAAAGCCAGCATGGCTTCACCAAAGGCAAATTGTACCTACTAATCTGGTGGCCTTGGGCAGACACACCATTCACTAGATCGAGTTGCTCAAAGTCCAGTCCAACCTGACTTTGAACACTTCCAGGGATGGGGCATCCACAACTTCCTCTGTTCAATCTGTTCCGGTGTCTCAACACCCTCAGTACAAAAAGTTTCTTCATGTCCAGTCTGAATCTTCTTTCTTTCAGTTTAAAAAATGTTGTCTCTTGTCCTGTTCCAACAGGTCCTGGTAAAACGTCCTTCTCCATCTTTCTTAGAAGCCCCCTGAAAGGCCACAATAAGTCTCCCTGGACTCTTAACCAGGCTGAAAAACTCCAACTCTCTCAGTCATTCTTCATAGGAGCGGTATTCAAGCCCTCTGATCATTTTCATGGTCCTTGTCTGGACCCACTCCAACAGAGGTCCCCAGAACTAGACGCAGTACTCCAGGTGGGGTCTCACAAGAGTGGAGTAGAGGGGGAGAATCAACTTGCTGGTCACACTTCTTTTGATGCAGCCCAGGATACAATTGTTTTTCTGGGCTGCAAGTGCACATTGCCAACTCATGTCCAATTTTTCATCTATTGATATATACCAAAGTCCTTCTCTGCAGGGCTGCTCCCAGCACATTCCTCCCCAGTCTGTACTGATCTTGGGGATTGCCCCGACTGTTTTTCCACAAAGAGAGGGGGTCTTTAGCAAAAGTTCATCATAAAGGCCCAAATCCTCAAATACTCAGGAGCCTTTAGCAAAAAATCATCATGAAGGCCCAAACTCTGTGAAATCATGTTTTTACTCAAGTTATTATGAGAAAAAACCCCAAATGATTCGGTAGTGATCAATCGCAAGTTAAAAGTAACAGCTTGTAAAGGTAATGTGTCTAATCATTACCATAAGAGAATAAATATGGTGATTAAGAGAAATACATCACTAATTGCTATAACATCATCCAGATCCACAGTCACCAGGATGGTGGGGGGGCTTCTTTTTTTTGCAATGTGGATTTGTGTAGCAATTAAGGCCTGGACCCCGTTGATGAGGCAACAAACGAGATCAACTTTATTGAGTGGGTGCAAACCTTATATGGTGCCCCTGTATCCAGTAACAGCTATCCCAGTGAATTTCCACCTGTGAAAATCCCGTAGTATAGCGACAGAGTGCAACTCCCTGTTTTCCACAGATGTGCCCCTTATCTTCATGTTTTCCGCCTAGTGCATTCCTTTCCTATTAATCCACGGGCCTCAATAAAGATTCCGAGGTCTCAACAAGCTAGCAAGCATGAGAACATCGGCCGTTTGTTCTGTGCTTGCTGTTAATATTGCAAGTACACCAAGGCATCGGACGCTCACCTCAGCATACACGCAATACTGGAATCTTTATGCCCGCAGATTCGGAGAGAGGCAATTGGGAAATCATGCAGTGTGTCCACTCGTTGGTGAGGTCTCTCAACGATTGTTGTGAGTGGCTTAGCTTTTATGCCATCGAACAAACAAATTCCATCACCCCAAAAAGCAGAGTCTGACTCCAGCTGCTTACCATCCCCCCTCCTCCTGGAATGTGGCCAGGGTCCCAGGAGAGAAGAAGAGAAAGCAGCTGGATATTTCTTATCTTTAAACTAAGGGGACGTAGAGATGCAACATTCCTGCTCAACTCCTCTCTTTCATACAACACAGTTCTGCTGATAATGAAACACTTTCTCATACTCTTATGTATTATGAATAGCACAGTAAAACTCTATTGATGATAGTGATGTGGAAAGTTAGACTGAGCAATACACTGGAATACTATGAAATTAGGAGAGCTATGGCAAGAAACACTGAATAGCCATGGCTACTTTATGAAGTAATGTTACATCTACCTTAAGTATCTTAAATAGCATATAAGAAATATTCCCCCAAAAGAAAAGGTGGTTTTTTTTTTTCTTTTTTAACTGGGAAATATCAATTTAGTTTGCTATGTATTTTTCTCTGTTTCAAATGAATCCCTTGAACGTATCTCAAAATCCTGGCCACATCATCACCTACCCTGACAAAACCCCAAGACAACCACAGTGTAGTTTCTGGGCACAAACCTGCAAAAACTTATATGTAATTAACCTTGCATGCATGAATTGCTCCATTGAAAGGAACTGCTGTATACAAGTGTTCAGAAGTTTAGAAGATTGAGTCCTCTTAAAATGTCCCTTTTGAAAAGGCATTATAGGCTTTAACAAAAAAAAAAAAAAAAAAAAAAAAAACATTTTGAAACATAGACATTTTAGCTATATGTCAGATTTTAAAGTAGTTTCTGCACACCACTGACCAACTTGGGAAAGCTTCTGCAGCACTGACTTTCAGATGTATAGATACTCACAAGTCTTAGAAAGCAGTGAATGAGAAGCACTCAACACATCTGTAAATTAAGAATATCACAACAATAATGTGTACATTATTGTGGTCCAGGTAAAGCATACACTATACATTGAGACCTCATCTCTCTTTCATTTTTCTAGCAATCTTATAGTTATTTCACCATAGACTATTAAGAGGACAAATCTTTACCTATAATCAATCAGATCAGCTGCCGATAAATATATGTCTTGATTTTGCTAATTATCTCCATGTAAATTCCAGAGATGTAAAAAAGATGCACTTTAAAGAAGGAAAAAAATGTTAAACTTAGTCTTAGATTTCACCAGAAAAAAATTTAGCCTTGTAAAAGACAAGAACAGACATAGAAAGGTAATTACATAGGTATTATATCTTTGCTTCTGTAAACTATTCCTGAAGAAGCTGCATGTATTTTATATATCTTCAGAGTAACTGAATCAATATTATCTATACTGTAGATCCCCAATCTGGTAGCGACAAGTAGAACATTTTCAGCTGAATATTGCTGTTTTAACATTATGATTAAACTCTAACAAACATCAGTTTTCTTTGATAAATGCCACTGAAAAAAGCGATTAACTGTAATTTTAAGTTCTTAACCTCTACTAATTGCAACTGCACAACAGAAGGCAAGAAGGTGATATGAAAATAAGTTTGCCAATATTCAAAATGAGATCCATGACTAGTAACAGCTGGATTACTCCAAAGGTTCTTAAGGCATGTCACAGACAAAGTGCAGGTTTATTACGAAAATGTTAAATTCCATTGCTAATGCGCTGTCTTCAAGGCAATATAAGCAATGAATATATCCTTTTGCATTAATAGCTGAAATACTACATAGATACAGAGGTTTGCCAAGAAGGGCAGCAGATATTTCTTAATCTTCACAATAACGGCACCTTATTTTACAGGCATTTTTAATGCAAATAAAAATAATTGCCACAGTTTAGCCCTGGCCTGGCTGAATTTGGAGCTAAAACCAAGCAGTTGAGCTCCTAATTCACTTCCTCCCAATCCCCAGGGAAGGGGAAAGGGAAATGAGAGGAAAAGACTTGCGTATTGGAAACTAAAACAGTAGTAATAACAACAACGATGATAATAATAACAACAATAATAATAAAGAAAATGCTATTACTAAGCTGCAGAGCAGGCAAGGAAAAAAGATGAGTGGCAGGAGGGAGCTAGACTCAGGAACTGGATTCAGGAATTCATGGATCTGGGATCAGGGCAAAAAGACAAACAAGGTCCTCACTGTATGTTGGTCATCAAAGAAGTGAGCAATACCCTCGTGGTCTCTCAGTTTTATACCAAGTATGACGTATATGGGATGGAATCCCCTGTTGGTCAGTTTGGGATCACCTGTTCTGTCCACTCCTCGCTGCAGATGTGTCCCTTTTTCGCCCCTTTCTCTTATGGCATTCCACCAGCTCGAGGATGGCCTTGGTTTCTACAGAAATAAGAATAAGCCTTTCTGCATACCAGTGCCCTATGTTATCTCTGCTAGAGAGAAACACTATCTGAAAAACACGTTAACTTTCAGGAAATGAAGTTACTTAGGCGAGTCTTAGCTGAAGTTAGAAAACTGATTCTACTTTAGCTCAAACCAGAACACTAATAAAAGGAAATGTAACAGTATTTAAACTTTAACTATACCTTCTGTTAATTATGAATGTTGCATAATTAGCATGCTTACAGTAAAACTGTAAATGGTGGTCTGTGCAATTTCAGAACAATCTCAGTTTGTAGGGAATCTAGCTGGAATAAGTGAATAATGCAACACAGTCTGTGTCGTTAACATACCCAGTGTAAAAAGTAGCCTTTCCATTGCATATTGCCATGCTGTATTAACCTAAATTTTAAAAAATAGTTTATCTAAATTAAAACAAAGTATTTTCAATGCAAATCTGTTTAGACTTCATCTTCATGGATTGAAATAATAAGGATCGTTACCTTTTGATACACATTACAAGGGAAAGAGATAACAAGGGTATGCTGGGTAATAACAGCATTTACACTCCTTGTTGTTATCGTTATAATGCAAAGCTGCCTGAATTGTATAGAATGATGAGGACTGGTTCGCTCTGGGAAACATTTTACCTTTTTCCATCCCCCATAGAGTCTTTTGCTGTATAACTTGAACTGAGCTCTGGTCCTCAGAAATTCGATGAACAAAACTGGTATGTGTTCACAAAAACCAAACCCTCATGAGTGGCTTAAAGCATATAGCATATTGGTCTGAATTCTGAAGATCACCGATTCATACTTAGAATCATGGTATCATAGAATGTTTTGGGTAGGAAGGGATCTTTACAGATCATCTAATCCAACCCCCTGGCCATGAGAAGGGACATCTTCAACTAGATCAGTTTTCTCAGAGCACCATCCAACCTGACCTTGAATGTTTCAGGGATGGGACCTCCACTACCTCCCTGGGCAACCTGTTCTAGTGTTTCACCACCCTCATTGTAAAACATTTCTTCCTTATGTCCAGTCTAAATCTACCCTCTCTTAGTTTAAAACCATTACTCCTTGTCCTGTCACAACAGTCCTTGCTAAAAAGTCTGCCCCATCTTTCCTATAGGCCCCCTTTAAATACTGGAAGGTTGCTATAAGGTTTCCCCAAAGCCTTCTCTTTTCCAAGCTGAAAAAACTCACCTCTCTCAGCCTGTCCTAGTAGGAGAGGTGCTCCAGCCCTCAGATCATCTTTGTAGCCCTCCTCTGGACCCACTCCAAGTGTTCCATATCCTACATTCTGCTGCAAAACATATAAAGAAAAATGCATTGGTAATTTCAACTGTAGCATACCTCTTGTCTGTCTTAGACTCCGATTTATATTGGAGCTCTAGCATGTCCAGTACAAAAGCACTCAGTGATGGTGTGACTTCTTTCAGACGACTGTAGTCCACTGTTAATCTCCAATCTCTGATTAACAAAGTGAATATACCATAGGATCATAGAATGATTAGGGTTGAAAGGGACCTTAAAGATCATCTAGTTCCATTAGCTCCCAGTGGAAGGGGATAAGGCCTGATGTTTACTGTCTTGGAAGGGAGAAGAGCTGGGGCAATTTGCAAAAGACTGATAACGGCTACGGGCAACCCTAACTTTCAATCCCATCCCTTTCAATCCACCCACTCTCTCCCCTTCAATAAATCAAGTCCTAAAATATTTGAGGGTAACGGGTCCAGTATGATAGTTGTTACAATGGGGTGCTCTTTCTCTGGTAGCCAGCACTTAACATACGCGGTCAGTTACAGCTGGATATATCCAAAAGTATCCATGACCCATATACATATCTTGTCGGCTGCTATTCCGTTATGCTCAGCAACATCCATCAGCAATGCTGACATCTGGGCTCCAGTATCTACCAAAAAAAGTAATTGGAGATTTTAAAAGTCCTATAGGACAAGTAACTAACATCACCATTATGATTCTTTGTGAGCCTCCTTAAATGAATCCAAGCGTTGCCCCCACCTACCCCCATCTACCCCCCACCTAGTGGGGATGCCACAGGGAGTTTCCCCCATGAGATTTTTTTCGTCAATTAAGTCTATGGTAGGAGGGGCTAAGGGGATTGCCAGAGGAGTGTAAGGAGGAGTTATTGCAGTGGGCAGTTGCTGCCAATTCGCCTCTAACTTCTCCAAATTGGAGACGGGTGTCTGTGTCTTTATTTTGTCCCAACTTTTAAACACATTTTCCGAATTGGGAGTGGATAACTTGTCTATTACCTCCCGAGGAATCCCTTTATAGAGACCTTCAGCCCATAATAAATATTTTTCACTATTGGGTGGTTTAAGGGGTGGTCTGGCACTATGTGCAGGTGCAATGTTGCTGCCTCGGGGTACGATTGCTATGGTCTCTCTCCTTCTGCCTACTCGGGGTATGAGTTTATGTTTCTACGTGAATGCTGAGACCCAAGAGATGCTGCAATCAGTTTGACCCACTGACTAGATGTCTGTACACCTGTTTGCCATAATATAATTCCCGGTAGTGGAGTGTATGCAAATACTCTCCATTGTCTTTGTCCAGTTGCTGTATATGTTGCACTTCCACCAGTGAACCAGGCATCTTTTTTGTGCTCTTCCATCAACTCGTCATAAGGGGGTGCTTCCTCCACAGGAGATGTAGAGATGTCTCCGAGGGGAAGAGTTTCCCCTAGTGTGGATTAAATGATACAGTTCCTAGAAGAGTGGCGTGTGGAGTGGTTACCTGTGGTTTTCCTGGTATCGTTTCCATTTCCAGTGCATGTCTGCTTGAGCTACCCCTGCATGGGCTCAAACAGAATCATCAGTAACCCACTCCTGAAGAGGTATGGGTGTGTGTACAGTCACGCTATCCTGGCCTGTGATTCTCTCAGTTTTTGTAGTGCCTAAACTACAGCTAAATTTTGTTTTTCCATTGGTTTATAATATATAGCGCAGCCTTGTAATGTCTTGGACTAAAATCCTGCAGGTTCTTTCTGATTTTTCAGCTCAGTCACCTGTCACAGTCCCCATGAGACTACATCGTCCAGTATTGTTACTTCTAATTCAAAAGGATATCCTCTGGATTTCTACATAGCTGGGAATAGGAAAGATTGCAGAGATCTGAACACCCTGCTCTACCTTTGCTGTAGGCCTGAAAATGCTGACAGATCCAACCTTGATGGTAAGGCTGTGGGCCTCGTGAATTATCCGCTGATCTGTATTTTCAACCAGCTGGATGTTACACTAGGGAACCAGTTGATAAGCCAGAGCAACAACTGCTACCCCTACTTTGCCTTCATTGAGTCGTTTCTCAGATACAGTCATGTCACTTTGTCCACACACTTCTCCATAGGGCTGTTCTACACAGCTGGGCAGCAGGAAGCCATCATACTGGATGGTGTTGTTAATCAGGAGTTTAGGAAACGCTCGGCTGTGACAGCCCAGAGCAGGAGGGTTGAACTATCAGGACCCCTCCGCAGTGGTCTGTTCTTTCAAGACAAGCTTTTTTGAATGGTGAAAATTAAAATTAAGCTGATGTGCAGCAAAGATCGCGTTTGTCTGATGAGGTCCCAGGTGGCAGGAGTCTGAAAGCTGATTACTAACTATGCCTTGCTGTTTGTGAAGAAAGGGCAGGTGATGCCTGGAGTGTGTTTGGAACACACTTAGGCATTACTTACAGCCAAAGTTAAATACATGGTAGATTGGATGGACATGAAAGTGTTCAGCATACCAGCCAGCAGTCATGTCAGCAACTACAAAAATTTGTTCCTGAGGCAACTGTCCAAGCTTTTTATTTTGGGGTTAACAATGCTTTTAGCAGCAATTATTCTGAGAACTCTTTAAACTTTAAATATTATGATGTACATTTTGTGGCCCTCTATGTGCACGATGAACAAATACCAGTGTGAAATCACTACAACCTGATTTTGAGAATGACTGCCATGTGAGAGAATACACGTAGCTTGTTTAGATGATCAGCAGCCACATGAAAGACCATTTGCTGGTTGACAGGGAAGAGTTTATACCCTGTTCACCTTTGACAAGACCAAGAATGTGCTGATCACTATTCCCTAATTGAAAGGGAAAACCTGAGAGTAGAAATACACTTTACATAGGCCTTGACCACCGCTGTTGGTGATGATTGTGTACAATTTATTTGTATTTGTCTACATCTTCAAATAAACTGGTGGAGATGAGACATCAAAGCATGTGCCAGTGAGCAGTCCAAAGAGGCAGAGACACATGACACCAGAGATCTTGACAAAATTAACATAAAGATCCAATACTGCAAATCACTAATTTCAAAAGGGATAAAAGTGAATAACCAGCACAGAAAGCATACAACAAATTGCAAGATATGCAAGGGCACGTACCTGCCCTTGGTATGAGATATGGAGAAGTCATCGAAACTCAGGGCATAATTTAAACTTGCTTTTAAAAAAAATTAAAATTGTTTTTTCCAACCTGCTTCCTGCATTTACAGATCAACAAAATAACAGCACATTTTGTTGAAATATCTGAATAGATTATTTCTCATCTGCAATGTAGAGCTGGGAGAACGAAAATAACAGTTGACTAAAGGAATGAGTCAGTCCTTGACTTAAGGGGCCTGGTTCAATATTTTATAGCTTTTCAATTTTAATGTACAATTTTTAGTTAAACACTTATGGTCATTTCTGAGCTTGTTCTTTTTCCTTTGAAAAAGGAAGAGACTTCTCTAGAACACATTTAAGAAGTTACTGTAAATGCTCAGCAGTCATTTTATTACTTCCCCTTTTATTTTTCCAAACTTTCTTTTCCCTGTTCCTCCACTGCATTTTTTTTTTCATTTTATCTCCTTATTTTCCTTTTGTCTATAGGGCATGGGAAAGTGAAAGAAAAAATCATTTATTAGAAGTCACTAACCTATTATAAGTTTGAATATTATGTATAGTTTCTGTGATTTTAGAATTAAAACCGATTCAGCAAATGGCCATTCTCATCGAAAAAAGACAAGTCCCATTCCATCCTTTGACCATGTTTCCACAGATCCAATATAACCCTTCAGAGACTTCCCAGCCAATCTCTTTGGGAAGGCTCAGGGTCCAGTTTTGCTTCTCTTATTCGCAATCTCTGAACCCCACTTATCCCAACCATTTAAGTTTCCTTTTAAGGCATTGCCAGCAGAACCTCCCAATGATAATTTCCACTGGCTACTTCTTTTCAGAACCACTCATCTTTCCCAAAGACATCTATTTCTTGGGATTCCCATGGCCATTGTTCCCCCATGTTTGTCCCTCCGCAAACATAGCAATTGGTAACAGTAAGTGTCTTTGCAACCGTTGGAATTTCAAACTTGACCGTCGTTATCAGTTTTTTGTAAGAGTGGAACAGTAGTTTCATTTCTTTGTACCAGGGTCTGATCCCCTTCCGTCAATTTGTAAACCACATATCCAGTTGTTTCCCTAGTTTACTCTTTCCCACTTCTTGTTCATTTACATTCGTAATGAGTGCGGTATATCAGGGATTTGATGACCTTCGACTCTCAATCCACCAATGACTGTAAGGAGGAGCATAAACATCCAGTGACTCATCTCTCCACCCATCTCTTGGTCAGTTAGGTTGCAGCTAACAGCCGATGCAATAATCTTCTTGGTGGCAGGGATTTTTTGCCTGCAGGACGGACTGCTCCTTGATGACAGAGTCAGAGGTTATAGTTCTCATGGGTTAATTGTCCTTCTAGAGGTCTGACTCTTTAAGCCTGTTTCCTCTTTTAATGGATTTCCACTTAAAGCACTTTTTGCACCTTTCAGTGGTCTTTTCCCAATCTTTCTCCAAAACATCCCAAATTTCTGGGATTAATTTATTCCTCCCACAGTCAAATCGAATGGTATTGGCTCCCCTTTGTTCAGTATTCCAATTAAGACATTTAATTCTGGGTGCCAAGTTTGTGTCCCTTCGCCTCCTTGAGATTCTAAATTCACACAAATAAAAAAAAAGGATATTCTCCCAATCAAAGGTTACCACCCAGTTTGAAGGGGTCAGGTAAATCCCCTCAGGCCCCCTTTTCCCTACCGCATTAAGGAAATCTCAGTTATTCAGTCCAACCCACTGTAATAAGCTTGTTTCCGACAGCTCCGTCAGTCTTCTCCTTTACTTCTTCTGTAGCGTGAATCTCAGTGGATCCTGGGAAGCTTTGATTGTCCACTCAGGTTCTGTCTCGTCCACCGGTCCCTTAACCCACGAGGCATGAGTCCACCCTTGTTCCCTGGTCCGTACAGTGGATTCTGTAGTCAGGAGAATCTGAAAGGGTCCTTCCCATTCTGGAGTTAGAGATTTTCTGAGTTCCGGTTGAAATGTCTGGGCGTTCTCTTTTTGGTGGGTCCAAACAGCATCTCATAGGGTGATACCCCTACATCCACACGGGGACGTGTGCAGATCCTCAAGAGAGCTGCTAGAGGGAGACACTGTACCCATGACAAATGAGTCTCTATATTCATTTCTTCTACCCTGATACAACTCTGGGGGTGCCAGGGGGTATGTCCCACCTTATTCCTAAGGATACATCCCATACACCCCTAAACATCTGTGTACTTCTCGGGCTATGGGTTTGTTTAACATCTGTCTCCCATCTGGTAAATCCCATAACCCTTCCGAGCTCTTGCTTGCCCCCAGTTTTAGCAGTACTCTTTCTTCCTCTTCACTAAATATCCTCTGACCCTGAGCATGTTCTGTTTCGCCCCCTCCAATCATTCTGTTGGAGTGTCCTCCTTATGCTGTTGAATGCCTTACTAGCATTCTGTCCCCTAGGTGCGGCTTCTAAATTGCTGCACCTCTATTCCTGTTAAAGGAGCAACCACAGATCCTATGCCCCCTTCCCCCCTACCTGGTGGCCCGTGGGCACAAATTCCCTTAACATCCTCCCTAATAGACTGTCCGGAGGGATGTACGCCGGCTTTATCCCAGGACTAGGCTTACCCACCCCCTGTCCCATTTCCCTCGGGGTCTCCACACACCAACCAAATCGCTTCTTCCCTTCTCACATGCGGAATCATGACTCTATAACTTATGAAGTTATAAAGTAGGCATATTTATTCAGCGCTGAGACACACGGGAGAATTATTTCTCAAAAAAAGCCATGTGTGCCCACCGTGGCAACTTGTCTTGGCTTTATACGGTAAAGTGTTACATATTCATAAAATTCCAAAAAAACGCCTACATATATTCATAACTTTCCCCCACTTCTTATTATAACAGGACCTTGCATTTGGCCTTGTTGAATTTCATGAGATTTGCACAGACCCATATCTCGAGCTTGTCAAGGTCTCTCTGGATGGCATCCCTTCCCTGTAGCATGTCGACCATGCTACACAGCTTGGTGTCATTGGCAAACTTGTTGAGGTTGCACTCAATCTCACTGTCCGTGTCTGTGACAAAGATGTTAAACAACACCAGTCCCAATACCAACTACTGAGGAATGCCACTCCTTACCAGCCTTCACTTAGTCATCGAGCTGCTGACCCCAAGTCTTTGAGGGCAACCATCCAGCCAATTGCTTATCCACCGAGTGGTCCATCTGTCAAATCCATGTCTCTCAAATTCAGAGACAGGAATGCCATGTGGGACAGTATCAAATGCTTTGCACAAGTCCAGGTAGATGATGTCAGTTACTATTCCCTCATCCACCAATGTTGTAGTCCCATCATAGAAGGCCATCAAATTTGTTAGGCATGATGTGCCTAACCAATCACCTTATTTTCCATGTGTCTCAGTAGAGTTTCCGGGAGGATGTTTTCCAATATGTTGCTGGACACAGAGGTGAGACTGACTGGCCTGTAGTCCCCTGTATCTTCCATTTTTAATAATGGGGGTTACGTTTCCCCTTTTCCAGTCAGTGGGAACTTTTCCGGACTGCCACAACTTCTCAGATATGATGGACAGTGGCTTAGCAACTTCATCTGCCAGTTCCCTTAGGACCCATGGATGCATGTCATCAGGTTCCATGGATCTGTGCATCTTCAGGTTCCTTAGATGGTCTCGCACCTGATCTTCTCCTACAGTGGGTGGTTCTTTGCCTTTTGCAACTTGGGTGGTGTGGCTTGAGCACTTGCCATTGACAGGAGTTAGTGAGGAAGAATGTTCAGTATTTCATCTGAAGCAGCTTGAGGAATGTAATTACCTCAGCCAGGTGGGAATACTCTACAAGAATACAATGCACAGTCTTACCTTTTCTATCACTGATATTTAATGCTAATAAAGAAAACCCATGGAGTAGTAAAAATGGATTGTCTTAATGCTTTATAAGCAGCTTTCCATCACTAGAAATTAATCTACATCAGCCATTTGAACACCTGATAGTATGAAAAAAATAAATCAGTGTTTTCCATTTTTGCCCCCTAGCTGTGATTTGTTTAGTATACTGTGGCTTTAATTGTTGAAGGGAGAAACAGTAATAATTTACATGTTATCTGTGTAAATGTCACTTACTCATTAACATCTGCAGCTGAGCAGGAGAAAAGGGGAAAATGTGTGGTACGAGTAGCTCTTCAGGATATAAAGTCTTGTGTGAGGTAGTCCTAATTGTGTATCTTCATGGCTGGCTGTTAGCATGATCCTTCATGATCCTGAGGGGCCCAGAAGTGAACACAGTATTCGAGGAGCAGTCTCACCAGTAACGAGTACAGAGGGAGAATCACCTCCCTGGACCTGCTGGTCACGCCATTTCTGATACAAGTCAAGATGCCGTTGGCCTTCTCGGCCACCTGGGTGTTTTGCGGAATCAAACTCTATAACTCCGTTAAGGGTTATAAAGCGGGTATGTGTTTATTCGCCGGCGGGTGCGAGGAGGTCCTCCTCCAAAAGCTCGCACACCGAACAATCTAACAAGCAGATAGTTATAGTGTGAGGACATGACTATTCATAAGTGCCTATTACATATTCATGACTCTTATTATAAATAGATTCGAGAAGCTTCTTCTATACTTGCGCAGGCGCGATGTTGTGGTCTGGGACTCAGGGCTGAAGCCATCTTCATCTTCCTCAATAACTGCCCCTGAATTCAAACCGTGCACAGGCGCAGTCTCATCCCGGTCGAGCTGCAATTGTTTCTGCATTCCAGCTTCTCTCTTATCAGCATCCAAGGTCTTCAAGGCCTTTGCCAGCAGACAGTGCGTATTTCAGTAAGCTAAGCTGTCTAAGTTTACCTAACATTTCTGCAGTTTTTCTAACGAACATTTATGCCCGCACATCATGGGCACACTGCTGGCTCATGTTCAGTCGGCTATCGACCAACACCCCCAGGTTCTTCTCCTCCTGGTCGCTTTCCAGCCAGGCTTCTCCCAGTCTGTAGCACTGCACAGGGTTGTTGTGCCCCAAGTGCAGGACCCGGCATTTGCTCCTGAGCTTGGAGGAGGCGATCCTTGAACCAGCTTTCTTGGGTCCCTCCCCCTTCCAGGGCTTTATCCCATGGTACCCTACCAAGCACATCCCTGAAGAGGCCTAAGTCTGCTCTCCTGAAGTCCAGGGTAGTGAGTTTGCTGCATACCCTCCTCACTGCCCTAAGGACCTTGAACTCCACTATTTCTTGATCACTGCAGCCAAGGCTTCCCTTAAGCTTCACATTCCCCATGAGCCCTTCCTTGTTGGTGAGAAACAAGTCCTGCATAGTACCTCGCCTTGTTAGGTCTTCTATCGTTTGGAGAAGGAAGTTGTCATCAATGCATTCCAGGAACCTCCTGGATTGCATATGCCCTGCTGTGATGTCCCTCCAGCACATATCAGGGTCCCCCACGAGGACCAGGGTTTGTGAATGTGAGGCTGCACCTATCTGTTTATAGAGGGCCTCATCCACTTGCTCTTCCTGGTCCAGTGGCCTGTAGCAGACCCCCACTATAATGTCATCTGTCCCTGCCCTCCCTTTAATCCTGACCCATAGGGTCTTAGTCAGCTCCTCATCCATCACCAGGTGGAGCTCCACACTCTCCAGCTGGTCATTGACTGGCCCTTTAATACCCTATTCCTTTGACAGGAAAGATTGTTATATATAATCAAGCTATTACAAATTGCTATCAGTAATCAATAAAATAGTATAAATAATTAGTATGGCAACAATCAATAATTTTAGCAACCAGTTGCATAGCAACAAGCAATTATAGCAAGAAACAATACTACTATACTACTGCAGGTTACTACAAACTTATTATTACTGAAGCAGCTTATCAACAATATAACAGTAGATATACTTATGATAGGTTACTTATGTAGATATAGAATACTGAATTTGATTTCAGAAGGAGCCAAACCATCTCAAAGGTTCAGAAGGACAAACTGAACCAACTACAAAAGTGGGCCCAAGGTGGGACCAATAAGATAACAGAGTCTCATTTCAGAAATGATCTATATAACAGAGTCTGGAGTCAGCCAGGAGTCTCTGCTGAGAGTAAGATCTCATAGAGAGTTAGTGCAGAATTCAGCCTGTTTAGGAAAGGAGAAGTATATGCAGCATGGGAAGCTCTCAGAGAGAGAAATTCCATTTTGGATTAAAATTAAATCCTTTTTATATCATAGAGACATAAGAGGGCATAGGATGCAAGAAACAGATGATGTTAATTTCTGGGGTTTGCCTGGAACAGCTAATAGATGTTGATATTTTCTGGTTCTTTGGACCAATTTATTACTGTTTCAACCTTCTCAGATGAGAAGTTGCTGTTGCAGTTTCTTAGGTTTGTGTTTATTGATGGTATCTCAGCATGCTTCTGTTTTCTAGGTACCCCAGCTATACTTCAAAGAGGTCAGCTGCACATTGCAAGGATGTTTCTGGTTCCAAGGCTGGGTTATCAGGCTCACAGCTCCATGACTTGCAGGTTTTTTCCTTTGTTCAGCAGTTTCCCCTTTGAACCAGGCCGCCTTTCTGGCTGTTCAAATCAGAGCATGTGTGCATTATTCATATATCGTGGATGCACATTATCAAACGCTTCTTGGACAACAGAGGCAGGGTTCTCAGGAGTCCTGAAGGACTTTTCTAGTTGTACCTTGTTTTTTTTCTGGAAAAAGAAGGTTTTTTTCTCCCATTTCCTGTTCTGTCACCTTCATGTGTGCCAAGTACTTTTGAAGAATGGCTGCATACACATTAGCTTTTTTTGTAAGGTCATCAAGACTGTTTTTTGGAGAATGCCCCTAATTTCAGCACCCAAAGAGTGAACTGAATCAGCCCTCATGTCTTCCCTAGGTAATAATGTCATCCTTAGCTGTTTCAAACAGTTTGCAGGCACCAGATATTTTTTTTCTGCATATTGCATCACTGCTTTACCAAAAGACCCAAATGAGCAAAAGAGCAAAACTTAGAAGAGGACCAATAAAGCCCCCTGCTTACTTCACCAGTAGCTTCTTTCTTTTGAAGGACACACTTGTATTACTCAAGCTTTTAATGAATTTGTGTCTCTTTTTCAGAGTGTCTATCTGGTGGGTTGTTAGTTCCCCTTCAAGGTATTCAGTGCAGTTTCAGAAATGGCCTTTATCATGTCACCAGAAGAACAGAATATTGCTTTCCTCTTCCATAGGGAGAACTGGATCAACACTTTGAGGAGGGACAGGTTACTCTTCACGGTGGGGCATCATGCTCCTGAGTCTGCACTGGTAGCAACACAGGATGTCAGTGCAGAAACCAGTCCTTTTTCCCCAATATGTAAATGTCCAGCACTCTAGTGGTAAAAGACCAATTCTTAGCCTAAAAGCCTTAGGAGTTGAATCATTTTAATTGACTACTAGGTACCCATATGGTGCCATACTGCGTGTAGCTTGGATGGAGTAAATTTTCTTCATAATAGCCTCTATGTTTCTGTGATTCATACTGGTGACCAAAACAGTGTTGATAATACACTGATGCTTTAGCTGTTGATGAAGAGTGTTTGTGCAGTATCAAGGCCTTCTCTGTTTCACACTCTGCCCCTGCAGCAAGTAGGCTAGGGGTGGACAAGAGGCTGGGAGGGGGCACAGCTGTGACCCAAATTGACCAGAGATATTCCGTAACATATAATCATAGAATCATAGAATCATAGAACAACCAGGTTGGAAGGGACCCATTGGATCTTCTAGTCCAACCATTCCTATCAAACACTAAACCAAGTCCCTCAGGACCTCATCCACCCGTGCCTTAAACACCTCCAGGGAAGGTGAATCAACCACCTCCCTGGGCAGCCTATTCCAATGCCCAATGACCCTTTCTGTGAAAAACTTCCTCCTAATCTCTAGCCTAAATCTCCCCCGGTGGAGCTTGAGGCCATTCCCTCTTGTCCTGTCCCCTGTCACTTGGGAGAAGAGGCCAGCTCCCTCCTCTCTACAATCTCCTTTCAGGTACTTGTAGAGAGTAATGAGGTCTCCTCTCAGCCTCCTCTTCTCCAGGCTAAACAACCCCAGCTCTCTCAGCCGCTCCTCATAGGTTCTGTTCTCCAGCCCCTTCACCAGCCTCGTCACTCTTCTCTGGACTTGCTCCAGAGCCTCAACATCCTTCTTGTGGTGAGGGGCCCAGAAATGAACACAGTATTCAAGGAGCGGCCTCACCAGTGCCGAGTACAGAGGGAGAATCACCTCCCTGGACCTGCTGGTCACACCGTTTCTGATACCAGCCAGGATGCCATTGGCCTTCTTGGCCACCTGGGCACACTGCTGGCTCATGTTCAGTCGGCTGTCAACCAACACCCCCAGGTCCCTCTCCTCCTGGCAGTTTTCCAGCCAGGCTTCTCCCAGTCTGTAGCTCTGCATAGGGTTGTTGTGCCCCAAGTGCAGGACCCGGCATTTGGCCGTGTTAAACCTCATGCCATTGGACACTGCCCAGCGGTCCAGCCTGTTTAGGTCCCTTTGCAGAGCCTCCCTACCCTCCAGCAGATCGACACTTCCACACAGCTTAGTGTCATCTGCAAACTTGCTAAGGGTACCCTCAATGCCTTCATCCAGGTCACTGATGAAGACATTGAACAGGGCTGGACCCAGCACTGAGCCCTGGGGAACCCCACCTGTCACTGGCCTCCAGCTGGACTTAACACCATTTCCCCCCACTCTCTGGGCGCGGCCAGCCAGCCAGTTTTCTACCCAGGAGAGTGTGCGCCTGTCCAGGCCAGAGGCTGACGGTTTCCGTAGCAGAATGCTGTGAGAAACTGTGTCAAAGGCTTTACTGAAGTCCAGAAAGACCACATCCACAGTCTTTCCTTCATCCAGCAGCCGAGTCACTTGGTCATAGAAGGCGATCAGGTTGGTTTGGCAGGACCTGCCTTTTGTAAACACATGTTGACTGGGCCGGATCACCCGGTTCTCTTGCAAGTGCTTCATGATTGCACTCAAGATCACCTGTTCCATGACTTTCCCTGGCACTGAGGTCAGACTGACTGGCCTGTAGTTCCCCGGATCCTCCCTGCGGCCCTTCTTGTAGATGGGCATAACATCAGCCAGCCTCCAGTCCAGAGGTACCTCCCCAGTCTTCCAGGACTGCTGGAAGGTGATGGAAAGGGGTTTGGCCAATACATCCGCCAGCTCCTTCAATACCCTAGGAATATATATAATGTCATTCACAGCATTAACATGGGGCAGGTAGAGTTTTTCCAAAGTAGCCGTTGCTTGAGGACTGTCTGCACATCAATCTGTTGGTAATGAGTAATTAGTTTTGCATCACTTCTTTTTCTCCCCCCCCCTTCACTTATTAAACCATCTTAATCTCAACTCACAATTTTTTTCCCCCTCACTTTTCTTTTCCGATTCTCTCCTCCATCCTGCTGTGGCAAGGAGTGAGGGAGTGACTGGGTAGAGGCTTACCTTCCTGGCGGGGTCACCCCACCACAGGTGCTTTCATAGCATCTTCAAACTCTAAAAAGAATCAGGCCTTGCCAGGATACATCTACCTGGCTAGGGACACAACCTAGAGATTTTCTTGGAGGTTCTTAAATAACACCATATATTTTGTGTTGAGGGTTATGGCTTAGCTCTTTTTACCCTGGCAAAAATGGACAATGTGCAGGATATCAAGATTCCTGTGACGCACATCGTTAGTAAAAGCTTTCTCAGTTTCACTGTTCACATAAGCAGTTCATCAAATCATAGATCACTGTTAGGGTCCAGAATCTAAGAACGAGACGGCACGGCAAGCTGGTACAAAAATAAAGTACAAAGTTTATTTTCTTGTGCAAGAGGTTAAAAAACCAGACTGGCTGCCAGGGACGCTCTTCAAAGGAGAGCGACCACGATTGCATCTATGGAGTTACATTTATAGTAAAAGCGGGTACATACAAAATTATTAGTTGCAATCCCATTGGCTGATCTAGGGGTACATTGTTTTCCGCTCCGGGATGTGAATTCTCATCTCAGGGGGTGTCTGGCTACCATCTGCTTGTTCTTTTCTAAACTAGCTCTGCCCAACCTCCTACATCCTGCTTGAGGGCTGTCAGTCCCCCCCTTTGCTTTGAGACTGAGTCAACCCCCCCCCACCCTGCCATAATGGCCTTTACATTCCTCCCTTTTCTTTGCTTAATGGCCCTTACAATCACAACCATATTTACTTCATTAGGGAGAAATAAATGGCTATCATTAAGGCTTTCAGGTAAGTCCTCCACAAATTACATAAAAGGATATTTATAGAGTAGTTCTCCATAAAACAGTTGCCAACATCTATAACATTACACAATATTCACAGGCATAACAGAAAGCAAGCAATCATAGAAACACAGAATCACAGAATGGTATGGGTTGGAAGGAGCCTCTCGAGATCATCTAGTCCAATTCCCCTGTTGAAGCAGGTTCACCTACAACAGGTTGAACAGGAACATGTCCAGGCAGGTTTTGATTACCTCCAGAGAAGGAGAGCCTGTCCAGGTCTCACTGAATGGCAGCACAGTCTTCTGCTGAGGGTACACTCTGTCCCCTCATCCAGGTCATTGATGGATATGTTGAACAAGACTGGGCCCAGTACTGACCTCTGGGGAACACCGCTAGCTGCAAACTTCCAACTAGACTCTATGCTGTCCATCACAACCCTCTGCCAGTGTTTTACCACAGGATGTTAAGCACGTAACACTATCAGCATAAAAGCCCAAACTCTTGAATACTCTGTGAAATAAAGTTTTACTAAACTTATTACAGCAAGAAAGGTAACAAACGATTAGTAGTGTTCAAAACCAAGTTAACAGTAACAACTCGTAAAGGCAATGTGTCTTATCATTACTACAAGGGAATACATATAGTATTTAAGAAATATAATCAGCAGTTGCCTAATCGTCATCATCGTCATCATTATCCAGATCTGCAGTCACCAGGGGAGCCCTTTTCTCCTGGTGAGGATTTGGAGATCTGGTGCTGGCAATTAGGGTCCCCACACAATGTGTCCACACATAGGTAGGGTCTCACAAAAATTGCTGCGAAGGGCTTAGCTCTTATATCATTGAATAAACAACCTACATCACCCCAAAAAGCAGAGTCTAGTCCCAGCTGCTTGCACCACCCTCCTCGAAGGTGGCCAAGATCCCAAGAGAGGAGAAGAGGAAGCAGCTGGATATCTCTTATCTTTAAGCTAAGAGGCCATAGAGATGCAACATTCCTGCATAGCTACTCCCTTTTTCACACAGCATCCATGCTCGTGCTGATTGGTCAGCCAGGGTGTTGATAATTTTCTTTTCTCATCTTGTATACTTGGGAAGCTACAATAAAGGTGGCACAGCCCAATTCTGCTGATAATGTCAGCCAGAAAACACTTTCTCACACAGCACAATTCTACTGATAATGAAATCCTTTCTCACACTCTTATGTATTAAAAATAGCACAGCACAATTCTACTGATCATAGCAATGTGAGAAGTTACAGATTGAACAGTGCACATCGCAACACAATATGAATCATCCATATTGTCACCTGATTTGGGGCCTAGGGGAAGTACTAACAGGATAACCATTGTTTAGCAGCCCCAGATGAAAACAAAGAAAGGACTAACACTGCAGAATAACATTTTAGCAAAGCAACTGACACTTGAAGGATAGCAGAATAGAAACTGCTCACACCTACAGAATACACCAGGATGACAGCTGTTTAGCTAAAACAACATATCTCTATAAGCCTTATGTAGGAAGGGGGCCTATTGTTAAAAGACTTCTGAGAAGCAGGACAAGTCATCTGGACCTGTGATAAGAGCGGAGTCATCTGGACCTGTGATAAGAGCGGATTCCTGAGAGCACGGATGCAGAAGGAAGATAACTGCCCCGTCCCTGCAAAAACCAGGAAGAGGTCCCTTCTCAAACTCATTAATATGTATAAGCATTTTAGGAATATGTAACAGTTTACTGTATAAAGCTAAGAGGAGTTGTCATGATGGGTACGCACGTTGTTTTGGAGAAATGATTCTCCCGTGCGTCTCAACGCTGAATAAACATACCTACTTTATAAGTTATGGAGTCTTGATTCCGCGTGTCACACCTCTTTTAGGCCTGTTGATCAGGTCCTGTCACTTCAGCCAGCCAGCCAGTTCTCAGTCCACCTCACTGTCCACTCATTTAACCCATACTCCCTAAACTTACCTATGAGGATGTTATGGGAGACAGTTGTGGTATAATAGATTTATTAGGCCCTGTGAATGGCAAAATAAGCTTCAGGTTTGCAAAAGAGAGCAGCTGGCAAATGGAATGACCAGCAACAGACAATGCATCTTTTAAAACAGATAGATTGGGTGGTGGCTTGACATTCATATCAACTAAGTGGCACCGGGGGCAAGTCGAAGGCCTTACAGCCTGATGTCGCTTCAGAGATAAACGAAGACATCCCCAAAAGCGCAGTACTGAGCTCCCTGCCTTGAAGGCATGGTGAACAGTGGAGTCCCCACTTCTGACAACACAAGTGGCCTTACCAAGGCCCAATCAACACATACTAATTGACTCAGTCTCTGCCCCACCAAGAGGCACAGAAATGTTTTCAAAAGGCATAAAATTGATACCTGAAATCACTTTCTTTTGGGGAAAAAAAAAATGACCACTTTACCTGATGGATGGGTTGACGGGCCTGGACCTCTCTTCTTCCACCAAGAGGAACTGTCTTGGTAAGAATAGCACCTCTGACTCTGTTAGATGTTTGCCCAGGAAAATAATTACTAACTCGAGTTTTTACTGTGACTTGCTTTATATCTAATTGTTAACTGCTTGTAAGTGTTTAAAGCGCTAACACAGCAGTGAATTTATCAAGGCAGTCCCAAAACTGTTTTAATCTGTCACTTGAATTAAACTGCTTATTGCCTCCAGCATTGTCTCTCTGACAGCTTTGCTGCACCTACCACACGTATTGACCCCATGTTTACCAGTCTCTAAGGAGACTCGCACAGGTAACCGGATTCTGACTTGTAGCAAAAACACATATAAGCACACACACATAACCCTTTAGTCATAAACCATTAACCAAGTCTGGGACTAAAGATTCATCCAGCCGTACCTAAGCGCCCTCTCTGAGGGGCATTTAGAAAGCAAGGAGGTATTGCTTGTGACTTGTGACTTGACGGGAGGGCCTCCTTAGCCACCTGTCAGAATCTCACCTGTTTAACGTGAAAACTGTGTCAAAATTCTTGCTGAAGTTGAGGTAGACAATATCCTCTGCTCTCTCCTCATTTATCCAGCCATTCGTGCCATCATAGAAGGCAATAAGATTGATCAAGCATGATTTCCCCTTGGTGAATGCATGTTGACCACTCCTGATAACTTTCTTTTCCTCCTGATGCTTGGAGATGACATCCAGATTGAGCTGTTCCATCACCTTCCCAGGGATGGAGGTGAGGCTGACTGGCCTGTAGTTTCTTGGGTGTTCCTTCTTGCCATTTTTGAAGATTGGCTTCCCTCCAGTTCTCAGACACCTCTTCTCCATAATCTTTCAAAGACAATGGAGAGTGGCTTAGCAATGACATGTGCCAGCTCCCTCAGCATTCACAGGTGCATCCCATCAGGGCCCATGGATTTGTGGGTGTCCAGTTTGCCTAAATTATCTCTAACCCAATCCAAGGGACAGTCTTCCTTTCTCCAGACTTTCTCTCTTTCCTCCAGGGTCTGGGATTCCTGAGGCCCTACCTTAGCAGTAAAGACTGAAGCAGAGAAGGCATTCAGTAACTCCTCCCTTCTCTATAACCTCAGTCACCAGGGCACCCACCTCATTCAGCAGCAGGCCCACATTTTCCCTAGTCTTCCTTTTGCTGCTGATGTACTTGAAGAAGCCCTTCTTGTTGTCCTTAACAGTCCTTGCCAGATTTAATTCCAAGTGGGCTTTAGCCTTCCTTGTTGCATCCCTGCATATTTTGACAACATTCCTATATTCCTCCCAAGTTGACAGTCTCTTTTTCCACATTCTTTGAACTTCCTTCTTCCATTTGAATTTCTCCAAAAGCTCCTTGCTCATCCATGTAGGTCTCCTGCCTCCTTTGCTTAATTTCCACTGCAAGTGGAATCAAACTCCACAGAGGAGGAGGATGGCTCTCACAGCCTAGAAACATTCTCTAGACTGCACCATCCTCAAATAACCATCAAAAAATACCCTCTGTGAAAAAAAAGAGAGGAGTGATTGTCTTGGGAGATTCCCCTTTGAAGGGAACAGAGGACCATATCTGCAGACTGGACCCACTACACAGGGAGGTCTGCTGCCTGCCTGGGGGTCTTTGTGAACAACATCATAAGAAAGCTTCCTTCCCTGGTAAAGCCTACAGATTATTACTCTCTGTTAGCGTTCCAAGTAGGCAATAATGATATCCAGAGGAAGAAACTGAGGGCATTTAAGAGGGACTTCAGGGCTCTGGGGAGAATGCTGAAGGGCTCCAGGGCACAAGTAGTGTTTACCTCCACCATTCCAAGAATAAGGAAGGAAGAGGGAGAGAGCAAGAACAATAAGACAGTTATTACCTGGCTCCAAACCTGGTGTGAGGAGCAAAACTTTGGGTTCTTTGATCATAGACTGGCCTACACACCTCCAGGCTTCCTTACCAGGGATGGGGCATGTTTGTCTCCTAAGGGTACAAAAATCCAGCAGGACTCATTAATACAGCTTTAAACTAGGTGTGAATGGGGAGGAGGATGGAGCCAGGCTAGACAGGAGTAAGCCTGGAAACGGCACTCCATTGCCTGAGAGATGGAGTAATGGTAAGGACCTCCAGTATATCAACTCAGAGCGAGTGGTCTTGAGTACATGTCATGATGGAAAAGATGTAATTAGCACTGATCAGTTAGATAATCCAAGGACCGGTCATTTGGGAATGAACACTATTCCCTTTATGTGAGCTGAGGGATTAACAGCCAAACTGAAGTGCATCTACACCAATGCAAGCAGCATGGGCAATAAAAAGTAGGAAATAGAAGCTATTATAGGGCAAGGAGACAATGATGTACTTGGCATCATGGAAACGTGGTTTGACAACTCGTATAACTGGAGTGCTGCTATGGTGGGATATAAACTCTTCAAGTGGGACAGGAAAGGTAGTAGAGGTGGCGGGGTAGCCCTCTATGTTAGAGAGTGCTTTGATACCCTCGAGCTCAATTATGGTGATGACGGGATTGAGTGCCCGTGGATTAAAATCAGAGGAGCCCACAAGAAGGCAGATATTTTGATGGGAGTCGGTTATAGACCACCCAGTCAAGAAGAAGCAGCTGATGAGCCCTTCTATAAACAACTGAGAGTAGTCTCAAGATCTCTACCTCTAGTCCTCGTGGGAGACTTCAGTCTACCAGATGTCTGCTGGAAGTACAATATAGCAGAGAGGAAGCAGTCTAGGAGGTTCCTAGAGTGTGTGGAAGACAACTTTCTCACACAACTGGTGAATGAGCCAACAAGGGAAGGTGCATACCTGGACCTGCTGTTTGTGAACTGAGAAGACCTTGTGGGGGATGTGAGCATTGGAGGACAACTAGGGAAAAGAGATCATGAGATGGTAGAATTCTCAGTTCTAGGTGAGGTGAGGAGGGGAATTAGCAGAACAGCCACGTTAAATTTCCAGAGGGCAGACTGTTCAGAAGGCTAGTAGATAAAGTCCCAAGGGAGACAGTCCTTAAGGGCAAGGGAGCCCAAGAGGGTTGGGTACTCTTCAAGAAGGAAATCCTGGCAGCACATGAACAAGCTGTCCCCGTATGCCAGAAAATGAGCCATCAGGGAGAAAAAAAAGAGCTTGATCATAGAATCACTATCTTGGAAAAGACCCACAGGATCATCAAGTCCAAACATTCCTATCAACCACTAAACCATGCCCCTCAGCAGTGCATCCACCAGTCTTTCAAATACCTCCAGGGAAGGTGACTCATCTACCTCCCTGGGCAGCCTATTCCAATGCCCAATGACCCTTTCTGTGAATTTTTTTTTCCTAAAGTTCAGCCTGAACCTCCCCTGGTGGAGCTTGAGGCCATTCCCTCTTGTCCTGTCCCCTGTCACTTGGGAGAAGAGGCCAGTTCCCTCCTCTCTACAATCTCCTTTCAGGTAGTTGTAGAGAGCAATAAGGTCTCCCCTCAGCCTTCTCTTCTCTAGGCTAAACAACAGCAGTTGTTAAAGAGAGCAAATTTTAATGTAAGATCTCTATGGGATCAGGAGTGTGTCACTATGACAAAATCAGAGTTCTTAGCCAGGATCAAAGTATGCGAAAGACAAGATGTTAACTGCAATCTGACTTACTTAGAAGAATGAACACTACCTGAGATTATGAGTTTTTAACTCAGGATCAATGTGACCTGAAGACCCCGCCAGCTCTTACTGACTGAGAACATCCCATACAGGCAATAATACAATAGAAGATGTACCATTTAACAAAACAGGCATATAACCATGACCAGAACCTCAGTCAAGCAGAATGCAGGATAAACCTCTACACTCCTGCACGGCACATCAGTTTAGAGCAATGAAGATGAACACCACACTGATCATACATCTATGCCACCTGCATGGGACAATTACATACCAAGTACACAAGCAATAATAACTGATTAGCCCAGTCCTTAACACGAGTAATTTGATTGGTCTACATACCTGTTTTGTAACACATATAAACCCTGCTTTCTTCTGTACTGGGGTCCTCCATGCATTAGGCTAGGGCACTGCTATGTACATAACTAAAATAAAAGAATAAATTCCCTTGGTAATTGTATGCTAAGTGTCCTTGTCTCTCTCCCCGGCTGGTGAAGAACTGACTTTTATAACTCCTCATGCCATGCTGAGACATGCTTTTTGGTGGCAGGACAAAAGACATTTGTCTGTATTACGAAGAAGCCCTCAATGAGAATTTTGACAACTTGATAGCCTACTTCAGGATGGTGAAAGTAAAGGTGTGCCTACTCTTTAGTCTTTTTCCCTGTGCTTTCCATGAGGGTAAAATGGGAAACTATTTGTTTCCCCTGTGCCACACTTGTGCTAAAGCCTTCCAGGCTCTCAGCACCCACAGTGATGAAGAAAGAGCCCTTGTGGGTACCTGGTGTTCCCCAGAACTTAACAAGGCTCTGGAGAAGGACTACAGGGTTTGTGAAATCTACAAGGTTTGGTATTTTCATTATATAAAACTCCACCTCTGTCAGAAGCAGGAACCTTGAGGCTGCAGAGCCTGCTGCACAGATGATGATATGTTGAAGATTTCAGGCAGAAAGAAGGTGTCATTTTGTGACCTGAACATATTAAGCAAAACACTGCTCAAATGCCAAGTTGCAAAGCTGATTTTCTCTGTGGAGAAAATCTGGACACAGATCAAACCTACCTAACACCACCACAGTAAGAGAACAAGATGAGATGCATGGTTACCTATTTTCTCCAGTTTATGATGCATCTTCTCGTAATTTTATTGAGAAGGATGTGGTCATTGTCTTGTGGAAGAACACCAAAAGGCACATGATCCTAGAGTGCAACACTAACATTTTTATAGCTTGGTTCACCACAGCACATGTGCGATTAGAGCTTTAAAATTTCTTAGATGCCCTGCAAGACAATTGCCTTTATCATGACACAGACTCTGTGATATTCATGAGTCATCCATGGGATTGAAATCCACCCACTCAGGGACTCTTTAGGCAAGCTGACAAGCAACTTGCTATCAGATGAGAATATTACTGAGTTTGTGCCATCAGGTCCCAAATCCTACAGTTACGTGCAGTTTGAAGGAAAGTGTTTATAGGTTAAAGGCATAATTCTAAATGCATCAAACAGAGAAAAGACCAATGTTGAGGCCCTGAAGGATCTCATATTTGATTACAGCATAAATCCAGACAGTGACAACCTTAAAAAAGATCAGGACAGAGAAGTGTTCTATTACCAGGAACAAACAGAAGTGGGCAACAGAAACCAGGAACCCCTGAATATGCAGAAGGTGGTCTATGACATGAATATTGACTAAAAATTTTAAAAGCCTCCTCTATGATTTTTGATCATGGGCATTCACTGGAAGCACCCCTTTTCTGCTATTCTAGCAGGGCCTAGTAACTGTGCAAAAAGTTACTTTGTAAAATGTATTTTGGAGAATGTTGACTCGGTCAGCAAGACACACAGTGACAGCAGCAGCAATGGTAAGTTCTGGGACTGAGTGCTACATTGAGGTGGACAGGTGGGTTCCCAGAGCCATGGAAACATGAGGAAGAACAGAGATACCCACCAGGAGCTGACAGCTCTCACAAGTGAGGCTGACATGGCTTGGGCACTGTCAGGAGTAACTGTGGGATATTTAAACGACCCTAGGGAATGCCAGTGACCAGGGCGGGCAAACAGGGCATAGTGTGTCATCAAGGGCGAGGCATGGCAGTTTGTATAGCAGTTTGTGCAGAAGGGCACACAGGGAGGGCTCTGCAACTCGCTTGTAGGTCTACAGTCCAGGGAAGCGTTCTAGGTCTCTGACAAAATGGTGGACACTCACCTCAGAGTTAAAACCAGTGTTTCTACAGAGAAAGCCCCTGAGATGTCAGATGTTTCCACCGAGATGGAACTGGTAAGGAAGGAGACCAGTACAGGCAGTAGGTTGCAGTGAGTGCTCAGACCTTTCTCCCAGTGGAAAGGCAAGTACCTGCAAAAGATGTGCGCAGGTTGATGATCTGTTGCGTCAAGTGACTGAACTGCAGGAAACAGTTAAAAGGCTGCACAGTATTATGGGAGTCAAGATGGAGATAGACAGGTGGTTTCAGAACCTACAGCTGACACCACTGAGAATGAGGCACCTTGGACCCTGGTGACCCACAAAAACTGGACTCTGTTTCAGTCCCCACCCTCCACCATCCCAACCAAAACCAGATATGAAGCTCTAACAGCCATAGACACCCACCAGCAAAGCCCACATGGGGAAAGTGTACCAGCAGCACACAGTGGATGCTGTAAAAAGAAATGCCAAGTGCTTGTAGTGGGTGACACTCTGTTAAAGGGCGCTGAGGTGCCCATCTGCCAATCTGGCAGGGAGCCACAAGAGATATTCGGCCTTCTGGGATCTAAGATTCGAGACGTTGCTGAGAGGGTGCCACAACTTGTCAAGAGCACAGACTACTATCCAGTGTTACTCTTTGAATGAATGACACCACAAGCCAGAACCTGGGCAGGATCGAGGAGGACTACAAAGCCTTGGAGGTACAAGTTAAAAATATTGGTGCCCAGTGTCTTTTCCCTTCTTTTTTTTACCAGTTAGAGGAAAAGGTGCAGCCAAAACCAGACATATAATTCATACCAACTCCTGGCTACGTGGTTGGTGCCGACATGAGGGGTTTGGCTTCTATGACAACAGGACATTCTTAGATACCTATAAGCTGTTAGGGAGGGATGGAATCCACCTGTCTAGAAGAGGTGAGGGATTTTTTGGTAGCAGGCTGGCCAACTTGGTGATGCAGGTAGGTAAACTGAAGAATTCAGGATGTGAGATCCAAAATGGCAATGCTCATGCCATCACATCCAAGTGGGGAATAAGTCAGGCCAACCAGAGCAGAAAAAAAATCTTCCTTAGCTGTCTCCCATGACAAGAATCAGATAGCCAACCATCTCAAGGGTATGTATGCCTATGGTTGATCCTCTTGCACCCCTCCAGTGAAACATGCATGCATAATTACCTCTCTGAAATGCCTGTACAAAAATGCATGCAGCATGGGGAATAAACAGGAAGAACTAGAGAGCTGTGTGCGGTCAACAGGGATATGATTTCATTGCAGTTACAGATACATGGTGGGACAGCTCGCATGACTGGAACTCTGTCATGGGCGGCTATGGGATTTTTAGAAAAGACAGGCCAGCAAGGCAAGGTGGTGGAGTTACTCATTATGTGAGGGAGCAACTGGAATGAATGGATGAGGAACGAGTCAAGAGCTTATGGGTAAGAATTAAGGGGCAGGCTAATATGGGTGACACTGTTGCAGGTGTTTATTACAGGTCACCTGATCAGGAAGAGGGAGTCAACAAGGCCTTCTACAGACAACTGGAAGTAGCTTCACAATCACAGGTTCTCATGGAGGATGTCAACTGCACGGATATTTGCTGGAAAGACAACACAGACAGGCACACACAGTCCAAGACATTCCTGCAGAGCACTGATGATAACATTTTGACACAGGTGTTGGAGGAGCTGACGCGAAGAGGTATGCTGATGGACCTTGTTCTAACAAACAAAGAAGGACTGGTTGGGGTTGTGAAGCTTTGGGGCAGACTTGGCTTCAGTGACCACGAGAGAGATGGTGGAGTTCAAGATCCTTCATGGAAGATGCAGGGCAATAAGCAAGATTACAACCCTGGACTTTAGGAGAGCTAACTTTGGCCTCTTTAAAGACCTACTTGGAGGAATCCCACAGGTTACGGCTCTAGAAGGTAGGGGAGGTTTGTAGAGACATTTTATAAAGAAGAAGGACCTTGTTGACGTTGAGCAACTCTGACAAGACCTTGAAACAGAGAGCTAGCTCAGTGGGAAGAAGAAGTAACTGAGAGAAAAACAAAGAAAAAAAATGTCAACATGGCTAATTTTAGTGTAACTTGTTTATAAGCATGCGTGGTTGTTTAGCCAATAATATGTTAATAATAAGCACTTTTAACCAATAATAAACTGTAGATAAGTATATGAACACCTTATGCATAACTGGATGTGTAACCTGAAAAGGTATATAAAGAGAAAACTAACGCAATAAAGGGTCTTCAATCCATCAGATTGAAGTCCGTGTCTCAATCCCCTCGACAGAGGTTCAAGAGAGCTGCTCAATATTCAAGCACTATTTCATCCAAACTCATCCCCAAGAGTAAGAAATTAAGCAAAGGAGGCAGGAGACCTACATGGATGAGCAAGGAGCTTTTGGAGAAATTCAAATGGAAGAAGGAAGTTCAAAGAATGTGGAAAAAGAGACTGTCAACTTGGGAGGAATATAGGAATGTTGTCAAAATATGCAGGGATGCAACAAGGAAGGCTAAAGCCCACTTGGAATTAAATCTGGCAAGGACTGTTAAGGACAACAAGAAGGGCTTCTTCAAGTACATCAGCAGCAAAAGGAAGACTAGGGAAAATGTGGGCCTGCTGCTGAATGAGGTGGGTGCCCTGGTGACTGAGGTTATAGAGAAGGGAGGAGTTACTGAATGCCTTCTCTGCTTCAGTCTTTACTGCTAAGGTAGGGCCTCAGGAATCCCAGACCCTGGAGGAAAGAGAGAAAGTCTGGAGAAAGGAAGACTGTCCCTTGGATTGGGTTAGAGATAATTTAGGCAAACTGGACACCCACAAATCCATGGGCCCTGATGGGATGCACCTGTGAATGCTGAGGGAGCTGGCACATGTCATTGCTAAGCCACTCTCCATTGTCTTTGAAAGATTATGGAGAAGAGGTGTCTGAGAACTGGAGGGAAGCCAATCTTCAAAAATGGCAAGAAGGAACACCCAAGAAACTACAGGCCAGTCAGCCTCACCTCCATCCCTGGGAAGGTGATGGAACAGCTCAATCTGGATGTCATCTCCAAGCATCAGGAGGAAAAGAAAGTTATCAGGAGTGGTCAACATGCATTCACCAAGGGGAAATCATGCTTGATCAATCTTATTGCCTTCTATGATGGCACGAATGGCTGGATAAATGAGGAGAGAGCAGAGGATATTGTCTACCTCAACTTCAGCAAGAATTTTGACACAGTTTTCACGTTAAACAGGTGAGATTCTGACAGGTGGCTAAGGAGGCCCTCCCGTCAAGTCACAAGTCACAAGCAATACCTCCTTGCTTTCTAAATGCCCCTCAGAGAGGGCGCTTAGGTACGGCTGGATGAATCTTTAGTCCCAGACTTGGTTAATGGTTTATGACTAAAGGGTTATGTGTGTGTGCTTATATGTGTTTTTGCTACAAGTCAGAATCCGGTTACCTGTGCGAGTCTCCTTAGAGACTGGTAAACATGGGGTCAATACGTGTGGTAGGTGCAGCAAAGCTGTCAGAGAGACAATGCTGGAGGCAATAAGCAGTTTAATTCAAGTGACAGATTAAAACAGTTTTGGGACTGCCTTGATAAATTCACTGCTGTGTTAGCGCTTTAAACACTTACAAGCAGTTAACAATTAGATATAAAGCAAGTCACAGTAAAAACTCGAGTTAGTAATTATTTTCCTGGGCAAACATCTAACAGAGTCAGAGGTGCTATTCTTACCAAGACAGTTCCTCTTGGTGGAAGAAGAGAGGTCCAGGCCCGTCAACCCATCCATCAGGTAAAGTGGTCATTTTTTTTTTCCCCAAAAGAAAGTGATTTCAGGTATCAATTTTATGCCTTTTGAAAACATTTCTGTGCCTCTTGGTGGGGCAGAGACTGAGTCAATTAGTATGTGTTGATTGGGCCTTGGTAAGGCCACTTGTGTTGTCAGAAGTGGGGACTCCACTGTTCACCATGCCTTCAAGGCAGGGAGCTCAGTACTGCGCTTTTGGGGATGTCTTCGTTTATCTCTGAAGCGACATCAGGCTGTAAGGCCTTCGACTTGCCCCCGGTGCCACTTAGTTGATATGAATGTCAAGCCACCACCCAATCTATCTGTTTTAAAAGATGCATTGTCTGTTGCTGGTCATTCCATTTGCCAGCTGCTCTCTTTTGCAAACCTGAAGCTTATTTTGCCATTCACAGGGCCTAATAAATCTATTATACCACAACTGTCTCCCATAACATCCTCATAGGTAAGTTTAGGGAGTATGGGTTAAATGAGTGGACAGTGAGGTGGACTGAGAACTGGCTGGCTGGCTGAAGTGACAGGACCTGATCAACAGGCCTAAAAGAGGTGTGACACGCGGAATCAAGACTCCATAACTTATAAAGTAGGTATGTTTATTCAGCGTTGAGACGCACGGGAGAATCATTTCTCCAAAACAACGTGCGTACCCATCATGACAACTCCTCTTAGCTTTATACAGTAAACTGTTACATATTCCTAAAATGCTTATACATATTAATGAGTTTGAGAAGGGACCTCTTCCTGGTTTTTGCAGGGACGGGGCAGTTATCTTCCTTCTGCATCCGTGCTCTCAGGAATCCGCTCTTATCACAGGTCCAGATGACTCCGCTCTTATCACAGGTCCAGATGACTTGTCCTGCTTCTCAGAAGTCTTTTAACAATAGGCCCCCTTCCTACATAAGGCTTATAGAGATATGTTGTTTTAGCTAAACAGCTGTCATCCTGGTGTATTCTGTAGGTGTGAGCAGTTTCTATTCTGCTATCCTTCAAGTGTCAGTTGCTTTGCTAAAATGTTATTCTGCAGTGTTAGTCCTTTCTTTGTTTTCATCTGGGGCTGCTAAACAATGGTTATCCTGTTAGTACTTCCCCTAGGCCCCAAATCAGGTGACAATATGGATGATTCTTATTGTGTTGCGATGTGCACTGTTCAATCTGTAACTTCTCACATTGCTATGATCAGTAGAATTGTGCTGTGCTATTTTTAATACATAAGAGTGTGAGAAAGGATTTCATTATCAGTAGAATTGTGCTGTGTGAGAAAGTGTTTTCTGGCTGACATTATCAGCAGAATTGGGCTGTGCCACCTTTATTGTAGCTTCCCAAGTATACAAGATGAGAAAAGAAAATTATCAACACCCTGGCTGACCAATCAGCACGAGCATGGATGCTGTGTGAAAAAGGGAGTAGCTATGCAGGAATGTTGCATCTCTATGGCCTCTTAGCTTAAAGATAAGAGATATCCAGCTGCTTCCTCTTCTCCTCTCTTGGGATCTTGGCCACCTTCGAGGAGGGTGGTGCAAGCAGCTGGGACTAGACTCTGCTTTTTGGGGTGATGTAGGTTGTTTATTCAATGATATAAGAGCTAAGCCCTTCGCAGCAATTTTTGTGAGACCCTACCTATGTGTGGACACATTGTGTGGGGACCCTAATTGCCAGCACCAGATCTCCAAATCCTCACCAGGAGAAAAGGGCTCCCCTGGTGACTGCAGATCTGGATAATGATGACGATGATGACGATTAGGCAACTGCTGATTATATTTCTTAAATACTATATGTATTCCCTTGTAGTAATGATAAGACACATTGCCTTTACGAGTTGTTACTGTTAACTTGGTTTTGAACACTACTAATCGTTTGTTACCTTTCTTGCTGTAATAAGTTTAGTAAAACTTTATTTCACAGAGTATTCAAGAGTTTGGGCTTTTATGCTGATAGTGTTACGTGCTTAACATCCTGTGGTAAAACACTGGCAGAGGGTTGTGATGGACAGCATAGAGTCTAGTTGGAAGTTTGCAGCTAGCGGTGTTCCCCAGAGGTCAGTACTGGGCCCAGTCTTGTTCAACATATCCATCAATGACCTGGATGAGGGGACAGAGTGTACCCTCAGCAGAAGACTGTGCTGCCATTCAGTGAGACCTGGACAGGCTCTCCTTCTCTGGAGGTAATCAAAACCTGCCTGGACATGTTCCTGTTCAACCTGTTGTAGGTGAACCTGCTTCAACAGGGGAATTGGACTAGATGATCTCGAGAGGCTCCTTCCAACCCATACCATTCTGTGATTCTGTGTTTCTATGATTGCTTGCTTTCTGTTATGCCTGTGAATATTGTGTAATGTTATAGATGTTGGCAACTGTTTTATGGAGAACTACTCTATAAATATCCTTTTATGTAATTTGTGGAGGACTTACCTGAAAGCCTTAATGATAGCCATTTATTTCTCCCTAATGAAGTAAATATGGTTGTGATTGTAAGGGCCATTAAGCAAAGAAAAGGGAGGAATGTAAAGGCCATTATGGCAGGGTGGGGGGGGGTTGACTCAGTCTCAAAGCAAAGGGGGGGACTGACAGCCCTCAAGCAGGATGTAGGAGGTTGGGCAGAGCTAGTTTAGAAAAGAACAAGCAGATGGTAGCCAGACACCCCCTGAGATGAGAATTCACATCCCGGAGCGGAAAACAATGTACCCCTAGATCAGCCAATGGGATTGCAACTAATAATTTTGTATGTACCCGCTTTTACTATAAATGTAACTCCATAGATGCAATCGTGGTCGCTCTCCTTTGAAGAGCGTCCCTGGCAGCCAGTCTGGTTTTTTAACCTCTTGCACAAGAAAATAAACTTTGTACTTTATTTTTGTACCAGCTTGCCGTGCCGTCTCGTTCTTAGATTCTGGACCCTAACAGTGATCTATGATTTGATGAACTGCTTATGTGAACAGTGAAACTGAGAAAGCTTTTACTAACGATGTGCGTCACAGGAATCTTGATATCCTGCACATTGTCCATTTTTGCCAGGGTAAAAAGAGCTAAGCCATAACCCTCAACACAAAATATATGGTGTTATTTAAGAACCTCCAAGAAAATCTCTAGGTTGTGTCCCTAGCCAGGTAGATGTATCCTGGCAAGGCCTGATTCTTTTTAGAGTTTGAAGATGCTATGAAAGCACCTGTGGTGGGGTGACCCCGCCAGGAAGGTAAGCCTCTACCCAGTCACTCCCTCACTCCTTGCCACAGCAGGATGGAGGAGAGAATCGGAAAAGAAAAGTGAGGGGGAAAAAAATTGTGAGTTGAGATTAAGATGGTTTAATAAGTGAAGGGGGGGGGAGAAAAAGAAGTGATGCAAAACTAATTACTCATTACCAACAGATTGATGTGCAGACAGTCCTCAAGCAACGGCTACTTTGGAAAAACTCTACCTGCCCCATGTTAATGCTGTGAATGACATTATATATATTCCTAGGGTATTGAAGGAGCTGGCGGATGTATTGGCCAAACCCCTTTCCATCACCTTCCAGCAGTCCTGGAAGACTGGGGAGGTACCTCTGGACTGGAGGCTGGCTGATGTTATGCCCATCTACAAGAAGGGCCGCAGGGAGGATCCGGGGAACTACAGGCCAGTCAGTCTGACCTCAGTGCCAGGGAAAGTCATGGAACAGGTGATCTTGAGTGCAATCATGAAGCACTTGCAAGAGAACCGGGTGATCCGGCCCAGTCAACATGTGTTTACAAAAGGCAGGTCCTGCCAAACCAACCTGATCGCCTTCTATGACCAAGTGACTCGGCTGCTGGATGAAGGAAAGACTGTGGATGTGGTCTTTCTGGACTTCAGTAAAGCCTTTGACACAGTTTCTCACAGCATTCTGCTACGGAAACCGTCAGCCTCTGGCCTGGACAGGCGCACACTCTCCTGGGTAGAAAACTGGCTGGCTGGCCGCGCCCAGAGAGTGGGGGGAAATGGTGTTAAGTCCAGCTGGAGGCCAGTGACAGGTGGGGTTCCCCAGGGCTCAGTGCTGGGTCCAGCCCTGTTCAATGTCTTCATCAGTGACCTGGATGAAGGCATTGAGGGTACCCTTAGCAAGTTTGCAGATGACACTAAGCTGTGTGGAAGTGTCGATCTGCTGGAGGGTAGGGAGGCTCTGCAAAGGGACCTAAACAGGCTGGACCGCTGGGCAGTGTCCAATGGCATGAGGTTTAACACGGCCAAATGCCGGGTCCTGCACTTGGGGCACAACAACCCTATGCAGAGCTACAGACTGGGAGAAGCCTGGCTGGAAAACTGCCAGGAGGAGAGGGACCTGGGGGTGTTGGTTGACAGCCGACTGAACATGAGCCAGCAGTGTGCCCAGGTGGCCAAGAAGGCCAATGGCATCCTGGCTGGTATCAGAAACGGTGTGACCAGCAGGTCCAGGGAGGTGATTCTCCCTCTGTACTCGGCACTGGTGAGGCCGCTCCTTGAATACTGTGTTCATTTCTGGGCCCCTCACCACAAGAAGGATGTTGAGGCTCTGGAGCAAGTCCAGAGAAGAGTGACGAGGCTGGTGAAGGGGCTGGAGAACAGAACCTATGAGGAGCGGCTGAGAGAGCTGGGGTTGTTTAGCCTGGAGAAGAGGAGGCTGAGAGGAGACCTCATTACTCTCTACAAGTACCTGAAAGGAGATTGTAGAGAGGAGGGAGCTGGCCTCTTCTCCCAAGTGACAGGGGACAGGACAAGAGGGAATGGCCTCAAGCTCCACCGGGGGAGATTTAGGCTAGAGATTAGGAGGAAGTTTTTCACAGAAAGGGTCATTGGGCATTGGAATAGGCTGCCCAGGGAGGTGGTTGATTCACCTTCCCTGGAGGTGTTTAAGGCACGGGTGGATGAGGTCCTGAGGGACTTGGTTTAGTGTTTGATAGGAATGGTTGGACTAGAAGATCCAATGGGTCCCTTCCAACCTGGTTGTTCTATGATTCTATGATTCTATGATTATATGTTACGGAATATCTCTGGTCAATTTGGGTCACAGCTGTGCCCCCTCCCAGCCTCTTGTCCACCCCTAGCCTACTTGCTGCAGGGGCAGAGTGTGAAACAGAGAAGGCCTTGATACTGCACAAACACTCTTCATCAACAGCTAAAGCATCAGTGTATTATCAACACTGTTTTGGTCACCAGTATGAATCACAGAAACATAGAGGCTATTATGAAGAAAATTTACTCCATCCAAGCTACACGCAGTATGGCACCATATGGGTACCTAGTAGTCAATTAAAATGATTCAACTCCTAAGGCTTTTAGGCTAAGAATTGGTCTTTTACCACTAGAGTGCTGGACATTTACATATTGGGGAAAAAGGACTGGTTTCTGCACTGACATCCTGTGTTGCTACCAGTGCAGACTCAGGAGCATGATGCCCCACCGTGAAGAGTAACCTGTCCCTCCTCAAAGTGTTGATCCAGTTCTCCCTATGGAAGAGGAAAGCAATATTCTGTTCTTCTGGTGACATGATAAAGGCCATTTCTGAAACTGCACTGAATACCTTGAAGGGGAACTAACAACCCACCAGATAGACACTCTGAAAAAGAGACACAAATTCATTAAAAGCTTGAGTAATACAAGTGTGTCCTTCAAAAGAAAGAAGCTACTGGTGAAGTAAGCAGGGGGCTTTATTGGTCCTCTTCTAAGTTTTGCTCTTTTGCTCATTTGGGTCTTTTGGTAAAGCAGTGATGCAATATGCAGAAAAAAAATATCTGGTGCCTGCAAACTGTTTGAAACAGCTAAGGATGACATTATTACCTAGGGAAGACATGAGGGCTGATTCAGTTCACTCTTTGGGTGCTGAAATTAGGGGCATTCTCCAAAAAACAGTCTTGATGACCTTACAAAAAAAGCTAATGTGTATGCAGCCATTCTTCAAAAGTACTTGGCACACATGAAGGTGACAGAACAGGAAATGGGAGAAAAAAACCTTCTTTTTCCAGAAAAAAAACAAGGTACAACTAGAAAAGTCCTTCAGGACTCCTGAGAACCCTGCCTCTGTTGTCCAAGAAGCGTTTGATAATGTGCATCCACGATATATGAATAATGCACACATGCTCTGATTTGAACAGCCAGAAAGGCGGCCTGGTTCAAAGGGGAAACTGCTGAACAAAGGAAAAAACCTGCAAGTCATGGAGCTGTGAGCCTGATAACCCAGCCTTGGAACCAGAAACATCCTTGCAATGTGCAGCTGACCTCTTTGAAGTATAGCTGGGGTACCTAGAAAACAGAAGCATGCTGAGATACCATCAATAAACACAAACCTAAGAAACTGCAACAGCAACTTCTCATCTGAGAAGGTTGAAACAGTAATAAATTGGTCCAAAGAACCAGAAAATATCAACATCTATTAGCTGTTCCAGGCAAACCCCAGAAATTAACATCATCTGTTTCTTGCATCCTATGCCCTCTTATGTCTCTATGATATAAAAAGGATTTAATTTTAATCCAAAATGGAATTTCTCTCTCTGAGAGCTTCCCATGCTGCATATACTTCTCCTTTCCTAAACAGGCTGAATTCTGCACTAACTCTCTATGAGATCTTACTCTCAGCAGAGACTCCTGGCTGACTCCAGACTCTGTTATATAGATCATTTCTGAAATGAGACTCTGTTATCTTATTGGTCCCACCTTGGGCCCACTTTTGTAGTTGGTTCAGTTTGTCCTTCTGAACCTTTGAGATGGTTTGGCTCCTTCTGAAATCAAATTCAGTATTCTATATCTACATAAGTAACCTATCATAAGTATATCTACTGTTATATTGTTGATAAGCTGCTTCAGTAATAATAAGTTTGTAGTAACCTGCAGTAGTATAGTAGTATTGTTTCTTGCTATAATTGCTTGTTGCTATGCAACTGGTTGCTAAAATTATTGATTGTTGCCATACTAATTATTTATACTATTTTATTGATTACTGATAGCAATTTGTAATAGCTTGATTATATATAACAATCTTTCCTGTCAAAGGAATAGGGTATTAAAGGGCCAGTCAATGACCAGCTGGAGAGTGTGGAGCTCCACCTGGTGATGGATGAGGAGCTGACTAAGACCCTATGGGTCAGGATTAAAGGGAGGGCAGGGACAGATGACATTATAGTGGGGGTCTGCTACAGGCCACTGGACCAGGAAGAGCAAGTGGATGAGGCCCTCTATAAACAGATAGGTGCAGCCTCACATTCACAAACCCTGGTCCTCGTGGGGGACCCTGATATGTGCTGGAGGGACATCACAGCAGGGCATATGCAATCCAGGAGGTTCCTGGAATGCATTGATGACAACTTCCTTCTCCAAACGATAGAAGACCTAACAAGGCGAGGTACTATGCAGGACTTGTTTCTCACCAACAAGGAAGGGCTCATGGGGAATGTGAAGCTTAAGGGAAGCCTTGGCTGCAGTGATCAAGAAATAGTGGAGTTCAAGGTCCTTAGGGCAGTGAGGAGGGTATGCAGCAAACTCACTACCCTGGACTTCAGGAGAGCAGACTTAGGCCTCTTCAGGGATGTGCTTGGTAGGGTACCATGGGATAAAGCCCTGGAAGGGGGAGGGACCCAAGAAAGCTGGTTCAAGGATCGCCTCCTCCAAGCTCAGGAGCAAATGCCGGGTCCTGCACTTGGGGCACAACAACCCTGTGCAGTGCTACAGACTGGGAGAAGCCTGGCTGGAAAGCGACCAGGAGGAGAAGAACCTGGGGGTGTTGGTCGATAGCCGACTGAACATGAGCCAGCAGTGTGCCCATGATGTGCGGGCATAAATGTTCGTTAGAAAAACTGCAGAAATGTTAGGTAAACTTAGACAGCTTAGCTTACTGAAATACGCACTGTCTGCTGGCAAAGGCCTTGAAGACCTTGGATGCTGATAAGAGAGAAGCTGGAATGCAGAAACAATTGCAGCTCGACCGGGATGAGACTGCGCCTGTGCACGGTTTGAATTCAGGGGCAGTTATTGAGGAAGATGAAGATGGCTTCAGCCCTGAGTCCCAGACCACAACATCGCGCCTGCGCAAGTATAGAAGAAGCTTCTCGAATCTATTTATAATAAGAGTCATGAATATGTAATAGGCACTTATGAATAGTCATGTCCTCACACTATAACTATCTGCTTGTTAGATTGTTCGGTGTGCGAGCTTTTGGAGGAGGACCTCCTCGCACCCGCCGGCGAATAAACACATACCCGCTTTATAACCCTTAACGGAGTTATAGAGTTTGATTCCGCAAAACACCCAGGTGGCCGAGAAGGCCAACGGCATCTTGACTTGTATCAGAAATGGCGTGACCAGCAGGTCCAGGGAGGTGATTCTCCCTCTGTACTCGTTACTGGTGAGACTGCTCCTCGAATACTGTGTTCACTTCTGGGCCCCTCAGGATCATGAAGGATCATGCTAACAGCCAGCCATGAAGATACACAATTAGGACTACCTCACACAAGACTTTATATCCTGAAGAGCTACTCGTACCACACATTTTCCCCTTTTCTCCTGCTCAGCTGCAGATGTTAATGAGTAAGTGACATTTACACAGATAACATGTAAATTATTACTGTTTCTCCCTTCAACAATTAAAGCCACAGTATACTAAACAAATCACAGCTAGGGGGCAAAAATGGAAAACACTGATTTATTTTTTTCATACTATCAGGTGTTCAAATGGCTGATGTAGATTAATTTCTAGTGATGGAAAGCTGCTTATAAAGCATTAAGACAATCCATTTTTACTACTCCATGGGTTTTCTTTATTAGCATTAAATATCAGTGATAGAAAAGGTAAGACTGTGCATTGTATTCTTGTAGAGTATTCCCACCTGGCTGAGGTAATTACATTCCTCAAGCTGCTTCAGATGAAATACTGAACATTCTTCCTCACTAACTCCTGTCAATGGCAAGTGCTCAAGCCACACCACCCAAGTTGCAAAAGGCAAAGAACCACCCACTGTAGGAGAAGATCAGGTGCGAGACCATCTAAGGAACCTGAAGATGCACAGATCCATGGAACCTGATGACATGCATCCATGGGTCCTAAGGGAACTGGCAGATGAAGTTGCTAAGCCACTGTCCATCATATCTGAGAAGTTGTGGCAGTCCGGAAAAGTTCCCACTGACTGGAAAAGGGGAAACGTAACCCCCATTATTAAAAATGGAAGATACAGGGGACTACAGGCCAGTCAGTCTCACCTCTGTGTCCAGCAACATATTGGAAAACATCCTCCCGGAAACTCTACTGAGACACATGGAAAATAAGGTGATTGGTTAGGCACATCATGCCTAACAAATTTGATGGCCTTCTATGATGGGACTACAACATTGGTGGATGAGGGAATAGTAACTGACATCATCTACCTGGACTTGTGCAAAGCATTTGATACTGTCCCACATGGCATTCCTGTCTCTGAATTTGAGAGACATGGATTTGACAGATGGACCACTCGGTGGATAAGCAATTGGCTGGATGGTTGCCCTCAAAGACTTGGGGTCAGCAGCTCGATGACTAAGTGAAGGCTGGTAAGGAGTGGCATTCCTCAGTAGTTGGTATTGGGACTGGTGTTGTTTAACATCTTTGTCACAGACACGGACAGTGAGATTGAGTGCAACCTCAACAAGTTTGCCAATGACACCAAGCTGTGTAGCATGGTCGACATGCTACAGGGAAGGGATGCCATCCAGAGAGACCTTGACAAGCTCGAGATATGGGTCTGTGCAAATCTCATGAAATTCAACAAGGCCAAATGCAAGGTCCTGTTATAATAAGAAGTGGGGGAAAGTTATGAATATATGTAGGCGTTTTTTTGGAATTTTATGAATATGTAACACTTTACCGTATAAAGCCAAGACAAGTTGCCACGGTGGGCACACATGGCTTTTTTTGAGAAATAATTCTCCCGTGTGTCTCAGCGCTGAATAAATATGCCTACTTTATAACTTCATAAGTTATAGAGTCATGATTCCGCATGTGAGAAGGGAAGAAGCGATTTGGTTGGTGTGTGGAGACCCCGAGGGAAATGGGACAGGGGGTGGGTAAGCCTAGTCCTGGGATAAAGCCGGCGTACATCCCTCCGGACAGTCTATTAGGGAGGATGTTAAGGGAATTTGTGCCCACGGGCCACCAGGTAGGGGGGAAGGGGGCATAGGATCTGTGGTTGCTCCTTTAACAGGAATAGAGGTGCAGCAATTTAGAAGCCGCACCTAGGGGACAGAATGCTAGTAAGGCATTCAACAGCATAAGGAGGACACTCCAACAGAATGATTGGAGGGGGCGAAAC